>CM023945.1:24745002-24803119 GCA_013407115.1 Glycine latifolia | reverse complement strand
AAAAAAAAAAAAAACCATACTCTTTTTGCCAAATTCTCACCAATCAAATGAAGTTTATGAGAGTTACCACTGATGAAGTAACACACATGTTTAAGTAGGAAGAAATGACTTCAAAACTCACCATACTCTGTACTAGCTGGAATCCGTGAAACATCAGATATATAAGCCACCCTATTTTTCTCACCAAAAAGGAAACCCAAACAGATATAATCCTCTCCATGCATTACCTACATCCAGAAATGTAGTGCTTAATTCCTTATAATGTGTAAAAGGGGTATTGCATTCCTACCATGAATGACAAGGTTTGCAGTGATTAACTGGCAAAGGAATAAATTTTAAGCCTGATGCAGAAAATGGCTGATTACAATCATCAACAATTATGTTCCAGCAACACTGAGCTACCCTTCGTATTTCTTGCCCTACTTTGTGTTTCTTCTGAACCAAATAAGGAAACACCTTTTCCATGCTGTTGCAAATGTGTAAACAAGAAATCAACTATCTTAAGCAAACTGGATCAATAAAATCAAGTGAAAGGGGAATAAAGCTGACATAAGATTTGCACTGTAATCAGAAATATTTTTCTAAGCATACAAGCACCCAAATTTGATGGTTGGAATGTAGGTCAATAGAGTACCTTTTAACTTACTGACCAAAAAGTGATACAATTTTTAGCTTATTAGTATTAACAAAATTTGCATCAATTCACTTCTATATAGCAAAAAACTCTGTTTATCAATGCTTCCTTAGAGCTCTTACTTTAACAAAGAAAAGCAAAATATAATTAGACAACACAGGCTCCCACTTGGGTGCCAATTTTCCCACTAACCTAGGATATTTGAGCAGCTGGCATCAAAGAAAAAGGGAAAGTTACTAGAGTTTACCTATCCATTGAATGTTGAGTTAAGTAAATGGGGGTGGGATCAATATCATTAGTGGGACTAAACGGCTGCACAGCTCGTATATCATCCAATCCAAGGACTGCATCAGCATGTTCATGAGTCAAAAGAATCTGCAATTCAAACAAGAACAAACTAACTTAATACACCAGGTAAACTATTACCAAATCAAGCTCCATCTGCAACAAAACAAGGCATCGGAACACATACAAAGTTTCACTCATATCGAATCTAAGTTTTGAAAACCTTTGACCAAAATAATAAAATAATAAAGGAGATATAAGGTTGGGTGGTTGAAAGAAGGGAAGCAGGGAAAGGTCCCGGGTTTCTTTCTTGCTAACAAAAACAAAATAATAATAATAATAATAAAGAAAGAAAGAAGGAAAGGTGAGTGGGTAACTGACAGAATCTATTCTTGGAATGTGATGGAAAACAAACCACCTAAGTACAGTCTCCCTGAAGGTCTTGCCAGCGTCGATCAATATATATTTGTGAGTGGCGTCGCTTTGAGAGTAATAATCGATTAAGAGAGAGGTATTGCACCTGCAAAGTTAAGTCCATAATGAAAGAGCTCAATTTAGTCAATAATTTGTAAGTATGGAGGAATGAGAAATGTGAAGGGAACCTGTAGTTAGGGTTTAGGTGAGGTGGGAGGGAGAGAGATTGAGTGCAGACAGGACATGGAGGATCTGAAGGGTCGATGAGGCACCTCATCGAGGGAACCGTTCCCGAAACTCCCGTTCCCAGAAATATCAATGCCGACTCCATATCCACAACACAACACAACACTAACGGAAAATGGAACAAAAATGTTTGGACGAACCAACAGTTGAGTCCAAGAATACTCGCTTTCCTCACTCAATTCTCTTCCGCTTATTTTCTTTCTTGTTTTCTAAGCAGTGACATTTTTTTTATCAAGTCAGTGCCACATTTGAGGAAAGATCTTAAACTTAATATTTCATCTGATTTTCTAATAAAAGAGGCGAAGAAATTTCTAATATAAAAAATGAGTTCTTATAGAAGAATCTTCAAGATTTACACATAGTTCAAAAAAGAATAAATTCTTTAACTCTTTCTCTTTCTAAGATCTCAAAATAAGATCTAAAATTAGAGAGATCTTAAAATATCTTCAATTTTATGTAATTCTACGAGAACTATCAAAAAATGGTCTAAAATCTCAATCTAAGATCTACAACTAAAGATACTCTCATGAATCTTTCATCAAAAATAATCTTATCAAATCTCTTGAAATCATTATTAATAATAATTTTTTATTTAAATATTTAATATAATTATATATTCAAGATTTCAATTCACAATTGAAATTTTTAAATTAAAATAATCTCGTGCTGAGTAACACAGAAAATTGAAAAGGAGAATTGTAATAAATAAAGAATTTATATAAAAGTAATTTTAATATTAAACTTAAATTAAATTTTTATTTTATTATTATTATTATTATTATTATTATTATTTTCTAAATATAAAATTATTGTTTCAGAAACTAAAAAATAACAAATCATATTATTTTCCTCTTACCTCATGCCAATCTAAGGGGAGGGAGGAAGTATTTTTTGACAAATCTCACAAAAATACTCACTTCTAAGTAGCAGTAGTCATTGAAATTAAAAAATGTTAAATAAATTATTAAAATTGGAATTTGTTATTCATATTGTTCTAGTAGTAAGTTATACATGTCACATGCCAGAATGACAATAATTTTAATTTTAAGAATTTATTTGATATTTTCTTGATTTCAAGGACTATTATAATTTATAACAACACTTCATAGTTTTTGGAATTAAAATGATAGTTTTTTCAATTTTTTTTACTTCAAAAACTTTTCTTGCCTTAAACTTGGATATCAACTTCGGTCCCTAAATTTTACTCTAAAAACAAAAAATAGCCCCCTTTATTATTGTTTTTTTCCAAACAAAATGTAGAAACTTGATATTTTTATTAGGGTAAATAGTCATTTTTGTCCTTAAATATGAGAGCGATGACAAATCTGTCCCAAGAAGATAAAAATTCAAATTTTTGTTCCTGAAAGTGAAAAAAAATGTGACAAGTCTATCCATTCGTTTGTTATCGTTAATTGAAAGAAGGCTCTTTATCCAAAATATAATTTAATCTTCATATTCTCCATTTTGTAATTATTGCAAACATAAAATTATAATAAATACTTAAAAATTAAGAAAACAAACATAAATTAAAACAAACATAATAATAAGTATAATATTGATTAATAAGCATAATATGTATGTTGCTCTAAAAGTTGAGTCTCATTAGATAATGACAAAATAAAAAATATGAGATAATACCTTATCTAAAATATGAGATTCAAACAAATTACAATGACAACATCAAGTTGAGTCTCATTTTTGTTTGAGTCTCATATTTTGGTTAAGGTACTATCACATTAGAAATTTCAAAACAAAAATATGAGATAATACCTTATCCAAAATATGAAACTCAAACAAATTAAAATGCACAGTCATTAAATTAATTCTTACAAAAAAAATGAGACTCAACTTGATTTTGTCATTATCTAATGTTGTTATAATAGAAATTTCAGAGCAATAAACAAATTATGCTTATTATTATGTTTATTTTAACTTATGCTTGTTTTCCTAATTTTTCAGTGTTAATTATAATTTTATGTTTACAATGACTAAAAAAAGAAAATATGGAGATTAAATGATATTTTGGGTAGAGAGATGACAAATGCGTCCCTGAATGTGTAGAGTGCTAACAATTTCATCTCTGGATGCGCCATGTAAGCTCTTTCAACTAACGGTAATCGATGGATAAATTTGTCACACTTTTTTCACTTTCAAGAATAAAATTTTGAATTTTTATCTATCGGAGACGAATTTATAAATGCTTTACACATTTAGAGACAAAAATGACTATATACCCTTTTTAGTTTTTACTATTTGATTTGAAGGTACTAATCAGTCCACAATTTATCAATGCAAACTTTACAACGGAAAAGTGTTCATAGATACCCAATATGTCATTGTATACCTAATGAAAAGCAGAGAAAAATATAGATATCATAGATATTTTAATGTGATATGATGAAAGAGACAAAAAGAAAGTATAGATATTGATTATGTATTTAAAAAGTGTGGATGTCTATGTATCGATCATTACTAAGGCATGTGTTAATTTTGATGAGAAAAAGGGAGATTCATGTCCACAAGTATTACCTTACTATAAAGTTTATGGGAACTGTCAAAAACCATCATGAGCAAGCTGCACTGATAGTCCTTCCTAAGCACAATCATAGAAGAATAAAGTCTGTAATATTCTAAAATTCATAACATAATACTGAGTACAAACTACAAAGGTAGTAAATATTTTAACAACCTTCACATAGTACTGTTAATACTGGTGTCGTGAGTCATATATATTACCGATTGCATTTTTAGCAGTTAAAGTTGACTTCCTGGAAAAATGGGAAGTGTACCTTTTGGAGCACTCCATTAAAAGCTCATATATTGTCCTCGTGGTGATCAAACTTGTGATTCATTCCAATCAATAGGGTTTACTTTGGACATAACCTCTTTACAGTTTCGAGAGTCTGTGAAATTACAAATAATGATATTTCACCATCAGGGACATAAATAAATAGTGTGAACATCAGTTTGAAAAATGCGGAACTAAACCTGTGGAAGACAAAAGTGAAAGTTAGGTGATCCAGTCTGTAGTAACGTAAAGACGAATATCAAGAAGTAAACAACTATCTTTAGAGAAAATAAGTATAAAATAGAATTGACAAATATGTATCACAAAAGGCAAGACTGAGGATGATCAATCAAATAAGGTGAAGCTTCACAATCATGGTTACAACAATGATGATGCATCTTGCAAAAAACAAGGGTAGAGAAAATCAAACAGAATTGTTTCTTGACGATTGAGAGAACAACAGGAATAACAAGCACAATTGTCCATTCAGAAATTGATGAAAACAAGTTTCAACTTCAAATTCAAAAGCTGATAAAAGCAATGAATTATTGGGGAGAAAACATTGTTTCCAAATCATTCTGCTACAAATAATCGACTTGAATTTATTTTGATATGTCTTTTTTCCTGAATCTATCTTTATCTAACTTAAAGAACAATAACAGGATACTAAAGTTTAATTGTTACATCCAATAGATTTTGTTTTACTACACAAAATTAGCAATAGAGGGAAATAGGAGTAGAGATGTGTTAGTAATCGTATTATTGGCCTTCCACCATAAAGTTTGTTGAGATCTCACATCGACTTGATATATCACTAATGTAGTCTTTATGTAGGGTTGAGTTAGGTTTTAAGACTAAATTCTAAGATGGTATTTTTGTAGATTTGTTATTAGGGCACTCATATTTGTCTATGCTGTCAATGTGTATTCCTACTTATGTGCAGGTATTGTTATTGAGCCACTCGCATTTGTCCTCACTCTATATGTCTCGCCCTGGGTCAGAAGGGGCATGTCAAGATCTTATATCAATTAGAAATATGACCAATGTAATCCTTCCCTATAACGTTTGGGCAGTTTTCATATTACAAACCGATTTTTTGAAGTTTAGTTAGACTCTAAGCACAAATTCTAAAATAGTTATCTTACTTGTGAACAAGATGTTTTGTCTGTCTTATTAGAAAATCAATGGGGAAACTTACTATAGGAGACAAGACGCTTAAGTCATTCTGTAAAACAATTGACAAAAGAATGAATCATATCAAGCCATACAAATGAAGATCTGACCATGAACCACTTTAAGTGACTGCTAGTAGCAAAATTCTACGCTAGGAGTTGAGAAATTGAAAGGACCGGACTGAAAGAAATAATGCAACATAGTGAAGTCACTTTATTAAAAAAATTCTCTGAGATACTTCGACACGCGAGTGCAAGTGGCAAGTGCATTCTTATCCTTTGCAATTCAGTGGCAGAATTCACACATTCACCTGGAATACAATATCCACACTCCACACCCCACACATCCACTGAGAACAATTGAAAATGGAAGCACTTAACTTTTCCAACGCATCCAATATAAGAAGATCCAACTGTCCAGTCCCGCTTCGTGAAATGACTGCAGAAAATTTTGCTGTTAGATGTTAAAAAAGCACACTTCTGATAGGGTTCTATAATGATGCATTAATGCTTCAAAACGTCTCATTATGCAAGCTACATTCCTATTGTTTCAATGAGGAAGACAAGGATACAAATTCAAGCTATTCAGCAGCTATGGCTTTGTTTACAGTTAAGTAAATAATGCTTACTTACTGCTTCTTCATGATATAACATCCATGAGAATTGAGTTAATTTTTCAGGTCTGAATACTAAATTCTTGTTGATCTTTGATGAGTTGCATAAACCAATATTGAAATAATTTCTTTACATGAGTAATTTGTTAGTTATTTTCTTATAACCTTGTGGTTAATATCACACCTTCCCTCTTAACTTACTAGTCAGTAGTCAGTAGTCAGTAGTCACTAGCATGAGATGGGAGATAGTTTGAAAACAAAAGCTGCTCAATCGTGACTCTCTTACTTATCACTTGACTGAAAAGAAATGGATAACATTGGGTATAGTAGGTTGAACTATTGAAGTAGTTCGGTATGCTCTTAAATTTAGAGAACATTAAGTTCCACAATGAAGGAAAGCCAAAGCCTAATCTTCAAAGAATACAGGGTAATACTCATCATGGGTAGTTTGGAATCAAATGTATTACCTAATTGCCTTTACATGACTTAAATTATAATACCTTAATATTTTCTCTGACTATTATACTCTTCAAAGAACTCATTTTAATACACAACCTTTAATTTGAATATCTCTCTCTTCACACGTAGAATATAGGACATAAAACAATTCATTTTTTACGTGAAATCCTGCATTTTAATTTATTTTATTTTATTTATGAACAAGTTCAAACAAGGACTCTGCTTAAACATATCTATATTTGCCATTGTATAAACCAACTGTAATTTTATAAGATATGTAATGAAAAATATATTATGAAGATGGCGTACGCATGCCATGGGTGAGTTTGTTATATATATATTAGGTGAGTTTGTTTATGAGAACTTATTAGCATCAAGACATGCCTTTAATATCAAACATTTGTATAGGTATTTATAAATTGCCTATACTAATAAGGTCCTTATATCGATTGCGAGATTCAAACCTTCTTCTTTGTGGTGTGGGATATGAATCTGATGCTTATTATATATTACTAATTAAGGTTATAAGCCCAAGTTGATTAGCATTAGAGCCAAGTCAAAAACTGAAACAACACGTTGATTGTTGAGCAAATAGAATCGGAACCAATCAGAAGAGCACATATTAAAAAACAAAAATTGAACAAAACGTACGGATAACTGAGGAGGAGGAAGAGAATAATAAAAGATAAGCATATCTGGTTGAGATGATCCCGGGGTAAAGGAAAAGGTGGCAGTAGATTGCGACTTGGGCGGAGTTGCAAACAAAAGAAAAAAGTTATGATTAATGTTTATGACGAGATCTTAAATACGTTTTCCAGTTAATTTAAATGAAAAATTTATAATTTTATGTCCTTAAGGTGAAGTTTGAAACATTATATGATATTTAATATTACATATTTTCATCAAGAGTTAAACTCTTTTAGTATTTTTTTTAGATTCTAATATCAATTAGTTAAACAAAATTCAATTTTGTGTCCTTTTCTTTTACATTTCATTGACATTCATGTTTTTTTGCTGGTCATCCTTTATCATAAGATCACCCATTATACCACTTAAGAGATATAGGATTTATTTAATGACAGAAAAGAAAAGAGAAGAGTAAGAATATTGTTGGTTTGAATCTTTCACCTACATTTCTAACAAACTAACATATAAAAAAACATCCATCATATCACTTATTTATAAACAATCCCTCCCCAATCTGATCGGATAACATGACATAAGAAATATAAGGTTGATCTAATGATTTGATTCTCATATGTACCATGCTTGTTTTTCTTTTTTGTATTATGTGAATTTTATAAGGAAACACATATAAATAAACTTTGAGACGGTCGAAGGATCAATACCAAAACAATTAATCATGATATATGGTGGTGGTAACCAGCTAATAACCATTTATGTAAAAGCACATGCACTTCATACCACAATGAAGCAAGACCACATTCTACTTGCAAAATTAACCAATAAGAAGTTCTAAGGGAGGTAGTGGCATAGTAGGATATAGGCATAAGATCCCTAAATGGATTAGCTTGAGGAATCTTGTAGGGCAGATGCTAGCGCATGTTCACTTTCCAGTGTCACATGAGAAGGTGGAAATGGGGCCAGGATCTAGCTTTTGGTGATTGAACAAGAATGGCATGCGCAAACCTTTTATCAATATGCAACATTGAATGTTAGGCTGGTGGGGACCGGATATATATATATATATATATATATATATATATATATATATATAGTTTTGACGAGATCAATTCACAATGTGCTTCCTACCCCAAAAATGTGTGGTTTGCCATTCAGTGGCAATTTTGATGACATGTTACGTACGACCTTGTTGTAATTTCAACTAAAAAGAAGAAATGAAGGAACGGAAAGGTGTGAATGAAGGACTAATGATTTATAAGAAATGCATGCAAGCTTTGACTTGCTTTTGCTATTTTGCACAGAGGACATGCATGATGAAGGTGGTTTTACTTTTCACATGCAAAGGCAACAAGAAACGGTTTGTGTTTGCCTAAGGGCAGAACTGCCAATGATTTTGCTTCTTTATTTCCCCCCCTCATTTGTTTAATCATATAAATTTAGGAGAAGTAAGATGCTCTACCTTGTTTCGTATATATCACTTAGGGGTAACCAGTAAAATGAATTGAAAGGAAATCATCACTTTAAAAAATTTGTATAATTTCATCTGGCCGGTCATACAATAGATTGCTTGTTCTCATAGCGCTAAAGGGAAATATTAACAACTCGTTATCTAACACATTTATTAAAAATTATAAATTTTTATGAGTTGTATTTCATTTTTAATAAATTATAATAATAATTTTATAATTTTAATCAAACCATAGGGAATATGTTAAGAGGAATGTGTTGCCGCACTCCTCATATATAGTGCATGTTATACTACTTTCCGGTTTAGGAAAACAAGATTATATGAAATAAAAAAGGAAAAAGAGATCCTCCATCCTATATCCAAGAGGTCAAAGTAAAACACTACTTCACGTGAGTGACTATTAATTCTATGGGGAAACGTTTATGATCAATATTGTCAACCGATATAATACCTTATATCTGAAACCACTATACAAAATAAGAAATCCAAGTTTCATTATGAAGTAGCGAATTACTTTAAGATTATCAAACATCTCCTATAAGGTACCCAAAAAAAAACATCCTTATATAAAAATAATTTCTAATTTTATATTTTTCAACTGCCAGCTGATTGGTGCTTGAAAATCAATTCACTTCATGATTAAGAAATACGAGGGGACAAAACAAATAATTAGTGAACTCAAGTCATTCAATCCAAAACCTAAATATAAGTTAGGTTTGTGGATTTTAAATTATATGTTACTTGTTAATTTTTATTAAACGTAAGATAGGTAGATACCTTTTGAGAAACCTTACTCTCGTGGAAACCCAAGAACCAACATATCTTAAGTATATTATTCGACAGTTATGGGTTATTATTATTCGACAGTTATGGATTATTGAATTGAAAAGTACTCGAAAATGAGGCATCAGCAACAAAATTCATCCTGAACAGTTCTCGATCTGTCGTACGTATCGATAGATCAATTTTGTTGTTCCTCATTTGAGTATTCGACTACAACGTCTAGATATAATACTATATTCATATGTTCTCATCAGTTATCTTTTGAAATAGTTAAAGGCATAATGACACTCTCATTTGATGTTTGAATACGAGGAAGACATTGCAATATTGCATAGTAAAACATTGTGTTTAAATCATAGCTGTCAATACTTATCTCAGTGTCGGAAATATCTTTTATATATATAAAGATGAATTAAATTAGATTGATGAAAGTTTGACAATTATTATATTATTTTTATAATTTGATATATAGTATTTTTTTTACTGATTTAACCATTAAATTATATCTATATATTATCAATATTTTATTTATCAAAATTGAATAATAATAAAAAGGTAATCAAATATTGGATTTCTACTATCTGGATTACGCTGATTGTAGTCCGATCTTTTTTTTTTTTTAGACTAAGACCCAAAATTGAAAACCTTTTTCATTTTTTTTAAATCATGGATTACATTAATCAAACTTAAGAAGTCAGATTTAAGTGAAATTAGTCACTTTGACTTATCGTTTTTACGTAAATTATAAGTAAAAAAGCAGTAGGAACTAGAATAAACAGTTCATAAGTATTATATCAAATCCCATCAATCGAATCGTTTTTTCGAGAAATACGAGACATCTAAGTCATCCAAGTAAAACAATCTATTCCTTGATAAGAAAAATAAAAAACATGAATGGTGATTGGATTGATGATAAAATAGAATCCTGGGTCTTGAACAGTGATTCGATTGATGATAAAGAAAGAGAATTCTTGGTTCAGTTTTCTACCTTAACGACAGAAAAAAGAATTGATCAAATTCTATTGAGTCTGACTCATAGTCATCATTTATCAAAGAATAACTCTGGTTATCAAATGATTGAACAAATGATCTATATTTTAATATATTTTAAAATATTTTTATTATGTCAATTTTAATTTATATGACCGAATTAACAAAGAGTTTTAGATTAATATAAAATTTTACATATGTGATCTATGTGAAAAACCTTCAATCTAATGATGAGTTTTAAGAAAATATTATCTATTTGAAAATTATAAAATGAGTTATAAAAATTACACCATATAATTTAATTTTCATACATATAATTTGATGTTTCATATATATATATAGAGAGAGATAAATATACTGATTTTTTTAGCTAAATCTACACTTTTTTTCTTTGAAAGTTGGCACTGTCTATGGATATGTCAGTGGCTGAAGTGCTGGTTTTTCAGTTAAATCTACGATTCTACACTTATTTGGAAGTTTGGCACACGCCTGATTATATGTCGTGTGGATATGAGTATGGTAAAAGAATTGAATAGATGTGATTGACTTAGAAATTCAAAAATGGAAAAACTGGGAGAAGGAAAAAAGAAACACTAATTTTAATTAACCGAACAAATGTTTTTTTATAGAAAAAATTGATTAGTTAATACCTAATAGGTACGTAGTCATATCTCAAATCAGAACTAATTTTATTAGTGTGATACCAAATCGTGTATCCTTTTCAAAAATAAATTTAACAAGTAATCTAAGTGCATTTACATGTACCAATAAGAATTGAGATCACCTTTTTCGTGTCTCACTAGTTGTCTCTCTAATTAAAACTTGTCATTTCAATTAAAAATTACTACATGTAGGAATTGGAATCTTCTCAATACTTCTTTCCCACTATAAAAGCACACACACCCAACACGTTCTTCGCCATCTACTCCCTAGGTCAAAGTACCGTCCACCACAACAAAACACAGATTTATAGTAGCGAGCCACTAATAATTAATGATCATGAGACCGTCATAAAATGATATTAAATTGAAAAGTAAAAGAGAGATTTTTGTAGTTTTAAATTTAAAATTTAGTATTAGTAACTACTCTATCTTTTATTTGTTCAAAGATTACGCGATACGATCAAAATCATAACTTATCTTCGACCAAGAATCATGAAGATGGAATGAAATTGAAGACTATTATAAAAACAAACCTCGACCTAGAGAGCATATATACATGTCACACATTTGAATGTTCCGGTTAAGTCTCCCAAACATTTAGAAGAACTTATATGAGAAAAATATTGAAGTATACTTTAATCATTGAAAATATTAGCATCGTACTCTTCAACACATTTTTTATTCATTAATGTTGTTTGAAAGACAAAGATAACTTTATAGAAGATCAAATAAAACAAATACTAAAAAAAATAGATACGTCAGATATTTTTAAGGTATAAGTTTTATCTTACCCTTAATATATACACTCAAATTCGTAACTCTTGATACAATCCTTATTAGATGGAAACTTATTGATAATCATAAAATTACATGAATATTTTCCCTTTTTAATAAGTTTTATTTATATTTTCCAATTTAATAAATTTTAATTATCAATAAAGAATGTGGTAAAAAATATTTTATTGTCAACAAAAATTAATCCATTTGAAAAAGATTAGACTCATTCCATAAAGATATAGTTTGAATCCAATTGTCAATATAAAGGTCATGTTAGTAATCAATCTATAAGTATTTTTGTTAGTATTTTTTAAACCTTTAATATGTGTTTTATTTCTTATGAGATTCTGAAATTCAAGTACCTAAATTTTTATCTAAAAAAAAAGTATTTTCTAATTTCTCCTTCACTAAATAATGGAAACTGAGAAGTCAAGCTTACGTATCACTCTTGCCCGTTGATAATGGATTTAAACGGCCAATTACAATATAATGGAGAAAGAAAAGGACACAATAAAAATTGAACACCATAATCATTTAGGCCACTCGGTTAGTTGTTGGTAGTCTTACATCACCTCACCTAAAAATCAAAAGTATAATGATTATGATCTCTAAGTGGAATAAGTAAAGGGTGAGGCTGATCTCAAATCAACTTAAGGCATACATTGTCCCCTTTTGAGGCATCAATCATCCTTCCCCTCGTCCACTTTTTGTTTACTTTTTCTTCTTCAGCTATATACATAAATCCACACTTGACATTTTCAGCCAATTCCCCCAATTAAAAGCAATAATTAGTGACAACAATGTTCTAAGGGGTACTAGCTTGTTTACCCATGCTTCTTTTTTCCCTTGAATTATTTTTATCCGCATATTCTTTTCCCCAAGTTCAAAATAATACACTCCAAAACTATGGCTTGACAAACTCGATTTGGGGCATGACGACAACCGAAAGGGTAACACAGAATCGCATGTCCCACAGAAAAAGAAATTCAAAAGCATGGTGCAAAAAGGAGGAAAAGAAAACACAAGCCTCATTATAATGTCTGTGGGGACTTCAATTCCAGCATAAGCATCTTTCCAGGAAAGGAAAGCAATTCTATCCCACCATCCATTTTCCCTTCAATTATCACACACCATTTGAGAGAAAGCGAAAGCAACCGTAGGATGTAAACAAAATTAATTTTGAGTATTAATTAACCTTTTTTTTAACAAATAATTTTTATCCATCAGTCTTCGGTAAGTAAATTTTGAGTTTATTTTTATTCACATTTGATATAAAATATTTTTACACATTTTGCATTTTTTTTACACTTTTAACTAATTAGAGATCATATTAAATATTAAATGTCTTTAACCCATAAGATTGATGAAATAGTGATCTTGTTACAAAACAATCTATTTAACCAAAAAATTCATGTTTAATTGCATCCTTATGCAAAATTTACTTGAATTAACAACAACTATACACCACAATCATGATTAATTTTTGACCCAAAGAATTAGAGAACACCCATAATCTTTAAAACCCAACACAAAAGATATTAAATGTCTTTTATAAAAAAAACAGTTGAAAAATAAGACTCTACTAAAAAATAATTAACCAAATTAATCAACAAAAATTAATTATTGGTAAATTTACATCTATAACATGATAAAAGCGCACACAAATTTTTATATAAACTTGAATGAAAAATACCTAGTATGCCATACAATTTACCTTTTAACATCTCTATTAATGTGAAAAGTATAAAAGTGAAAAAAAAGTGAAAAGAAATACATCGTAGTAGGAAAAAAAGGGTGTAAAAGTCAATCAATGTCTCTTTCACAAATCACTTTATTTCTTCATACTTTCTTTTTAAAAAATTTGTGCGTGCATTGCTCTTTCAACTATCACTCTCTATATTAGCGTAAGCTCCATACATACATCAAACAATCATAATAATTAAAAACAAAGCACACGCTCCACATTGTGTTTTCCGGTGATTATTCCGGCAACTGCATGCACCGGTGAACGACGCCGGAAATGGACGAGTCACAGAGAATTGGCATCGGCTTAATGCGTAGTTTCCCTCGCCGGAGATCGGTCGAGGACCAGTCATCTTCCCGGCGGCGACGCTCCATCTTCTCCGTCGCGGGCATTTCGGAATCTGTGGACGCGGATGACTTTGCCGACGTCTTTGGTGGCCCACCGCGAACTCTCCTTGCGCACAAATTCTCGAGCTCCGGGTCGTTTTACGAGGAAGTTTTCCGGCCGCCGGAGTTCACGTGTCCGGCACCGAAGGGTGGCCGGAGCTTGCCGGTGTTCAGGATTCCGGCGAGGAATGAGGGATTTTACAGCGACATATTCGGGTCGGACGATGACCGGAGATCGAGAGAGCGGTCGAGGTCTCTGTCGAAAGAGAATTCGTCATCGGCGATGAGTTCGGAGGAGATAAGCCCTCGCCGGCCGGCGATTGGAGATGACGTGGCACTGTCTGGTTTTGCTTCAAAGCTGAGGTACTTTTAACAGTTGAGAGAATGAGACACCCACTGAGAACTCAACTGTTTTTTTATAGCAATTTTACATTTATTTCCTTGATTATTAGTTATATTTGCATAACTATCTCCTTCTTGATGCATGCAATTCAACCAACCGTGTTAGCCAAATTAATTTTGATTTAAATTGATGTAATTTATGTTTAAATATTTTTATTACAAAAGTAAGCTAAGTAGTAAAATTCAGTCTAACTTTTTGGATGCAATGCAAAAGTTTAATAAGTTATTTTAACCTATAATCAACTATGAACTCCGAATCAATTTTTTTACGATGAACTAGTGAAAATTCACCCAAAATCATGTTAATTGGTATTTCAACGTCATTTATGGAGAATCGAATGTGAAACAAAACACTGCATTGAGTGCATATTTGTATTTGACAGAGTCTAAAAGCTTTTTTACTTAAAAGTAATCTTTTTTATTTTATATATTGAAATTAGCAATTGCATGTTGAAATTCATAAAAATAGTGTTTTAATTTTAATCCAAACAGGCCAATCAATATTCCATGGACATGGAACTCATCCACTGTGATGCCTGAGGCTGAGGAATACCCAAGTAAACTTGGGGTGCCTCTTTTTGCATGCAAGGATCAGTCATTTGAAATTCAGTATCAGGACAATGAATACAAGGAAAACTTCAGAAGCCCCCATTTAGGATCCTCAAGAAGAGTCTCATCCCCAGAAACCATCAGTCTCGAATCCAATTCATATCAAAGCATCAAAGTGTTCACTGATGACTGGGAGCTTAATTCCCCATTTTCTGTTGTCTCTTCGCTTTATCAAGAACCTGAGGCAAAATTTTCAGTGCACGATCATGTGCTTTCAGAACAAATTATAGAAGGTGATGATGATGACGGCGACGATGATGAAATTATGAGCTATGTCATTGAACTCAACTCCAATCTCAGAAGGGAAGAGTGTGGAGAATCAGCAATTGATGAAGCAATTGCATGGGCCAAAGAAAAGTTTCAATCACGAAGCTCTGATGAAGAATCAAGCGTGAGAAACTATGGCAAAGAGAAAACTGTTGGAATAGGTGATTATCTTGGCTAATAAAAAGTTCCATACAAAGTTAACATATTGTAGTCTTGAAACAGACAATAGCGGACACTTATGTTTGTATCGTATGATGCAGGAAGCTCTGATGCAAGTGAATACAATGATGATGGAATTGGAATAGTTCAAACTCAAGAGGTAATGTATTGGATAAGCCTAAATAAGTTTCAGCATATCATATCATATAACTGATACAAGCTTAATCAGATCTTTTATGAAAATAAATGTTTGAAATATGATGTTGTAAAATTGTGAGTAAAAATGAGTAAATGAATTTCCACCAAAAATTACATGTATTTTCTGAAGCAGTTAAAAGTTCCATATCTTGTAAAGGCAGTGGTTCGTATTAGTGTTTTCCTTTGTTATTTTATTTCTATTTCCTCAGAATAAAAAGTTATCGGTGGCTGTGCTTTTTCTACAGAAGCAACAGACAGAAACAGAGAAGTTCGACAGAGATATAAGATTGTGGTCATCTGGCAAGGAAACAGATATTAGGCTATTACTTTCAACACTACATCATGTAAGATTTTCTTTGTTGATGATTTCTTATTACTGAATTTATGAAATCTAATGTTTTATTCGCCATTTGAGTATACAGATAACACAGGAGAGTTGACTTGGTTATATTTTTTTCATTTCCAGATTCTTAGGCCTGAGAGTGGCTGGTATGCTATTCCTCTTAAGAGTCTATTAGAAAGCTCACAGGTGAAGAAGGCTTATCAGAAAGCAAGGTTATGCCTGCATCCAGACAAACTGCAACAAAGAGGAGCAACACTCCTTCAGAAGTATGTAGCAGAGAAGGCTTTCTCAATTCTTCAGGTGTGTGAAATTTATAGACCATTTATGGATAAATTCTACTTCTACTACCATTAAGTTTTTTTGAGACAATAAAGAATGCACTGGGGATCAACGCTGATTTTCAAGTTTACATTGAAACAGGATGCATGGGCTGCATTCATTTCCATAGACGTTTCCTTCTAACCAGTGGATGACTCTAATCTTAATAACTCAGTTTTGTCTTGAGATTTGTGGACAAACACCGAGCTCGACATATGTCGGGAGTGTTGGTTGACAAGCAGCAGATATTGCTAAAGACATGAAACTTTAAACCATCAGCTCTTTTGTACAGATAGTTTTACTGATGGATCTGCTGTTTTATTTATGTTTGTATCATAACTTCATAAGCTGTTTGTTGCATTGATAGGTATTATTTCTGATGTAGTTAACAGAAGGTAATTTGACTTGTCTTAGTATTTGATTTGTATATGATATGACATGGAAGCAAGAGTTAGTTTGTATGTAATTCATATGGAAACCTATAACCCTATTGCAACTCCATCTCATTGACTACATGTCATACTCAAGAGGTTCCAATCTCCTACATTTTAGGAAAAGAAAAACTATTCAAGACCCAATATTAACATATGTAAATGCAATTAATATAAACTATTAAAAAAAATATAACTACAATGTTTCAAATTCAATGCAATTATAAAATTATACCTATATGAAACACAAGGTTGGATATCCTTAAATCTAATTGAGTTTTATTTGAATTATTTCCCAATCAACATAAGGCCTCATTAACTTTTCAACTATAAGCATAACTAGTTTAAATGGAGAAAAAAGTCCTGCAAGAGTTTGTGCATAAGCGGGTGGCTTTCAAGCAGCCTTTTGGGCTTATCAGTTGGCATTCACAGGGTTGCTGTGGGTTGTTCGGAATTAGAAGGAAGTGAAGGATAATTTTTTGGTAGTGACATCGAAGGAAGAGTAGGATAATGGGAAGAGAAGCCGAAAGAAAAGTCAGAAGAGAGTCTAAAAGCAACGGCTTGTGCAACTGGCGTTGTAGACTGAAAATAGGAGTGAGACTCTGTCATGCCACTGCGGGATGACACTTACATGTTTGTTTTTGAATTTGACATATATGATCACCAAAGTCATGAAATGAAGAAATTCACATTTATTCAGCAGTCAAAAAATGTACACCATTTGAAATTTAAACAGAAGGGAGATTTTGAGAAAATTCTAATTTAACACATTACTAAAGGGCCAAAGGCCTAGACACAATTCCGCCATAAAAGGAATTTCCAGTATTTACAATTTTTAATTTAATGCTCAAACTACAGGTCTTTGAAGTAAATAAATAGTTTGATAAAAAAAACTATTATTGATTGGCAACACAGAATGATGCAAGATCCCCATTCTGCTGAACAACCGGTTTCCCTTGTGGCATTAGCATGTGAAAAAGTCGGGGTTAAAGCAACATGTCTGCTAAAATCTCACTGAACTTTAAGCAAGGGAAACTGAAATATGCAAGCACACCACGTATAGTTTGGTCAAATACGCCTCTATAATCCTGCAAAAGTTAGGACAACAAAAACAGTTAGAGAAAGCAGGGCAAAGCACAAGTTTGAGTTGTAAAAATAGCCATTTAACTCTTCTAAAGTAAAGAAGGGTTTATCCACCTTTGATTTAAGGTGAGTAAAGTTTATGAGAAACGTTAAGACTTAATTATCAATTTGGTCCCCAAAATTTTAAAAGCTCTAATTTGGTCCTTCAGTTCTAAAAAAACACATCAAAGGGTGTTTTTCTGCATATTTCTTCTATTCTTGTTCCTGGCACTGTTGATGCTGGTAACAACCCTAGCGGTGAAGCCAAAGAAGCTGCAGTTCGATCTGGAGCAAGTGGGGGTGCAGTACATGGGTATCACTCCCAATCCCCCCCTCCACTGCTTCCCTCTCTCACCATTTGCCTCCTCTTTGCCGCCACCAACCCCAACAAGGTCGGGATCAGGTATGGCCAGTCTAGCTTCACTGTCATGTACTGCGGCATCCCATTGGGCAAAGCCACCATCCTCGGCTTCTTCCAATAACCTCACAGCACCTGACAGATCATCACCATCTTGTTTCCCCTCCCCAGATCTGCACGTGTTTTCAAGGCTGGTCGCATCTCCAATTTGGTCAGAGCAGAGAGGGACACAATCGGAGAGTGAGGAGAGGATGGAGACATTGACAGCAAGCATGTAGGCCATGGTGAGGAAAGTGGCAGTGTTGGCGCGGAGGTCGGTGGTGAAGGTGGAGTTGCATTGGGGAGGAAGAGAAGAGAAGAAAATAATGAAGGAAAGGAAAAGAAGAAAAAAAGATAGTGGCGGTTTTTAGTTGCCGCTATTTGCAAATTAAACTGCCAGGATTCGCATCCTAACGGTGTCAGTGTCAATTTGATGGAAATGACCTAATTGAGGCATTTTAAAAAAACTTGAAGATCAAATTGAATCTTTTAAAAACTTGGGATCAAATTGAATCTTTTAAAATAATTTAGGGACCAAATTGATAATTAAGCCAAACATTAATTTAAATTTATCAGTGAATACAACCTTACTTTTCTCATTTCACATGCTTATTCATTTCAGAGGAGCCAAATCTATGATGTAAAGTAACAACACTTTGTTTATCATCAATTTTTTAAGATATAAGCCTATAACATTAGCCACTTACAAGGAAATGGAAACACACCCAATACTTGAAACAAAATCTCAGAGTTGACCATGGCTTCGGCTCATAGAGTGGTTGCGAAAGAGTTTTTGACCAGGTGCTTGCTGGTCATTCTGCTGCAAGAGATTCAAGCCAGAGAAAATGAACACAAATTATTCAATGTAGGGTACAAACATTTATGGATTAATTTAATTACAGAAACAAACAACATATGAAGAATTGGATATTTGTACACAATTTCTCCTAAAGTTTTCTGTCTTTCTCTACCAATTTTGGTTGGGATGTCTTCCATTTTACCTTATCCAAAAGCTTCTTGTAAAATGGAAGACATTGTATTCGTCTAGGTATTGGTCTAGTCTAGTAAAATGGATAAGCTTATTCATCAAACAAAGTGGACATCCGCAACATGGGCAAGAGAAATGTATTGGTCTAGTCTAGTCACATTGTATCAATAAAAAGCAGTTTGTACAAGAAACTCAAACTTCCAAAAGAATAAACTGAAATAAATTCATGGCAATCTGCTGATGTATGCGTCAAGGCTTATTGTTTATCTAAACAAAATTTACAATATGGAAAAAACAAATGTCGAGTGAGACAGACAAACCTTGTACAAGGATGCAGCAGACTCAGACGGTACTGTTGGAATTGCATTGTGGCCCAGCGACAAAGCATCCAAAGCATCTAATGTCAGCTGCCAACCGCAAAGGGCAATTGCATCAGTACTTGTGCTTGGAACAGAACTAGCACAGCCAGCAGCAGCAACATTTCCATTCACCCAAGGGCAACATTGATTGTGATGCACAATAGGATCAAACTCTGCAGCTTCATAATTACTCTCTCCTTTTGGAGGGCCTAAAGAATTACTCAATGTCAGTAGCTATGCTACAAAAATATGTACAACTAATGAATGAAGTGCAACAGGAGTACAGGACCATGGAAGAAATAGAATATCCATTTTCAATTTGATGCTAGATGAAAAGTAGCGACAAGAGAACATATATACTCCTATACTATAAATTAGAATATATAATTGGAGAGTGATACTCTCACTCTCACTTAGACAGTCAACATTCCCGCTCTTCTCTCTTTTGGAGGTGCATTTCACATACTACTTTCGCAACTAGCCAAAAAAAATTGTTTCTCAATGACTCAACTATCTCAAACTACCCTCCTTCTATCTTATATATTTGTTTCTCAATGACACTCATGAAATTTTAAAAAGCCACCTAGGTTTCACTTTTTCAAAGATTTGTAAAGGAAATGGTGGAAACCAAAACCGTTGTGTTCACCATTTCCTATACAAATCTTTGGAAATAGGAAAAAAAACAAAAATAAAGTGGCATTTTAGTAATTATTTCTGAAAACAAATGTTTTCTCAAATAAACAAACCCTAAGTTTCATGGTAACATTTCAACAATAACAAAAAAAAACTTTGCCCACTAGGTGAAGCTTGCTATGTGGATCATGCAATACAATTGTATTCTGTCATGAACCACGTCTTCAAAATCTATTTAGACCCAAGTCTTTTTATTTGTATCACCCAGAGTTTTTTCTTGGTCTTTCTTAACTCTAATTATTGGACTACCTCCATAATCCACTCTTTATTGGGATTTCCATTGATTTTCACTCACATGACCAAACCACTAAAGGGTGAGAAGTGAGAACCATCTTTTCGTGCTACCCCTACTTTCTCTAATGCATTTATTCTTGATCAACTTCTGTAGCACTGACAAGGCAGGGTAACAAGAAAAAAAGTTAAAGACCATTAAAAATACAGATGTTACCTATCCCATTTGCAATGGCAAAATCTGATTCAGGGAGAGCACGATTGTTGGCAAATGATGATTTACCATCCTTCATGACCCCTTCCTTGGTATTTTCACAACCAGAATAAATATTAGCATTACAAGAACGCGATGGGTGACTACTATTAGCAGGTAGAAGATTGCAGTTTTGACTAATCTTTTCACCACTTTCAACAGATTCTGCCTTTGTAGAACAGCCAATTTTTGACCCACTGTCTGTTCTTCCTGCAGAGTGAGACATCATCTCCTGGCTATCACCAATAGGATCTTCCCTGTTCATATCAGGGATAATCTCATCCATTAGACCTGGATCTGGAACAGATTCACCTGTCTGTCCCTGATTTTCAGCATCTTCTACTCTCTGTTCCATTTCACCAACAACACTATCAGCTCTGTGCACAGATATATCAGCCCCATGGATCTCAGCTTCATGACTAGCACACATTCCAACACTCCCTCCACTGATGCCCAAACTAATTCCATCACGAGCCTGAGCAGTCACAGTTTCTGCATTGAAAAGTTCTTCCCCATAGTTTGTACTACTGACGCCCACATCACCACGTGCAACTTCAGTAGCTGTTTGTAAGCAAGTGCTTTGCTGAGCTTGATTGCTGTTATTCAGTTCAGATGTTTCATTCATGTCCACATTGCCATATATGCTAGAGGAGGGGAAATGAACATCATCAAGGTCTCCAGGGTAGTTTTCAACACTTTCCATAGAATCACCATTCACACTATGACATATTGTGTCCATTGCAATGACAGATGATGCACGGGTCGAGTCCCTAGCTGATTGGATACCCATTGGGCGGTCACTACCTTGATGGTATGAAGAAACTCGATTTCCAGTACCGTAAGCCTCTAAACCCATTGAATGACTCGGACCAGCAACAGATGAGTCTCTTCGATGAGGTGAACAATATGTGTCAAAAATATCAGAGTCACGTGCACGTTTTGAAGGACCAGCTGAATATTGTCCACCATCTGTAACTTCATCACCATCACGATCAATGACAATTCCTTCAACACTATCAGCCTGCTGCTGCTGCTGCAACCTAAGAACAGGCCGATTATCTGAGCTTCCACCTTTTTCAAGATTTCTCTTACGAGAGCTTGGCCCACGTGATTCATATGAAGCTGCACGATCACCAATCTCACTCCCTGAAGGCTGACCGATCATTAAATCCCTTCCCATATCATCATGAGTATATTCAGATGTAGAAGTCCTGCCCAAATGAGTAAAAGGAAAACCCCCTGCCATGGTAAGATTTAAATCTAAATCCGTGTTCGCCAATAATTTCCCCTCATTTGTAGTTGCAACTTCGTCACGGTCTTCAGTCTGATCTTTCTCTGTATCATCAGCTGCAATCCAACCACTGATTCCACTAGCTGCACTCGCTCCACGAGTCAATCCTATTTTTTTACTAGTATCAGGAATATCTATACTGTTAGATGCAAAACGAGCAGGATGAGGAACTGTCAGAAAATCTGAAATTCTAACTGTAGCGCCACACAAGCTACAATCAAGCAAAGGTGACCTAGAGTCAAGTCTAGACTCCTTAAGAGGCGCCTTTGCCTTTCTGGCATCCAATTTAGTAGAAGCAGAAACTGCCTTTGACCCAGGATCTTGATTAAGATGAAGTTGAGTCTTGCTTGGCCCAAAAGAATATCCATTTCTTTCAGATTGGGCAGAGTGTTCTTCACAATCTTGAACATTTAAAAGCCAGCTTGATTCCCACCCACAAAGGCTTATAAGCTTCTGTGCCTGCCAAAAGGAAGATACATTAATAGAAAATAAGCATGTGACAGAGTAGCAAGCAAAGTATTAACAAGACATAAAAAAGTATTAAAAAAAAAAAGCTTACACGAGAATATAAACAGTATGCCTCATCTTGAGAGTTTTCAAGCTCAGATATAATGTCTGGTTTGATATCTACTTCTCCTGACATAAAATTCTGAGACTGTGATAGAAAGCGTTCAATCTGTGGGCCACAAGAAACAGACATCAACTCAATTGCAGAGATGGCTACCACAGGAAGACAGTGAAATTGTACGAGTCCATCACATCTATCCTTGTAGCCCCCAATTAAGGCAGATGGAGGAGTTGGAGGGAACTGCACTAAGCTTTCTGGACAGCAGTTTCCTTTCCAAGGGCAGTTAACTTTATGATCCAAATCCAGCTGCCTGGCAAAGGATTGGCTGGCATTTTGAGCTTTGGCAATGACAATAAGAAAACAAGTTAAAAACAACTGATGAATATAATCAGCAACAGCAGAGAAGTCCTTTAGCCTAGCTACCAGATCAAAATAAGATTATATTTGTCCAACTCTTTGAAGAAAACATATATAAAAAGATCTCAAATGATTTGAACAGAATAAGAGTTGCTTGAATATAAAGAGTAATAATAACTTATCTTGTATGTACAACTTACATACTCCTTTATTTTTATTTTTATTTTTGGTAAAGTCTTGTTATACAATACATTATAGGAACCTTGAAACAAAGTGGTACAAGTAAGTAAATTACATCCATTATTATTATACTTACATGCTAACAGGTCCTACATATTAAAAACAGCACGCCCACCCACCCACACACCCTCCGCGGCCCGGTAACAGACATGAGCTGAACACCCTAGAGAAATGAAAAATATAATCCTTTCCCCATAAAATATTTCAGACGAATTGGCAAACTAATATATATTAAATCTCATTTCATAGACAACAAATTATACAACATTTAGCTACACATTTTTGGACATATAAAACTTCATCTAGGCAGCATCATTGCTTTTAATGTTCTACTTATACACAATGTGAGGAAGGACTATATTTATGCTTGGGGATTTACAAGTTAACAATAGACAGTAGTTCTCTGAAAGTAAAGCTACACTTGTATTTTCATCCTATAATTTTCTAAAAGATTCTCCCTACTTCTACATCTGCCCTGTACATAAGGTACCTCAACAAAGTACGCCTTTTAACATCCATGATCCACATGAAAGCATTGGCTGTTCTTATAATTTCTACCTCCAGTTATTAACATGCCACATTTTAGAGAAAACATAAAGTAGCCAAAAGTACTTAGATTACAAATTTGCAATCACCAACCTTCAGCTGATGTCCAAGATGGCAATGCTGTAAAACTCAGACAAGAACCACATGACTCGCAAGCAATTTTGTCAACACCATTATTCATCCAGCCTTTCTGAGCACAAGCCAATGAACTGATGATCTGGAAGAAATTAAAGAGGACATGTGATCCCTGGAGACTGCATCATATCTACTTAGAAGATTTGGAGTGGCAAGTGCAACATATTATCTATACATACTCAATAGCCAAAGCTTATGCCCTAACAGATCAACATATCCTCGGACAACTACTTCATGCGAATGTGACAGATCCCAGATTAAAATTAATTTCAGTAGACAAATAAGTAGAAAATTCACATCACTGAACACATTCAGCTGGATCCCCACTTAGTGTCAAAGCTTTGAGTGTTACTATCCACACAAATGTACCAAAGACATAAATAACTGCACAATGCCACCAAAATTCAGCTGCCATTACTAGATTACAGGCTGTAAGTAGAACCAAGGTTTCTATTTATGGTAAAAAAGTGATACATGATAATGATTTTGTTTACATTGTATAACAATTTAGGTTCCTATCATAATCTATAAGCATAAACAGAAACTATCACAAGGGTAATCATACATGTTTAAAACAAGCATATGCATTGTTGACTTCAGACATACAAGATACAACTCTTTGTCATCTAGGCTTACAGAATTCATTATTAAGATATTGAAGTATAAGTGAGTCAGTAACATACTAAGCACAAGGAAAAGATGGACGAAAATGTACATATACACATTGTGACTGTAATATAATTACGGAAAACCATGGTCAGTTCAAACCTGAGGCTTCCCAAGCCAATTTGAAGGAATAAATGTAGCCAAACGTCTTAATAAATCTCCCCTTTCCCAAGGTCTACATGAAGATCTTGAAGAACCAAAAGCAGAACCACCAGCACTTGTGCTCAAGGAAGTCCATGGTGGTTGTGAACCAACACATGAGAGAGAAGCCGCTTTAGAGACTTGTCCATGACTTGACCCATCTATGCTGCCAACATTCATTGGAACAGCTGGGGATGATGCCCCAGCAGAACTGATAAAATTATGAACAATTTGTCAATTGAAAGGGTCAAATATTATAAAAATATCACAATTTACAATCACCAGCCAAACATCACATATGCATTAAGTTGAAATCCATAAAAAATTAAAAAACCATCTGTTTTACATGAATCAAGGAAGGAGGTTAATTCTAAACTTGAGCTTTACAAACGCACAATGGAACCGAAGGGTATTCACTTCAGTAGGATTAAGACATGGGATATATCTATTGCAATTTTAGCAAGAAAGGAACAAAAAGAAAATGACTTGGAAGTTTAAGTTTAAGTATCTGGATCAATATTACAACATGATAGAGTAATTAATGAATTTGTCAAACACCGGATACAAGTTGAGTGGTTAAAATGGAGAAAGAAATGAGGTTATTTGTGACCACAAAGTACTTACCAATCTTAGAGGGAAGTTTTATCATACTGCTAAGCTACATATTGTGGTAGTGAATGCTAGACTTTAAATGGCCAACAAGAGAAAAAGGTAGGAATAGCATAAATGAGTATATTAAGATGGAAGTGTGGCCACACAAAAAAGGTCAGGATGTGGAATAATTGTATACTGTATAGGGGGAGATATTAGTGTGACACCTATCAAGGAAAAAATGACAAAATTGGATAAGGTAGCTTAAACACATGCAAAGGTCACTAGAGGCTCCGAAGAGGAGAGTAGATCGCAGTTTTTGTCCCTCTGAAAAGGGGTAGAGGGGGATCAAGGACATTTGAAAAAAATATTAAAAAGAATCAGGCAGTGAAAAATATCCTCGAAAATTTGGTTTTTAACTGAGCCCAAAGACATCATATAATCCATGAAGTGACCTCACCTAACGAGATAAGACTATTGCTGTTGTATCTGTTTTACACAAAGGAGATATACTATGGTGACGATTTAGCCCTCAGTGCAGGTACTTAGTAAAGAAAACACGCGAGGTACCCGAAAAAAATATTTGGTAGGATAGCTTAGCCTACTTACTTGCTTAGGAGGTTAAGCTCCAATGCTTTTTATCCATGGAACAGAAAATAGCATAAATTATCTCTTGTGAGTCTCTGGTTATAATGGAGGCAATAGAGAAGGGTTTCAGGAAAAAGGAGAAGTATGAGATCGAAAAGGCTTGAGCAAAATGGTAGAGACCTAAGTGATCAATGAATGGCACAAATAAGCAAGGAAGTGTCCTTTATCACATTTGTAGTTACACGAATCACGAAAAACAAAACAAACACAAGCATAGTAAGGGCATAAGCACATTTCAAAAGCACACAATTCGCAACAAAAACAGCACGAGACCGCTTTTTTTGTTGTTGTTAATTAGATCCAATTCTCGAGGTCTAGGAGCAGCAACAGCAATAGTATAGCGTTTTACAATTCAATGAAGTTCAAATCACAAGTACACCGCGAAACCGAGCAGATTGAAAACAGCGGTTACAGAAATCCATGCGAAACGAAACCCTAATTTGAGAAGCATTCAATGAAACGCTTACAAGGAAGTGAGAGAGAGAAGGAAGCTGTAGTTAAGTTACCTGGCAGCAGGTGTTGGATCAACGGTGCCTCCTGAGCTGATAACCTCTTCCCTCATTTCTCGAATTCCGAAGCAAATGAAAATGAAATTGAGGAGTAAGTGAAGAAAGAAAGAGTGGGAGTGGCAGCTTCGCGCACAAGTGTCAGAGCGCGTGGACGCCACAGCGAATGCGAATGCGAATATTATTTTACGATGCCAATGTCTGCGCCTGCATTATTATTTGATTTATTTCTATGAAAACCAATATAATAATGTTAAATCTTTCTCTAACATTTTTTACTATTAATTTTTTTACATGTTAAATAAAATATTAAATATATTTGTATTTTGAAATTTTAAATACTACTACTGTATTTTTTTATTTAATATTTTTATAATATATTTTAAATTATATCGTTATATATAATACATGAATATTTTTAAATTTAAAAATATAAATAAATATAAAAATAAAAACATCATCTTTGTTGAATAATGTTGAAATTACATATTTTAAGTATAATATAACATGTATTCTTTATTAATAATAAAAAATTATTTATCACATGAAAATAAATTAAATAATATTTTATAAAGATCTTTATAAGATGAGCGTATTTTTGTTTTGGTCCCAATAAAAAAAGTTATTTAATATTCATCATCGAAAATTTGGAATATTATTATTTTTCCCTAAAATTATTTTTAAGGTATATAATATAAATATAAATAATATTCAGGGATTAGAAGAAAAAAATAGATATATCTTACGTTGACATGGTTCTATTAGTTAAGCTTCTATTAAACACATGAACAGTTAACAATAACATGTAACAATAGGAAACAAAAATAATCATTTCATAATTTTGAGGAATGAAAATCAAATAATTTTTTTTTATAAGGATTAAAATCAAAATGTACTCTCTTTCTATAGGGTGAAAGTGTGAAACTATAAAGTAAATTCTTTGAATTAAAAATATTGAAATTTGTGTTAATTTGTATAGAATATTGGGTTTAAATCTTATTACCTAAATTATCATCATTGTAACGAGATATTGATATTTAATTTAGGGTCACATAATCTTAATATTTAATTATATATATTCTAGAGTGTGTCACGGTAAAATATTATTTATAAAATATGTAAATATCTAGATTTGATGCACGGGTAATATTATTAAATATTTGATGTTTAAAAGTCACATAATTATGATTCAAATATACATTTAATACACATCGACCAAAAATAAAAAATTGTGAGAGAGCTAAAACAAATATACCTACCAGCAAATTGCTTTCCTTTTTAATGTCTAAAAAAATAATCTTTAACGGAAATTATAAAAAGAAAAAAGGTACCAATATGCCTCAACAAATTCAACTATCTACAAGGAATTCTGATATATAGTGTCAAAAGAAGTCAACCTAGTATATACTTCAAAAAATGGCCATGAAGCCTATATGCCCTCCTTATTACAAAAAGTATATAAAAAAAATAGCCATGAGAGAGTGCTTCAATCCATTGTTTCAATGAATCAAAAACTATCCACTCTCATAAACATGAATAGGCGTATGCATAAAGGCCAATTATATGTGAGAAACAAATTGTTTTGCACTTGATGTACTCGCACCTGCATATAAAATTGAGACATACAGCATTTTAGAATTTTTTTTTTTTTTTTTTTTACAATGATCACGCATTCACCCTAAAGTTAGAATTATAGCAATTATACATTCAAATGAAGAGAAAAGAATACTTACCAAAAAGACAAAAAGAAGTTTAAATGAAGAGAAAAGAATACTTACCAAATAGACAAAAACCATTACACAGAAAAAAAGTAAGATTCAGTCAGATCAACATATTGCTACCAAAAGGTCCAAAACCATTTCATTTTTGTGTCATTATCAAAACTGAGTAACTTACCATCTTTTTCTGTGTTGACAGGCTCTTCTTTCCAAATGATATCTTGCAGCCCAGCAAAGAGATCCTTACAGAACTGCAAACATTAACAATCCATTCCACTCAAGTTAATAAACAAGGTAAATTATTTATCATAAGAAAAACACATGGAGAGAAAATGATTCAACATCAAAATACACCCTTGTTCATTAAGGTTTATAGAACTTACATTGTCAAATCTCAGAGTATCCCCTCCAGTCTTTCGAAACTCAACCATGTGAAAGGGAGGGTCTGCCTCAGAGATCTGAAAAACAGAATTTATAAAAGCATTAGAAAGTAGGAATCTCTCTAGAACTTAAACCTTCAAACTGAAAAAAATGTACCTTAGTGGATATTGATAGACGACTTTTGCGTCGGGCTTGTTCCCCTTCAATCCTCAACTGAGATGCACAATAAGAAATATTATCAGAAGTAAAAACTTGATAGCAAGTTATGATTATTATTGCGACAAATTATCACTGACAAGGGTTCTGGCAAGTAATATTATTATTTTGAAATTCACATGCCTGAGTGTGTTAGAGACAAAACTTCTTACCTTATAGTTTCTCTTCTTAATATTAAAACGCACAGACGCTGCACTATTTTCAATTCCTGAAACTATCTCATTAGCAGAACATTTGGATATGAAACTTGTTTCCCTTTTAGCCTGCGCCTAGGAATCAAAAAATTGATCGAGTTATCTTAACCAAATGGTCAAGAACAAATTCAGAAATAGTGTCACTGATAAACAAATAATTTTTTTATGTGAATTACTTGAAACAAAGTCTCATGAATTTATTGCACGGTTAAATCCGGTTATTTTAGGGATTGATAAACAAAATACAGTAAATATATAATGTTTTTTATTCCATTGACAGGAGGTATCATTTATTTACAAGAATATCAAAAGGAAAAATGAATACTTAATTAAAGAGGCCTCCCTAGTTAGAGATTAAGTTTATTTGTTTTGTTCTTCTTAATCCATTCTATATCAAATTATCCTTCTATTATAAATTTAAGTCCTTGGTCTTCACCGAGGTATTCTCTATGTATTCATCTTATTTAGTTACATACGATTCTCATCTTGTGACATGTGTTAAATGCACATTTTTTCTTGAATTGTTCGTTTTAAATCTTTGGAAACCTGATTAAACCTTTTGAAAGACTTATAATATAACTAGGCTGTATTCATCTTATTTAGTTACATATGATTCTCATCTTGTGACATGTGTTAAATGCACATTGTTTCTTGAATTGTTCGTCTTAAATCTTTGGAAACCAGATTAAAACTTTTGAAAGACTTATAATATTACTAAACTGAAGGTTTCTCTGTATACCTTCTTGAAAATATTTCGAACAAGGCTAAAGCGAAGAGATTTTTTGAATGCATTCCTAGTCACAGATGCTGAAGGCCACGCATCTTGTCCCTCCCCAACAACAGTTTTTGAATCCTATGCACAAAATCAAGCACATTGACATCAAAGATAGAATCCAAAAGGTTTTTCAGCCGCTTCACTGAAACCAGCACTTACTTTATCAGAGCTAATATTTTCCTGGAAAGATCTAGCAGGTTGATGCTCATCCTTGAACCATTCATCCTCCAAGATCTCATCAATTGTAATTCGCTGTTTCATGCCATCAGAAGAGGTGATATATATTAACATGTTAATTTCATGAGATAAAAGGGAATTGAAACAAAGAATATTTGCTATAAAGTAAAAATCATATTAGTATATATCAGGGCTAGCTCAACCAAATTAAACAAGAATAGAACATGTCAAGTACTTACTGTAGCAGGACTGGGATCAAGGGTTCTCTTTATTAGTCTCGTTACACTTGGAGAGAAAAATGAAGGACAAGTGAAATCAGCCTGCCATTTCTGTTAACAGTAAATTTGAAAACAAGCAGAATTCAATTAATTATAAATCACAAGTCAGCAAAGAAAGATACATGGACAACAACTTACATAGCAGCTCTTACTGAAATTATTCGAATTTTATCTTGAGTTTATGATTGGTTGTATTTACTTGTACTACATAAAGCACTATATTCAATTGCTCATGATAGAATTGCTCAGTGCTCAGATATCATGAGTTCCAGAGTAACAGATAAATGTGTTATGTTATGCACTTATGCTAACCAACATTAGCTTCAGAAACATTTAGTGAGAATTACCTTTAGATATAAAGTCTTAGTGTCTATATCATTGAAGGGTAAATAACCGGCCAATAGAACAAAAAGAATAACACCGCATGACCATACATCAGCCGGTGCACCCTCATAGCCAGTGATGCTTGGCACCTATATGGTATATGATAAGAGACAGCAGTAATATTATTAATTAGCGAGAGAGAGAAACTGAATTTGAAGTTTAAGAGAGATAATATATAGTATACCTCTGGGGCCATATAATGTGGGGTACTCCATGGTGTGTGAAGCTAATAGTAACAATAGGATAATCAATTAGAAATTGGACATAAATGTCCTTTAAATTTTTGAAAAATTAGTCACTAATAACTCACTGGAACTTGTTGAGACAGTGGCCTCATTCCAAAATCTGATACTTTAAGCACCCCCTTAGCATCCAGCAACAAATTCTCTGGCTGTAATTAATGGCAAAAGAACCCAAGTGGTATATTTTCGCAAAAAAATTACGAATTTGGTATAGTTTTGAAACATAATACCAATCTAGTGCTCGAGTCACGCCCAAATGGAGGCGAAACCGGTCACGCCCAGCTCCAGGCGGAACCAGTCACGCCCAAAATTGGGCGTGTTCCACCAGATGGCGACACGTGGCATGCACAGATTGAGCGAAAACTTCGGACGGTCATAACTTTTGACTCGGATGTCCGATTGAGGCGAAATCAGTGGCCACGCATTCGTAATTGAGAGGAGAAGCTTCTGGCAAGTTCCCAAGGGACTTGCCCAAAATTTTTTCCCAAAAGAGGCCTCTAAGTGCCTCAAAATTGCAATTTAATCTTCAAACCTCCAAAAAATTTCTTCTTTTCTAATTTTTTATTCATTCAATTAGTGAATTACATGCTATTTTTGTTACTTCTCTTAATTTCGAGCGTTTTGACATAAAATACGCCTCCATCGGATATTTCTATCAAAATTTATGACTTTAAATATTAAGATTAAGCTTATCAAAAATGGGGGTGCATTTAGCAAATGTTAGGTTTTTTATTTTTTAAGTTAGTTCGTATTTTTTCTTGTCCAATTAAATGAATTGTAGTTTAGATATAGTAACATTAAACAAAATAAGATAACATTAAATAAAATATAATAAATTTAAATTTTCTTATATTTGATATATAAAAAAATTCTTATATTTGACACATGAAAGAGGAGGTATATAAATCCATAAACCAACACCTTAGAAGAAATAGCTCACTCTCTTCCACCACATACAACTAAGATCCCTTGATTGAGTTGAGACTCTATCACAAAATGAATTCTTCAACACCATGTTCCTTATTGCTGACCCTATGCTTGATCCTTATAATTTCCCAGTCTCATTTGCCAACAAATGCTAGAGCTCATGGTCGTTACATGATTGGCCAAATTTGCAAGCAATTAACAGGACAGGAGGACAAGATATTGGTGTAGAAGCTGGGACTGCATCTATTCAACTTATTAAACCATGAAAAAGGATCGAACGTTTTGATATAAAATACGTCTCCACCGGATATACCCCAAATATTAAAATAAGTAGTTTAGTAATTTATATTATAATTACTTTGAATTACATTTAATATTTTAATTAATATTTTAAATCTATTATGAATTACATTTATCATTTAATTAATATTGCTAGTAACCTGTTTTGAATTACGAATTTTGGTTTGAAAACATATTCTGTTCAATTATTGAGAATTCTAAATATAATCTTATTTATATATTATATTTCATACCTTAAAAAAAGAACTCGAAATTAAGAGAAGTAACTAAATAAATAAATAAAAGAATGATAGTTTGAAATGGGTAAGAAAAGATTTTCTTCTTAGTTGCACAGCTAGTGTGTAAAATGTAAATCAAAATTAGATAATAGTGAATTCTTAGTTAAGAGAGAAAGTCTCACTCTTCAAGAATTAGAAAACAAGAAATTTTTTGAAGGCTTGAAGATTAATTATATAAAAAATTTTGAATTCAAAATTTTGAAATTAGAAGATTAGTTATATAAAAAATCCAAAAAATATTAAACAAAATCATATAAAATTAAAATAATATTAAAAAAAATAAAAAAGATCATATCTATGGTGAAGATCGGTCTAAAAATACTTTAAAATTAGATTAAAATAACAATTAATAATATTAAATGATATTTTACGTCAAAAATTAAAGCATGCCAATTTTAGTCTCTATATCCGTCGCTAACAGTTTTTGCGACGGAATTTTTCGTCGCAAACATAAAAAATACAATATTCCGTCGCAAAATCGGTTAGCGACCGAATTAGAGACGGATTTAGAGACGGATTAAGTCACGCCCAAATTTGGGCGTGACCCAGACACCAGATTGGTAATTTGTTTCAAAACTATGCCAAATTGGTAATTTTTTTTCAAAAAAATACCACTTGGGTTCTTTTGCCTGTAATTAATAGATAATTAATAAAATAAATGTTAATGAACTTGTTCTCTCTATTTTTTTTAATGATGGGAAACAAAGGAAGGGACACCATATATCAGCACCTCACTACTCACCTTTAAGTTTCCATGGAAAACACCTCTACTGTGACAGAAAGCCACACCACATATAAGCTGCTGAAAATATTTTCTTGCCTCCAGTTCTGTCATTGACCTGCTGTTTGTCTGGCTCAGCAAAATAACACCAAAAATGTAAAGAGTGAATACAAATATTATAGAGGATTTTGATCCCAATGTAATTAAAGCGAAAAGGCAAAAGTGTCTTACGATTTTATCAAACAGTTTTCCACCAGTTACATGTTCCAGTACAATAAACAACTTTATTTCGGAATGCATCACCTACACCAGGAATAATGCATCTATATAAGCCACTTGCAATGAAGAGAGAGAAGTAAAAAAATTATGGCAAGGGAAATTTGAAGATAAGAGAATTAAATCTCGCAATACAAGGGAAGTAATTTCCCTTTCCTTCTAACCTCATACACATTCACGACATTCGGGTGTCTACTAATTTTCATGATTGATAAATTTCGATTTATCTGCAAAACGGTAAACATACCAGAAAATATCAGGTGAGACTACACGGTATTCATGTCATGAGTAAATAGAAAACGCATTATACTTTTTTTTTAATGTGAATGAACGTGTGCATGTCTCTTGAGCAGTTAACACATGCATTATATATAAACTTTATGAAAATATTAAACACTTGTTGGTCATGATATTGACTTTAATATTTCATTTAAATTCTTTATTTTCTTCTTTCTCAAATTTTAAAGTCAACGAGAATGGAGATTAAATTAGGAATCACACGGCTTACAATCGTAACTTGTAAAGAAAGAGAATATCAATCTAATTTTTCGGCTCACCTATAATCTTCTCGATCCCTTCCATATCAACATTACTCTACACATTTATCACATTTATACAACCAAGATCGAGAGATTAGAAGTATTAATTCCTGATCCTAAGAAAGTACGTACGTCCAAAACCCGTGATAATTAAATTAAATATATCATATCCTCCATTGTAAAATATGCCATGATATTTGAAAAGGATGAAAATAATAATGTAATTTAAATCCAAAGTGGCATAAAGTTTTGTATTAATAATATGAACAAAAAAAAAAAGGTATAGAATATAGATTAGTGAAATGAGAATAGTAAAGTGAGCACACACACCACGCCCATGATATGGCTGCAGAGAAGTGTTTGTTTGTGGAGCATTTTGATGGCTACAGTGTATCCGGTGTTAACGTCACGTGCAAGCTTAATCATGCAGAAGTTTCCCACGCTCAGGGTTCGACCCAGTTCATATCTTCCCACATAACACGAATCCGTCATCGTCTTCAAGTTTCTTTATTCAGATCTTTCTTCTTGCAACCCTAGCTAGCCTCGTTGAAAACTTAATTTCTTGCAAAGGAAGAAATGAACAGCTAGCCTCTGGCAAACTTTGCAGGTCAAGAATTAAAATAACAAAATCTTGTTTGATGGAAGAAGCATCAAATTAAAGGACGCTAAAGTTGAGGTTTGCACTATATGCATGCAGAAATGAGAGCACAGCAGAATACATATGGACTTGAATGGTTGTTAGCTAGTTAGTTATGATTGGTATGTACAGACTAATTATCAAAGAACTAGTTAATAATTACGACACTTCTTCTCTTAATAAAGAGCTAGAGGGTCTTTTTTTTTTGTTGAAGATTAATTAGAATATAGAGAGGAAAAATGAAGACAAAGAGAAATATAAAATGTTAGTATTTTTTAGTGGGGATTGAGACAATCAATAGAAGAGATTTATGTAATGTTATGAATTACAATTAAGGAGAAGTATTTATATTTAATGTTCAATTATTATGCATTGAACTGAGTATATTGTATTTCAAGGAGAAAATATGTAAGAATAAAAAAATAAAATATGATTTTATAAAAACTTTTACTTAAGAGAAAAAAAGTGTATAATAAAATAATATATATATATATACAATAAAAATAAATAGAAATAAATATATAAAAATTAATATATAAATTTAAATATATATATTTATTGGTCAATGTAGAAAAGTGATATTTTATAACAGTTATAATAAGAAGAAAAAAATAGACTCTAAATCAGTGGAAAATCCAAAAAAAATTCTTAATGGTGACAATAAACAGTTTATAATATTTTTAGAAAAGAAAAATATATTATCAGCTTTTATATAATACATAGTATTATGATAAAAGAAATTCAAAATATTTAAAGTTATGTGTGGATGTCCAATAGAGAAGCTAGATCGTTAAAAAATTTAAAATAAAATAATAAAACTAGTATTAATTTATTCTTTCTTATATTTTTACATTCATTTTAACAATAAAAAAATATCTGATGATGGGAAAAAATATTATACAAATACAAATAAAAAAAATCTTTTTGGGACAATTGCCCCCACACTCCAATATGTGAATCTTTCTTCACTGCTACGAATGGTGCTAAAGAAACTAATTTCATTAGAAATTTTAAAATATAAGTTGAAAAGTATCTTTGAAATGTGACAATATATATATATATATATATATGTCTTAGAATTTCACTCATCTTTTTGTCTTATTAATTTACAAGATTCTAAACATGTTCTGCTCAAAGAAGTTGTAGGAAAAGTTTATCTCTATCAGTTGCCTCAATTGTTTGCTTCTGTGTCTTAGTCCAAGAGTTTTTCAAATGTTTTTTTATTATGTTTCTTCCAATAAAAATGTTGTAAATAGCCAAGTTGTTAATACAGTCACTTGTTATCCTATTTATTTTGCTACTTGCAATTCTAGGCTTGGTCACCTTGATGCTATGAAATTGTATTTCGACTTTGTAATATTCTAAATATTAATAAAAAAATCCTATAGATTTTTATAGTCACTGCTATACTGGCAAGTCTCATTGCCTTCCTTTCTTTTCTTCTAACACTGTCTATGCTAAACCTTTTGATCTTGTTTTTACTTATTTGTGGGGTCCTACACCATTTCCTTCACCATCTGGTTACAAGTATTATGTTACTTTTGTGGATGCTAGTACCAGATTTACTTGGTTTTATTTGCTCAATAACAAATTTGATGCTTTAGAAACTTTTAAACTCTTTAAAACTATTGTTTTAAATCTGTTTAATTCTTCTGTTAAGGTTGTTTAGTCTGATTGGGGAGGAAATTTCAAATCCTTTACCAGCTTCTTGAGTGATCATGGAATTCAACACAAACTTATTTGTCTCCATACTCACCATCAAAATGGTGTAGTAGAGTGCAAGAACAAACATATTGTTGAAGCCTTTGTTTCCAACATCTATTTAATCAACAGATTGCCTTTCCTCAGCCATTAATCATGAAGTTCAATAGCAAAAGTTGTTTTACAAGTAACCATATTACTCATTCCTAAGAATGTTTGGTTGTTCTTGTTTCCCTTTTCTCAGACTTTACAATAAGCACAAACTTTAATTCAGGTCTCAGGAGTGTGTCTTTTTGGGCTATTCTCCTTCTCTCAAAGGCTACAAGTGCCTTGCTACTGATGGAAGACTATACATCTCTAAAGATGTCATTTTTAATAAGTTACCCTTACCCAATTTTGTTTCCCGAACCATCCTTAATCATCTCTGATGTTCCTAAGAGTACATCTACCCTTACTATTTTGTCCAATAATCAGCCTTCTCTTGCATCCAATCCTACACCATAACCTTCAATCCCAAATCACACCTTTGTTTCACCTAGTTCATCTCAACATTTTCCATCCTCCTTTGTTCCTTTTGAAGAGAATGATTATGTATCCATCCAACCTAATACCAACCTAGATACCGATTAGGATTCTCCTGTTATACCTTCTTCCACTGACCCTACTTCAGAAAGATTTCTCAATACTCAATTCTAAAAGTTAGCTCGTTGTCCCCTACTTATATATTTTATTTTTGTCTTATCTCTAGTCAATGTGAAACTTGAATTTTTCTCAATACACCTCCTCACGCCCAACACTTTTGAATTTCTTGTGTGGGTAATATGATGAGTGACTTATTTAATGGATCTAGGATAAACTCTGATACCATCTTAGAATGTTGGTTTGGATCTAATTCAATTTCAAAAGTTAGCTCATGAGATGAGAGTTGTCTCCACTTTTATATATATATTCTATCTTTATCTTATCTCTAGTAAATGTAGAACTTGGATTTTTTTTCAATAATGAATAATATTTAATTTTTATATAATAATATTTACACATAATTTATTAGTGATTATTTTTAACTTGTGGATAACCTAGTAATAATTAATTAATAAGATTAATTTATATTTTTGCCTCCTATAATTTGTAATATGTAATTTTGGTTCTTTTATTTTATTGCCCGGATATAGCCCCTTAAATTTTAAAATTAAGTCATTAATTTGTATTGTCGTTATATTAGTTGACCGTTTATTCATCATTTTTTCCTTGATGTTGATTATGATTTATGCCATTGCAGAATTATGGTGTCAGGGCAAGTGACATGTGATTCTCATTTTATAATTTTTAATGTTGACTATATTAAAGTCATTTAATATATTTATGTAAGAAAAATATTTAAAAAATGGGACACATTGGAGAATCCCTAATCGAAGAACAGAAAAACAGTTTTCTCCTTTATCTTTCAGACACACAAGTATAGGAAATGTATCTAATTTCCAACTACACTTCTGCCCACTCCCCTAGGAAATGTATCAAATGAGAGGGTTTTTTTTATGATTAAAAGAAAATTTGGCTATTAGATATTATTATGAATTATCAATATTAAAATATATAATTGATGTGAATATTTTTATATCACATAACTTTTTTTAAATTATTTTTTTCATGACATTAAATTTTCATCATTTATATATAATAATATTGTCAATATCTATTCACCTCACTATCGTATAAAACAAAACATCTTAATATCTTACTAGATATGTCTCATGTACCAACAATGGTTATTAATTGATAACAACTTATATTTTTTAATCAACTGATCTAAGGATTAATTTTTGATTAATCATTGAATATGAAATAAATTATGTTAATAGTAAAATAATCATCTTATATATACTCACAGTTTCAAACAAAAACTAATCAATGCTCTTGACAGAGATACTTCATATCAATATTATACTAAGAAAAAATGTCTCATGTAGGTGTACATGTTACATTGAACTAGTAATTTTAGAATTTAAAATACTGATATTATAATAAGTAAAATTTATTTAGAATATAATAAATTGAGTGTTATCTATAAATAATTAATATATGGTTGGTAAAATTATAATTTATGCGGATTCATTTACACCTCTAAAATATCGTATGGCGCGCGGATAACTCTTTTTAGAGATTTTTTTTTTAATTTTCGGAGATTAATTGAGTAGGTTACAACTTAATAAAGTTATATTTAGACTTATGATATAAACTAACAATCATTTGGTTAGACATTTGCTAGTTGATTTTATAATAAGTAAAATTTATTTAGAATATAGATTGAGAGTTATCTATAAATAATTAATATATGGTTGGTAAAATTATAACTTCTGTGATTCGTTTACACATCTAAAATATCATATGGTGGACAACTCTTTTTAGAGAAAATTTTTAATTTTCGGAGACTAATTGTGTAGTTATACCTTAATAAAGTTATTATATATATAGGCTTATGATGTAAACTGATAATCATTTGGTTAGACATTTGCTAGCAACCTTAAGCACGCCCATTGACATGTTACCGATACCTAATAGTATTGGAAGTACGTACTCTTCGCTTTACTAATTTAAAAAAAAAAAAATCATCATTATTTTAATAGAGACAAAGTCATGTTTTTTTAGGATAAGGTAAAATCATGGTTGAGTTGTATTTTTAAGGTAATTTTGAATTCCAAATCATGATTTGAATAAAAAAAATTACTGTCCCTTCAAATCTCATGATTTGTTAATTATGATTCAAATACACCTTTAATATGTCAACCAAAAAATATAAGGGAGAGCTAAAACAAATATAAGATACTAAATAAGTTGGCAATTTTTTTTAACGTCTAAAAAATAAAATCTTTCATTAAGGGTATCAAATATGCCATAACAAAATCTCTCAGTAATCTGCCTTAGGAACACAATAATATGTGACAAACATGTTATGTTGCAGTTGATATTGATGTATTAGCACCTGCACCTAAAATTGAGACAAACAACACATTAGAATTCCAAATAAAGAAAAAAAAATTGTTAAATCAAGTATAGGAAATTAAGTCCTTAAAAGGGACACCAAGAAAACAAAGAAACAAAGCTATCTTAACCAACCAAAACAATTTCATAGGTCTTCTCCACTTTCTACACTCCATGCATATATAAAGTCAGAGTCAGCACTTTTTTTTTTTATCAAAGGAAACTCATCTCATTTCATTATTGATAAATTCAACAATACAATTGGGAATCATATGATAGATAAAGGGACTAGCATTGTCAATAGCTACTCTTGCCAATGTATGAGCACCTAAATACTGTCTTTAAAGGCAATACTAGCCATTATCGACTTACCCGGGTCTGCAGTTGATGTAGTACTCGCACCTGCACCTAAAACTGAGACAAACAAGTGAAACAACACAATATTAGAATAATTCCAAATGAAGAAAAAAAATAATTGTTGAAATCAAGTATAGGAAAAGAACTTAAAAGACACTCAGAAACCAAAGAAACAAAGCCATCTTCATCTTTTAACCAACCAAAACAAGTTCACAGATTCAGTACATTTTGAGCACCTAAAAACTATCTTTAATGGCAACACAAGTCATTATTATATTGACTTACCCTTTATAATCCTCCAAAGTAATTTTGTATTTTTTTCCTTTATATGATTAAACTTTGAGTATATACAGTTTTTTTATTATAATACTAATCGAAAGTTTTCATGCAGCTAGCTTTAGTAGCAAAGCAATTTTATTCTACCCCATCTGAGGGCATCAACAAAGGCCAGAGTAGCAGAACAAAAGTATAACTTCATGTTAATTTGAACTTATTTTGAAGAAATAATTACCATTTTATATAACCTCAAAAAAATGTAGAAACAGTTATTTAACTGAAAAAAAATAATGTTCAAAACAACACACTACCACCTAAACCATTTCGTTAAATTGTAAATATCCTATCTGTGTCACCTAAAACACCATGACTTATATACCAAATTAAGTAACTAACCATCTGCTTTTGTGTCCATAGTTTCTGCTCTCCCTTTCCATATAAAATCTGGCAACGCACCATATATATGCCTGCAGAACTGTAAACATAATTTAAAAAAACATTAATTAGAAAATAGTATATTATAAGAAAAATGTATCCTTGTCCATTAAGGTTTATATAGAACTCACCTTATGAAATTCCAGAACATCTCCTTCAACCTTCCGAAGCTCAACCATGTGAAAGAGTTGTGCTATCTCATAAATCTGAAAGACATAATTTAAAAATCATTAATTCTAGTAACATCCCTCACCAGTAACTTAAATCTTCAACTGAAAAACATGTACCTTAGTGGATATTGATAGATGACCTTTGCGTCTAGCATTTGCCCCTCCTTCAATACTCATCTAAGGTGCATAATATAAGAAATTAGTACTGGCTAAGTTGCAAGAATGTTATTATTTTGAATTTTGGATGCATGCGTGTGTTAGAGACAAGAATAAACATAATTCTTTTACCTGATAATTGCTTCTCTTCTTAACATCAAATCCCATAATCCCAGCAACATGCTCAATTCCATCAATTATCTCTATCACGGGATTTTGGGATATGAATCTTGTTTCCCTTTTAACATGTACCTAGGTGTCAAAAAATCAACTGGTCTTAAGCAAATCGTCAAGAACAAATTCAGTCACATAAAATTTGAGAGAAGATTTATTTATGTTCAATAGTGTCACTAATAAACAGAGTCTATTACAATAGTGTCAAAACTCAAAAGGAAAACTTGAATGAGAGTTTTTTCCTTTTCATGTGAATGACTTGAAATTTATTACAGGATACACAGTTATATCCATTTCAGGGATTGATTAAACTAAAGACAGTAAAGTCTATAATCTGCTTTCCTATTCTATTTACATGAGATTTAATCTATTTAATTTAAAAAGTCTTTAAAAGATATTTAAATTTACTTTTTTCCATTATCCCTAATCCATTCAATATCAATTTATCATGCTATTACAAATTTAAGTACTTGATCTTACTCTCTCCATGTGATTCTCATAATGTGACACGGGTTAAATTCATATTTTTTCCACTCTTTATTTAGTTATTAATATAATTAATCAAAGGAGAATTTTAATTTAGGTTTTCCTTTCTCCAATATTTTTAGTCAATGCTTAAATTTTTTTAAAATTTATATTTTAAAAATTGTATTTAACTAAATTGAAGGTTTCTCTGTGTACCAGCTGGTTGAAAAGCTTTCCAATAATAAGGTTGTAGCCCAGAAATGTATTCAAAATCTCAAACGCATTCATGACTGGCACTGGTGCTGAAGACCATGCTTCATCCCCCTCAGCAACAAGCTTTTGTGAATCCTGTGCACCAAATTAGGCACATTGACATCAAGGTTAGAATCATTAATCATATCCAAAGCTCTGCTAAGCAATATTTAATCAAGATAAAAAATTAAAGCAAAAGTTCTTACATCCTCAAAACTAATATTTTCCTGGGAAAATCTAGGAGGCTGATAATTCCTCATGAACCATTCATTCTCAAAGATCTCATTCATTGTAATCCGCTGTTTCATGCCATAAGAAGAGGCGATATAGTAACATATGTTAATTTCGCGAGATGAATTAGGGAAACAAAGAATATTTGCTAAAAGCCATATATTACTAACATGGCTCAACCAAATTAAAAAAGAATATAACATGTCAATTACTTACTGTAGCAGAATTCGGATCAAGGATTCTTGTAATCAGTGTTATTAAACTTCTAGAGAAAAATGAGGGACAGATGAAGTCAGCCTGGAGAATCTATAAGTCACAGTAAATTTAAAAACATTATGAGGAAGGATTCAATTAGTTAAAAATGACAAGTCAGCAACTAAAGAATGATAAATGAACATTACAACTTAAATGGGAGAGTTCTTACTGAAATTGTTTCAATTTTCTCTTGAGTTTTTTTATACTGATTGTACTTGTAAATATATAAATTAAGCACTATACATGCTCATGGTAGAATTGCTTAGATATCATATGTTCCAAAACATATATATGTGTTATGCCAACCAACAGTAGCATCAAAAATCATTTATTAAGAATCACCTTTTGAATTGTAACATGGTGGTCGTTATTTTCATTTTTGAAGGGCAAACGTCCAGCAACTAAAAAAAAAAGAATAACACCACATGACCATATATCAGCCTTTGCACCCTCGTAGCCCTGGTTCAATAAAACCTATATATATATATATAACAAGAGAAATTAATCAGTAATCTTATTAGAGAGAAACTGATTTTGAAGTTAAGAAATAAAAAAAGCTAATATACATACCTCTGGGGCTGTATAATGTAGCGTACCACATCCTGTGTGAAGCAACCCATCTTGCTATAATATTAATTAACAATAAGATAATTAATTGCCAGCTTAACATATATAAACGCCCTTTTTAATTTTTTTGAAAAATTAGTCACCAATATGTAACTCACTCTAGCGTGTTGGGGCAGTGCACTCATTCCAAAATCTGCCACTTTAAGCACTCCATTAGCATCCAGCAACAAGTTTGACGGCTGTAAAATATATAGTATATAATCAATAAAAGGCATAGTAAAGTTAATAATGTTAGTTAACTTGCTGTCTCTTTTTGAATGGTAAGTGGGAAACAAAGGAAATTAAGGAACAACATATGAATGATGCACGATCACTCACCTTTAAGTCTCTATGAGTAACACCTCTACTATGACAGTAATCCACAGCACATATAAGCTGATGAAAATACCTTTTTGCTTGGCTTTCTGTCATTCCCGATCTTCCAGGTAGGCCTGACTGGTCCTGAAAATGTTGGGCTGTAAAGAGGCAATACTAATATTGTAGATGATATTCTGATCCCAATATTACAAATTAAGGTAACATTAATGTCTTACAATTTTATCAATCAGTGTTCCACCACCAACTACAAGTTCCATTATAATAGATACCCTTGTCTTGGTAGCCATCACCTACAGCAGCAGGAATAATGTATGCATGTATATAATTAAGGGAAATTTCGAAGCCAAAGAAATTAATAAATCATGCAAAGGTAATTAACTTATGCACGCAAGCAATATATATAATCGATATCATTCCTTCTAACCTCAATTATACGCACGACATTCGGGTGTCTAAGCATTGCCATTATTGATATTTCTCGTTCAATCTGCATAACGGTGAACAACAGAAAATATTAGTATATGGTATTATTTTTTTTGTAGTCAGTATTATTATATGGTATGTTTCAAAGACTGAATAAAAATGTATTTTAATTTACATGGATTAGTTTAATGTAAACGAGAAATGAATGTGTCTCTTAAACATTATTCTAATTAATGACTCTTGGTATCACTAACAAATTACAAATATATTATTTAACAGTTTATACTCATGATCAACTTTGTGAATACTTGGTCATATATATTGACTTACCATTTAATATCTTCATTATACTATTTTCCAAATTTCAAAAGTAACAATTAATATATAGAGACGAATAAACCATAGAGATCATACACAGTTTACAATCGTAGTTTGTAAAGGAAGAGAAAACTAATCTTAATTTATCATATCTTCCACTCGTTAATTAATTATATTTTTTAACTTAAATTTCTATTTATTTTAATCAATATTCTTCTTTGCCAAGGTATGAATATTAATTAATACATATATATCACTTTCTTTTCCCCTTTTTTATATCATCTTTCCCACTCACCTGCAGTTCATTAATTAACCTTACACTACTGGAAGCATGATGAACACACCCAAGATCGAGAGGTACGAAATAGGAAATAGTCTTTATCAAAAGAAAATACGTCGTCTCACCCGTAATAATCATATATACAAACATTTTAAAAATGATGAAGATGAAACTATGAAGGTTTTTGTGTGTATAAATGAAATAAGAGAAGAGAGGATTGAGAAAAGTGACCGCGACTTCCTTTTGTCTCCTGAAATATTTTCTCTTCTCGGCGAGAATGGGGTTCTTGTCGAGAACTTTGATGGCCACTTCGTGTCCGGTGGCAACGTCACGTCCAAGCCTCACGACGGAGGTGCTTCCGGCACCCAGGGTCCGGAGGATTGCATATTTTCTTCCCGGAATAACCATAGTTCTAGCAGGTTGTCTACTACTACTACTGCTACCATGCTCATACACTGATAGAGGTTGCTCCATCTTCTTCTTCTTTCTCTATCTTTCTTTCTTGCAGAAAGCGCACGGTTATCGATTTTCCCTCCAAACTAACTAACAATTAACGGACTAACATTAATTAAGATTCTATTTTTAGCTGTTCTTTTTTATTCTTGGTATTAAATTCTAATGAAAAATAATTTTTAAAAAAATATACTTTTAAATATTAATAAAATTAATGATGTTAAAAAAAAATTTGATGACATAGAGATTAGTTAATAATTTTGTTTATATTTAAATCCAAAAAAATGAGTATTACTTAGCATTGGCTAGGCAAGCCAGCAAACTCTCAACTACAATGGAGCGTTGCCCCATTCTATTTATACCCACTTTATTTATTTATTTTATATTTCAAAAATGCTTCATTTTTCTCTTATTCCATTTCCTTTTATCCATCACACCTTTTGTAAATCATTTCCTTTCTCCCTTGTCCGAGATTTTTCTACTAGTAGTAATATATGAATATCTCTACATTATAAACACTTCATCAATAATTATTTTTATCTTTATTTTTTTCTTATAACATCATAATATTTATCACTTTTCTCTTTTCTTAATTTTTTTTATCTCTTAAATAACATATGAGAGTCCATTAAACATATAGAATTTTAAAAGATTTTGTAGAAATGTGATGACTTTTAAGTTTTTTTAAAAGAATATTATAATTAAGATTTTGTAATTTAAAATTTAATAAATTTATAACATATAAATTCATAAGATTTAAAAATAATTTATAAATTTATAAAATTTAAAAAAACTCGTAAATTTACAAGAATTTGATGAGAAAGATAACAAATAAATAATAAAGTTTTGACGAAGAAAAGTAGAATCAATATAATTTTTTCAATATAACTAATTTATGCTAGCTTGTCTTCTTATGTCTATGCATTGGAATATTTTTGGAAAAAGGTGGGGGAGAATTCACGCATTAGCATGTTGTATAAACAAACTTCTACACGGGAGCAGCAATTGCTTTTCATGAATATTAGTTGACACATCATTATCAATCTCGGTTGAAAGAGTTCAATGGGGAAATAAAATGATTGCCCAATAAATTACAACCAACAGAATTTCAAGATCAAACTTTTCCTTTATATTCGATGAGTTTACGATCACCCACAAGACTTAACAGGATATTTCTGCAAGGTCCTTCTACAAAAAGGAAAATTAAATTAGATTCTTCCTTTAATTCCTTTTGTAAAATCTATCGAGTCAAGATTACTTACCCCCAAATACAGTATGAAGATATTGAATATCATCACGTGAGCAAGCATCGACACCCGGCCTTAGAGCTTCATCCACTTCTCTGCAAATATCATCACGTGGACAAAGCTTAATGAAGGTCAGATATAGAAAAGGGGACTCTGCAGTGTGATGAAAATGTAATCTTGCAACTGGTAACCTTTGACAGAAAAATAAAGAGGAAAAAAATTAAAAAGAAATCATATAAAACATAGAAATAATAACGGATCTAATCCTCCACCATACTTATAGTTTTTCTTCATTTCGTCTTAAGACACACATTCCATCAATTTATATCTCACTCCATTAAGTCTTATTTAATTATCTTTTCCTATTTAAGTTTCGGTCTACCGCTACTTCTCTTTATAACGAGCTATTGGTAACAAATTCTTGTTCTTATAAAAGCATCCAAGGACTATCTTATTAGTTGTCCAAACTACTTCAATCTATGTTCTCTCATCGTTTTCACTCACCGGTACTACTACTACCTTTTGTCGAATATCTTCATTTCTTATCTTATCCATCTTCGTATAGTCACACATCCCTCTTAACATTCTCATTTTTGCTATCCCTATTTTATATTCATGTTTTCAAGGTGTTGGCCAAGACTCACCTTCATGTTTAGAGGAAGAAAATTACTAATATGCTGATGCTGTGCAGAAAATGTTAATTTGTCTTCATGTTTAGAATTGGCAGGCATAGACACAATTATATGGATGTCACAAACCTCTAGATAAATTCTTCGAAGAGAAGAAGCACATGTCACTGCTTCTTCTGAAGAAAAGTAAACTTTATTCATCATTGATTCATCATCTAAAACTGTTTCCAAGCAATTAAGAAGAACAGCAACGGAAAGATTGTAAAACAAGCAGAATGCACAAAATGTGGTTAAAGTTCAGGATTACAATAAAAAGGTAGTAGATTGCACACAGATTCCATAGCAAATTTGTCATCTCTAGTCATTTAATAATACGGCAAGTTGTACTGTGTTCAGTGATTTAAAAGATAGAAAATGAAACATACCTTGGACGATGCAAAATAGTGGTATACAATAGTTTACAACACATTTCAAATAGGCTAGCTAAGAACGGGTGATCTACATGACAGAAATTTCTGAAATCATCAATGCTTCCGATGGACCAAAAGCTTTAGTAGCTCTAAGCTGATGGAAGTTCTGAAAGAATGCTGCAGGGATATGTAACAAGTGACCCACATGCCACACATCCATTGGGAATAGAACATCTTTTCTTGAAACTTTAACCAGTACGTCAACACCCATGAGAATGGCTGACCCAGGATCAGCTGTTCCAGATGCCTTTTAATCATCTGTAAATGTACAATAATGTTGAAAACAGCATCTACAAAACTCTGACAATGTCTTTTAATCATCTTCAAGCCTTTCCGACCTTAAAAAGGAGAAAAAGTTGTCATTGAATAATGATAATATGTATGCATTGTCCTATTCAACATTTTGCATGGATTTGATCAAACATGCAGTATGTTGATAGAATAGTAGCAAACAATCAAATGTAATCCGTCTCAATTTGATAGAATAGTCTCAAATTGAGAATATTTGAAATGAAATAACTAAATTCATATTTATCAACTTTCAGTTTAAAAAAATGTTAAATAATTTTTTTGAATTTTTTATTATTAAATATTGAATGTGATATCTAATCAAATTTAACATAATCAACATGAATATAATATTATACTGATTTTTAATCGTTTAAGTAATTTTACCTTTTTTTTCAATTAATTCACTTAATTTTATTTTCAATATTTTTTGTATATGATGTTAAATTAAGTTTGATGTTGTGAACATTTGAATTGATTTTAGATTTTTTTCAATAATATAAAAATTAAAAAATAATTTAATTTTATATATAATTTTAAAAAATTCTTCCTCTAAAATCAACTAAAATCCATATTCTTTGTTTTCTGCTGATAGCTTTTTACACCATCTTTTGCAAGGTATTTCACTGATTTTAACTCATTATTCATTTGCTCAAATTTGATCTGTGATTATGAGCTACCTTTCTTAATTTTAATAAGCTGTTGGTGCTTATATGAAACAAAAATTTCATTGAAAATAAATATTATTCACACATGTTAAAATCTAATTCATATAAAACAACGGTCCAAATTATTTGAATGACACGTTCCACATTAACCTAAAAATATCTAAATCCATTCCAATGGAATCTCATTCTTATTTGGAGTAATGATTTTGCTAACTTATAAGTTAGCATAACCTATCACGCCGCATTCACCTATACGTCTATTAAATATCACTCTATTAATTTAATCATTAAAAACTGACTAATTCAATAGATTTTCTCTTCTCCTGTTTCTTCTCACAGCTAGTCCTAGTCATTCAATACATCGATTAGTGGGAACTGAAAAAAAAAGTAATTTATTTATTTAACTTGGCAGTGGGGTGGGTGCATGTAAAATCTGCTATTTTCGACAGAAATATTGTATCAATTTCCATTTTTTTATGCTTGCATATACTTCTAGAAACAAAATTGTTAAACGTTGGTGGCTAAAAAAAAAAGTTGACGAAACGTATTGATTATTGAATAACTAATTAACCACTTAGTACAAGACTTGAATTTCATCATTTCATGAAATTATACTTCTTGTTCTTACCAAAGATACAACAACAGACACAAGTGAAGTGACCATGAATTAAAATTTATCGTCCATGTATTCACTTATGGCAGCATAACGAGGCAGTTTTTTTAGTTTATTTGATAGAAAAATATGAGCCTGTACAGCAAAATTCAAATTAAGTGCAAGAATTCCCAATCCATGAGTTTCTTTACACTCCCAAGTCCCAACTGTTCATGTTCATCAAACCCATTGAAAGGATATAAATAATTACCTAAACAAGAGGGGCAATACATGAACAAAAAGATACTAGCTTGCAGCTTTACATGACTCTTAAAAAAAAACCCACCAAGGTTGCATGTTGTTTCATTGCCCTGCCTCATGTTCTGCCTTCACTGATTCAAAATTGAGAGGGATCTATGCACTTCCTTCAGGAAGTACCTTCCCTTAACATTGGTAACAGAAGCAGAAGCAGATGAAGCTGTAATTGCTACTGTTGATTTGCTTTTTTTAGGGGGTGACATGACAGAATCATTGGTGCTAATCTCCCTCTCATCTTCAGTAATAGTGTCCAACATCTTTGATGTTCTGTGCCTCATCACAGTAACATACTGTGGTGGTGCCACCTCCATGAAGAACCTAGCAATGCGAGAATTTGCCATTTTTGTGAACAAAGTAAAAGCTAATAGATAGAAAAGTACTAGGATTTCAAGTTGTGCTGAAATTGGTTTGATTGTTGATGATGGGAATGAACTACAAAGGGTTCAATTTATAAGGAGGGGACTAAGCCAAAGAGTTAGTACTTAACTAGGCTAAAATTGAGTCAAGGGTCTTAATCCATGACGGTTAAATCAAATTTTATTGGCTAGTGCCGCCACCAGCTTTTGATATTAATTGCAATGCAACGCTACTTTCCTTGTAGATAACCTTCTAGTAGGACCAACTTTGGTATGTGTCAACACGTGGGTGGAAAATTTGATATCCATAGAGATATGGTTTTTGTTGGGAACAGTGCTTCCAAATATACACTTTTTGGGGCTTAGTGAAGGGGCGTGTTAGTCTGCCACGTTGCTTGGACGGGGACATGACATGGACATGGGAGTAATTGAAGAAATTTTAATCATACATTTGTTTATTTTATGGTGGTTGGTTTTGCCTTCCATGTTACAGTGACACTGATTATTGGGTCTTGAGTTGCATTGATATTGGAGAAGTTTGGTTGAACGTAGAAAATGGATGCCAAGTGTAGAATCATGGTTAATTGGCGGTGAGATTCCAGAAGACAACATTAATGGGAGGCAGGGGCAGGAGCAATGTTCTTAAAATATTGTATCAGTCTAGATATTGATTCAGTGTTTTAGTTTGAATTTTAGGGAACAACTTTAGTATTATAGTAAGATAGTAAGATTATACTAGAAAGTGTTTTAAGAGTTACGTTTTAATTAACATTAATATTTTTTTAATTTTCAATATTGGTTTTTATTTTACAAGTTATTAAGATAATATCTTAATTTTAATTAAAAATACTTATTTAAGAGTTTAGAGTATTTTGTAATAAAGCCTCTTAAAACAATATAAATTTATCCTTCAATATGACCTTGATATAGGCTTTTAATAGAAAAGTCTTCACTTAGTTAATTTTTTTTTGTGTCTGTGGAATGATCTCTCCTATTTTGCATCTTGTTTTAATCCACCAATGTGAGACTTATTCTCCAACACATTATACTAACATATATGTAAATCTCCTTTTTATTCAATTTAAGAGTTACTTTTAATAATGTTAAATATACATGACTTTTTTAATACTAAAAACAGAGCAGGCTAAAAATATTTCTAAAAGAAAAAACTTTATAAAGCGTGACCATTTGTATTAAACCTAGTTAGTGGCAGTGCATTGATTTTTTCTAAAAACAGAACAAGGCTAAAAATATTTCTAAAAGGAAAAAAAAACTTAAACGTGAATATTTGTATTAAACCTAGTAGCAGTGCATTGAATGTCTATTTGGATATAAATTACAAGTATTTTTAAAAAAAATTTTACAAAAAATATAGAATTTTTTTTCAATAAAGAAACGTTGATACAGTTCTAACATTTATCCAAATAAGTTATGAGAACCTTATCCAGAATTGCATCTTGTTCTGTTCTTTTGGTTATATACTGCTGCGTAATTCTGACATAGCATATATTGACATATATTTTGTTCAGTTCGGATTTGATATTTTTATCCAAACCTGAAAACCATGAACAAGAAACAGGAAGCAAATCTTTGAAAAACAAAATAAGACTTTGTTTTTATTTCGGCTTTTACTTTTCTTATACAAATATTTGAAAATGTAACAAACAAATTTAACTATTTAAGACTTTTTTTATTTCGGATTCTCCTTTTTTTTCTATCTCAAATTTTAAGATTTCTAGAATGCACTATTTAAAATAAATTTTAAATTTAAGGATTATATTACAAACTACCTTTAACTTAAATTTAAAAATCTTATTTTTTTTAATGTCAACATAAGAAATTTTTTTCAACTAAAAAAATAAGTTTTTTTTACAGAAAAAAAGTCAAGTTAAATACTACTTAAATCAGCAAATAACGAGGATTTGAAAATTTAAATTCAAATAATTTAATTGTTACGCGAGATATCAATTAGATGAGTCAACTTTCATTTATTTTAGACTCGAAATTAGAAAGAATTTTAAGTTTTAACTTTTCTTTTGTCAACATTTTTTTATAAGTTTACCGTTTTTTATACGTTTTTGGTGAATATTTTATGTTTAGTTAACTAAAGTATTATTGAGTTTTTTTTCACTCTCTCTCTCAAATTCTGTTAATTTCAAAATAAATATTAGCTTATTATTTTTTTTTAGCCTACCTTAGAAAAGTTTATATTAATCACAAGTCTTATAACATCTCTAATTTTTTATTTTTGATGATTCTCATACACTTAATAGTGACATTCCAATCAATATTCTTGTTGGTCAAAATTCTCCATAGGTAGTCATTTTTTAGACCTCGAATGTTTGCTTCTAAGATCAATTATTGACCTCACAAATCAATACAAGACTTTTAACATATTTTGTCTTCACTCACACGTTTGTTAGAAAACTTTCTAGAAGGTCATCTATTGCATAATTACTCAAAGTCAAACACACTTAACAATGGAGTTCTTATGTGATAGGTTACCAAAAAGTATATGCATACTGGTATAAATAGTATCAATTAATTCATTAAAGACATTCTTAGTTGTACCGTCTCATATTTGCACAATCTCTGAATTTCTCTCTTTTTGGTATGATTTGTCGAGGTGTTACATGTCTACTAGTTTTCATCTTGTTTGTCCTCAAACCACATTAGGACTGGAAGAGATGTTTGCTTTAATATCATTTGTAACATTCTTGATTTTTGACTTCTCTACAACTCTTACACTACAACACTTCATGCGATAACAATTCACTCAATATCTTTATTGATCAGAACCTTTCATCGATTATTTGTAATGTGTTAAGATAAACGTAATATTCATATTTATTTATTTTGGGCAGGGGATGTTGAATAGTTCCTCGTGAAGGATCCAATATGGCAATATGCCACATGCATGCAAGATGATGATGTTAAGGATTACGCAACATCTAAATCACTTTCTTCACCATCATAGCTACCGTCCATGGCTTGCTTTCCGTTTTTATTCCAATGGCGTGTCTTCCAGGGCAGCTACAGTTACAGTCACTCAATCACCTCATAACACATTGTGGTGGATACACATTAGTTTTTAAAACTTTTTAATCTAATAATATATCAATAATAATCCTTCACAAAAAAATATTTTATATTATTGTTTATTTATTAATTTATATTATTGAATCACATTAAAATATTTTGCAGGATATATAATTTCATAATGTCATATCAATATATTGTTCCTACTAAAAATTATACATGCATATACCATATTCGAGCAAACTCGTAAGCACTTTTATAGAATTAACCTAATAATAATATTATAAGAATTTTAGTTCCATTTTTTTCTTTCTTCCCACTAGCTTCTCTCATATCACATGGAGACGAATACTCAGAAGAGGATCGACGTGAACGTACGTGGTGGACCATATATAACTTGGTTATTTTGGAAAGGAAGTGGCACTATATTGTAAGAAATATAAGTACGTACTTATTCTGGATAAGGATGCAGAATAGCCCAACATGCTTATTCTGGATAATATTTTCCCGTGAACATGTGTGTTTTAATTGGCTGCCGGCAAAATTTCGGTTGGAATATACATGCAGTATTGTATATGTAAGAATTGAGAGTGTGAGATGAGTGAATCTCTGCTATATAATTCACATATATAGATGATTAATTAATATAACCAACTGATTCGACACAAGTTATTAAAATTATTAATGAACTTTTGACTTCAATGACCTGTTTGTCTTAAAATATCTTAGCATCATTTGAATTCTTGACCTATTACTTATAATATATTATTTTTTACTTTCTAAACAAATAATGTAGCTAGCTAGGGCTTTCTCTAACACTCCTTAAGTTTAACTAAAATGGTGGAAATGTGATTTATATATCTTCAATTTTTTTCGTTAACTTGTAGTTCAATTTTGGGTCTTAGAAGCCATAAGTCATGTTTTGATCACATGATGTTTTCCCAAAGAGTTATGTTATTTCGTATGAATCATTTTTAGTGCAAATTATCAGATTAGGCCGGAAGGATTTACAAAGGAGAAAATGCCTAATAAGAGTAGCTAGAAGCACGCTATTTGATTTATGGTAAAATTATATGTATGTATTTAATTATTTATAACTCATGAAGAGTAGGCAACTCATTCTTATCCAATTTCGTAAAGAAAATTTTGACGAGTTTTTCGCTTTCTCAAATATATGGTGTGCATGAATCGCGGGTCTTCGAAGTTCGAGGAAAATTTTTATATTTCTTTAAAGTGAACAATGCCAAAATAAGCTTTTTCTCCATACTCCATAGGCTTTCCCATAAATGTAAATTGTTCGCATTCAATTCAGCGGTGAAGGAGATGATATATGTAGTCAAAGTCCAAAAAAATTCATTACCACACACCATCATTCTACAGTACCAAATCCACACGTATAAACTTTAAAGCGGTTTTATTTAATTAATTAACACCAACAATTGCTTCCATGAAAGAGCATATAACATACATAATCTTGCTTGCTATAGTGCCTGACCCCCATAAACATCACATGTGCCGTAGTAAGCGGGGTATACAATAAGAGAGAAAAAGACATCACAAGTTGAAGAAAAATTCGTATTATTGTAAGCAATAGTTGCAATCAGTCAGGAGTGGAGATATGGAGTGATCCCCACTAAATGTGAAATGTCGATTAATAAGTAAAAGGGGAGAAGCAACCCTAGGAATACTGCCAAACATTATTACATTTAATTCATAAAGCAAGTTCGGCTATGTAGACTCTTTATCTTGTGTCATGTCTCCAACACTGATCCAATACCACAACTATCCATAGGAAGGACAAAAGTCTCGTTTATCTTGCACATCAACTATAGTCATGCATATATGAACATATTAGTTATTTAGTTTAGTTTGATGATTAGAAATGAAACTTTAAAGGTGAAGAGAGAAGAGAGATATGACGTGGATTTAAATTTCTATTACTAACGTTTATAATTAAAAAAAAAACTATTTTTTGTTGATAAAAAGAAATAGTATTCATGCATGCATGTATTCCAGTTGTAAATCTAGCTAGGACAACATAATAGTACTTAGAAAAAATTATGAATCCTATGCCACTTTAATTTGTATCATTAGTCTTTAATTTGATATTGTGGAAAAATCCCAAGTTTACATTGATTATAAATAGGATCAAAATAATATATATATATATATATATATATATATAAAAGGTGGGTATTATGATCTATTATATATTCAAGACTCAATTTAGGATTTTAACTCATTATATAGGATGGTTAATTAACTTTAAATATAGCTAGTTAATTAAATAGCGAGTGAAATTGTGTACGAAAGAATATTAATTCGATTTTATTATATTAATGGAATTTATAGGTGTTCTCGCGCGATCGTTGTTTGTTTTGAAAGATACAAGAATCTCTTTAGCTCATTCTGTAACAATGCCAGCAAAGTGTGAGACAGTGAGAGAAACAATTTCATTTTATTATTCAAAAGTTAATTACACAATAAGTCAATGACCTTTTCTTAACATCATTCTTACGTCATTTTAAGAGAAAAACACATTCTATACATTCAATTCTGTCATTATATTTTTTTTTATTCCCGATAAAAATGTTGTACGTACCAATATTAATCAGCAAGCAAAAATATTCATTGATTGAGATGAGAATTTTCTGTCCAAATATTAATTGATTCAGAAATGACCTTTTCTTAACATCATTCTTAAGTCATTTTAAGAAAAACACACATTCTATACATTCAATTGTGTCTTTATCTTTTCCTTTTTTTCAATTTAATTATTTATTTTAATTTTTTCAATTTAATCCTTTAATTTATTTAAAATTGATGTCATTAATCATTTAAAAATAAACATTCTTACTTCAGTTTCTTTTCCTTTCACTTCATTTCCTTCTTAACTAAAAAAATTCATCCTTAAATTATTAACAACATCAATCTTAAATAAATCAAATAATCAAATTAAACAAACAAAAAAGATAAATTATTAAAAAAAATTAATAAATAACTAAATAAAATAATAAATAAATAATGACAAAATTAAACTAAAGAAAATGATAAAATACATCATTTGGCCCTTTACACCCTGATGTGCAACGTATTCGAAATTTAGTCTAAACTATGGCAGGACAAACACCTCGAAAGTACGTAGGGTCATCCCCTTGAAATAATAGCTAAGAATCAACATCAGTCGGAAAGTTAAAAGTGGAAAAAAGGATGGGAGCCAGGGACTATCATCACATCCACTTTTTGGGAGAAATAAAACACAAAAGCTTATCATATGCATTAACATCCACTTCACAACAAAAGATCTTATTAAAATTAACAAAATTATCTTCACAAACTTTGATTTATAATTGGATCCCAGATTATTGGTGTTACATAATAGGCTAAAATGGCATTATTGAAGTTAATTTGACAAGAAGGACCATTTTGATTATGCCACTGATATATAAATGCCATGTACATATAGCACCTAGCTAGGGTGACCCGTGACCATACAATCATATATCCTTCTCTAAAACCAGAAGTGTGGCAGCTAGCACTAGCATGGCAGCTGATATCAATGTTATGCCACCCATGTGTCCATCAAACACAGAAACTCCACCACTAACACCATTTTCTGCAGTTGCTCCGAATTGTTTGGTCCCATTTTCCAAGATACAAATCAAAATAACATTGGAAACCATTTACGAAGAAGAAGAAGATGAGGAGGTGGAGGATGAAATGGAGAAAAGTTCTGAGACGCATGCGTCCTCTTCACCCCCAATATTCTTCCCAATTATTCAAGCTGCTGCAGCGACATGTTCGTTTGAAATCACAGGGTTTTTTCACTTTTTGGCGTCGTTCGGTCATAACTACCAGCATGCCTCTTAGACGTAGTACGTGGTAGCTAGTTCATATATATATAGATTCTAATGTGATTCATCATGATCGAGCATGAATAATATTTTTTAAATTTCACGGTTCATGTAGAACTTTAAGTGTGACTTCCAAGGTAATCAACTGTGCAAGTTAATTTGACTTCTTTTTCGCATATGGTTTTGGTAGCTAGGTTGCATTCAAAGTTTTAAAAATAAAAATAAGTGGAAATAATGTACGGTCAATTAATTATCAACGATGTTTTAAATTTGACAGAACAATAAATATTAATAAAATAATTAATTTAAAATTTAAAATTGTAATAGAACATTAATTTTTTTGTCGAAAAATAAAATAAATGATCAAAATAAAATTTTTAAAAACATAAAAATTTAAATGAGAAATTTTAATTTAATGTATCAAAAATATTTAAAAGTTAAATAAATTAAAAGTAACATTTAGTCATATGAGAAAATAAACACCAAAAGAATTTGAGTTTAATGTGTAGGGATTGTAAAACATTTATTATTATTATTTAATCATAAATAATCGTTTGAATTATTTTAAGATAATTATTTTAAAATTTAACAAATTTATAATATTAGTTGTGATTGGATGAATAAGTATAATTTTTAACTTTTTTCTCAAAGAATTTTATTTCTTTAAATAAAGTTACTTTAAGTTTAACTTACCTCGGATTAACTGAAATGAACGAGATATAAAAGGGTCAAAAATAAAAACGCGTAGGTTTTCTTCTTCTTTTTATCACATGTATACATCTATGACCCAATAATATTAAACCCGGATTGCAAGTCACAGGTGTAAAATCAACAAATTGTACACTAAAAATCTCCAATTCTAGAAAGCGGTTGTGTGCACGTCATTTTGCTATTTTTAATACAACTTCTAGAATGGAAAAAAACGCTTTGCTGAGAAATGTATTGTCTATCCCATTATTCCAAGCAAAGACTTTTTCAAGAATTAATGAGTTGTCACCAATTAATTTCCACCAATAATTCTAACACCTTGGCCATCTCCCACGTGGTTGACTCCTATATATGGTTGCACTACCCCATTCTTCCAACCCCAACCGATTTTCATCATCTTCTAAAGGTTGAGTTTCTTTGATCAAAGAAAAAGGTCAAGGAAATCAACGGGTTAATTTGGTTATAACAATTATTATTATTATTGTTTCTCAAATTAAAGTGTTGATTTGAAGAAGGATATGGTGAAGGAAGTGAGAGGCATCCAAAAGTATTATGGAGAAGTTGCACCGGCTCTCCTCATAACTCCTCATAAAAAATGTTCCCTTCGTTTTCCAAGGTTGGAGCCAATCATTGAAGAAGGGTCTGATATTCAGGGCCTCCAGATCATGCCCAAGAGGATGCTGTTTCTTGTTCCTGCATTGATTTCTTTTGGCACATACTACTTCTTGTTGTACAGCAACGTTAATTAATTAGTGCCTGAAAAAAAGAAAAAACAACAAAAGTTGATGAAGCATATGTTAATTAATTTTAGTGATTTGCACACCAGGAGAGGATGTGTGTAAATAATATTTATTTTATATTATTATTATAGATTGATTGATGTTCAAGGTCAAGTTTCTGCTAGGCATCATGCACCAATATTAATAACAAGTGGTTTTTTAATTTTTATTTTTTGTTTGAGATTATTAATCCATTGTCAATATCCCCCCTGGCCTCCCCCATATAAAAAAGAGAAATGCAACGAGAACAAATTAACCCTGACAATAATGCAAACTTTATTTACAAATCCTCTCTCTCTCTCTCTCTCTGATCGACTATATGTTTATCATCATATATGGAATATTCTTTGGAGATGAATTAAACTTTAATATGTGGATCCAGATACTCAATTGAATTGCTAGGAGTCGTTAGTACGCCTCAAGTTTACCAAGTCAGGTCTCAAGAAGTTTCCAAACTAGAGTTGCAAATATAAGTTTGTTTCTATCGCTTCATTACGCATGCACACGCATTAGCAACGGAATTTCTACCTTTCAAAAAGTAATTAAGTATAGTTTTTTTTTAAATTAATGCAACTGCATAGATTAAACGAAAAATGTAAATTAAAATCTTAATATACATTTGACTTATTTTATATATAACTTAAGTCATTAAACTTTGTTGGGAGAACTCGGTGGTGCGCGTCACCTTCTCCACCAACTCTGCCTTCGTCTGGGGAGTTACAGACTCCAC
>CM023945.1:24729074-24744992 GCA_013407115.1 Glycine latifolia | reverse complement strand
CCAGAATCAATCAAACAGTAACAAATGCGGAAACGTAAATCTGAAGCGAAAGAGAAGAACAAGAGATAAACACACACACAAATGGTTTTACGTGGGAGAAAACCTCAAAGAGGAAAACCCACGGGACCTTGTCCAGAAATCTCCACTATCACAATAATGGTTACAAGCACTCCACGGCCACACGCCGGAGTAAACACTCAACCTCACCAACAATGGAGGGAGCTCTCTCTCTCTACAGCCTACCGCCGAAGAAACACTCACAGAGACACTCACAGGAGACACTCTCAACTGCACTCTTCTTCTCTGTGGTCTGCCAATTCAAGGTCTTCAAGGTCTGCCTCCTCCATCTATAAATGATGCATTTATAGAGAGGGAAAACTAGGTTTAGGGATTCTGCATTCCCTAAACGGAATGGGCCGAGGTTTGACCTTGGGAATTGGGCCCAAGTCAAACATTCCCATTTTCACCACATGGGGATTTGGGCCAGCATTGATGACGGAATTATCCAACAATTCTCCCTCTTCCGTTTTCAATGCGGCAAGTCGGCAACCCGGCAAAATCCGGTCTTCCACTCTTGAGGTCCGAGATCTTCACTCTGCAACTCGGCCTCTTCACCTCGGCTTCTTCATACCGAGTTCATAAGCCCGGCTCCTTCACAGCAATCTTCAAACTTCATTGCTGGCACCGGCTTCGTCATCATGTCAGACCAATTCTGACTTGTGTGCACTTTCCCAAGTGTGAGCTTCTCGGCCTCCACCGCATCCCGTATCCAGTGATACCTGACATCAATGTGCTTGGTGCGGGAGTGATACGTTGAGTTCCTCGCCAAGTGAATGGCGCTCTGGTTGTCACACTTCAGCTCATACTTTTCTTGACTATGGCCGAGCTCCTGGAGAAAACTCTTCATCCACAGCAACTCTTTACACGCCTCGGTAGCGGCTATGTACTCGGCCTCTGTCGTTGATAGTGCCACACACTTCTGCAGTCTTGACTGCCACGAGATCGCCCCTCCAGCTAGGGTCATCAAGTATCCCGTCGTCGACTTCCTTGAGTCGGAATCTCCCCCTAGATCAGCATCCGAGTAGCCTTGCAGCTCGGCCTTGCTTCCTCCAAACTGAAGACACAGCTTGGTCGTTCCTCGGAGGTACCTGAAGATCCACTTCACTGCTTCCCAGTGTTCCCTGCCGGGGTTCGAAAGATACCGGCTTACCATACCAACTGCGTACGCCAGGTCGGGTCGGGTGCAAACCATTGCATACATCAAACTTCCGACTGCAGATTGGTAGGGGATCTTCTCCATCTCCTCTCGGTCTTCATCAGACCTCGGACATTGCCTCTCATTCAGCTTCAAGTGTCCGGCCAAGGGGGTGCTTACTGTCTTGGCTTTGTCCATGTTGAATCTCTTCAGGATCTTCTCAACATATTTCTCCTGACTTAGCCACAGCAGCTTCTTCTTCCTATCCCGGATGATCTTCATCCCAAGGATCTGCTTTGCTGGACCGAGGTCCTTCATAGCAAAGGATGATCTCAACGCCTCTTTCAGAGCGGAGATTTTCACCTTGTTTTGTCCTACTATCAGCATGTCGTCCACATATAGTAGCAAGATCAAGAAGTCACCAGTCTCATACCTCTTCACAAAAACACAGTGGTCGGCCTCCGTCTTCATGAACCTGTGGTCGGTCATGAAGGAATCAAACTTCCTGTACCACTGGCGAGGTGCTTGCTTCAAGCCATAGAGACTCTTCTTCAGTCGGCACACCATGCCTTCTGATCCCGGAGCTTTAAACCCTTCTGGTTGCTCCATGAAGATTTCTTCCTCCAGCTCACCGTGAAGAAATGCCGTCTTAACATCCATCTGCTCTACCTCCAGGTCGGCAACTGCTGCCATTGCTAAGACAGTTCGGACCGAGGTCACTTTTACCACAGGAGAGAATATCTCATCAAAGTCTATCCCCTTTTTCTGGTTGCAGCCTTTCACTACAATCCGGGCTTTGAATCTCGGCCTCTTGCCGTTCTCCTCCTGCTTGAGCTTATACACCCACTTGTTCTTCATAGCTTTCCTCCCCTTGGGTAGCTCGGTCAGCTCATACGTCTGATTCTCATGCAGTGACTTCATCTCGTCCTGCATGGCCTTCTCCCATTCGCCGCTCTCTGCGCTCTCCACTGCTTCCTCGTAACTCTGGGGTTCACCCTCCTCAGCAATTACGGTATACTCGTTAGGTGGATACCTTGTAGAAGGTCTTCTCTCTCTCGTGGGGTATCTCGGCTGTTCTTCCTCATCATCCTCGGAACTCGACTCTTCACTTTCATTCCGGATTCCGGTATCATCGGCATCTTGCTGGTCATCATCTTCAACATCGCCTTCAGCGATTTCTTCATTGACTTCTCCCCCTGCTTCTGTATTTTCTTGAGGGACGGGTTCTTCTCCTCGGACAGTAACCCGGACTTGGGGCTTCGAGATGTCACGGATGGTCTCATCCTCGTGGAAGACTACATCTCGGCTTCTCACAATCTGCTTCTTGATTGGATCCCACAGTCTAAAGCCATACTCGGTTTTCGGTGAACCGAGGTATATGCACTCCTTCGTCTTCGCATCCAGCTTCGCCCTTTCATCTTTAGGGACGTGCACGAAGGCTCGGCATCCGAACACCCTCAGATGTTCATAGGTCGGCTTCCGACCTGTCCAGATTTCTTCTGGAATCTCTCCATTCAACGGTCGGGACGGCGAGAGATTTATCAAGTCGACCGCTGTTCTTACTGCCTCTCCCCAATATCCTTTCGACAACCCTACGTTGGAAAGCATACTTCGGACCTTCTCTTCGATAGTCCGGTTCATCCTCTCAGCTAGCCCGTTCAGCTGAGGTGTCTTGGGGGGCGTCTTCTCCAGTCGGATCCCGGCCTCTCTGCAGTAAGCCTCAAAAGGACCCCTGTACTCTCCGCCGTTATCTGATCTGACCACCTTCAATTTCTTTCCAGTCTCCCTCTCCACCATTGCGTGGAACTCTTTAAAGTATTGGAGAACCTGGCCCTTAGTCTTCATAAGGTACACCCACACTCTGCGGGAGTGGTCATCAATGAAAGAGACAAAATACTGCGCGCCTCCAAGCGATCTCTCCGTCATGGAGCAGACGTCAGTATGGACGAGGTCAAGTATGTGCCTCCGTCTTCGCGGTTGATCCGGTCTCACAAATGAAACCCGGTGCTGCTTCCCAGCTAGGCAGTGCGAGCAGCTCTCCAGCACTTGGCCCTTCAACCCGGTCAATAGCTCTTTCTTCTCCAGAATTTCAAGTCCTTTCTCGCTCATATGGCCGAGACGCTTATGCCAAAGCTCCAGACTTGAACCATCAAAAATCGTGTTGGCCTCACCGCCACACATCCTCCCTTGCATCACATACAAGGAGCCTTCCTTCTTTCCTCTGGCCATCACCAAATTGTTCTTGGCCAACTTCCATCTACAGCCCTCAAAGCTGTTTACAAGCCCGGCATCATCTAACCTTCCAACCGAGATCAGATTTAGCCGCATATCAGGTACATGCCTCACGTCCTTCAGCACGATCCGGCATCCTACTTCAGAGGTCAGCGTCACATCGCCAATACCGACGATCTTGCTGGTTACCTGATTCCCCATCTTCACAGCTCCACAATCTCCACTCCGGTAGGAGGAGAAAAACCTTCTGTGCGGGGTCACATGGAAAGAAGCTCCTGAATCTACAATCCAGGTACAGTCGTCGAAGGCTACGTTCACAGAGTCATCCTCTCTCAGGAGGAACACTTCAGCATTGGCACTGGCGACTACGGCCGTGGTGCTCTTCTTCTGTGAACTCTGGTCTGACTTCACAGACCCATTCTGCTCATCTTTCTTCAAAGTCCAGCAGTCAGCTTTCTTGTGCCCGGGCTTCCCACAGTAGAAGCACTTCAGTTCACTCCTCGGTCTTGACCGATCTCGGGACTTATCCCGCCTCTCACGACCTCGGCTCTTCCCTCGAGCTCGGAAGTCGGACTTACTCCTTTCAGCCACGTTGGCATCAAACGTGCTGGATACACCCCGTTCTCTCCTCCTGGCTTCTTCATTCAGGAGGCTGTCGGTCACGACATCCATCTCCAGTTTCCCTTCAGGGGCCGAGTTGCTTAACGTCACTACCAGGGTATCCCAATTCTCTGGCAATGAACTCAGCAACAGCAAAGCCTGCATCTCGTTGTCAATTTTCATCTCGGCCTTGGACAACTGGTTCACGATACCTTTGTACGTGTTGAGGTGCTCGATCATGCTCATCCCTTCCGTGTACTCCAGCTTCACCAGCCGGCGGACGAGATGTGCCTTGTTTCTCGGAGTCTTCTTCTGAATCATGGTCTCCAACTTGTTCCACAATTCGAAGGCATTGGTGAACTCGGACACGTGCTCGAACAAAGACTTGTCAATATACTTCCTGATCATGGCTACCGCCTTCCGACTCAGGATTTCCCACTCCTTGTCCGACTTGCCTGTAGGCTTTTCCTTCATAACAATCGGATCATACAAGTCCTTGCAATACAGATGATCTTCCATCATCGGCCTCCAGTATGTAAAGTTGTCGGCAGTCAACTTAAACATATCCCCGTCATGGGCGATACCTCCACTGGTACTGGTCTCCATCTTGTCTTCTTCCTTTCGTCAGAGCCCGTCGAACCCGGAGCTCTGATACCACTCTGTTGGGAGAACTCGGTGGTGCGCGTCACCTTCTCCACCAACTCTGCCTTCATCTGGGGAGTTACAGACTCCATCCAGAATCAATCAAACAGTAACAAATGCGGAAACGTAAATCTGAAGCGAAAGAGAAGAACAAGAGATAAACACACACACAAATGGTTTTACGTGGGAGAAAACCTCAAAGAGGAAAACCCACGGGACCTTGTCCAGAAATCTCCACTATCACAATAATGGTTACAAGCACTCCACGGCCACACGCCGGAGTAAACACTCAACCTCACCAACAATGGAGGGAGCTCTCTCTCTCTACAGCCTACCGCCGGAGAAACACTCACAGAGACACTCACAGGAGACACTCTCAACTGCACTCTTCTTCTCTGTGGTCTGCCAATTCAAGGTCTTCAAGGTCTGCCTCCTCCATCTATAAATGATGCATTTATAGAGAGGGAAAACTAGGTTTAGGGATTCTGCATTCCCTAAACGGAATGGGCCGAGGTTTGACCTTGGGAATTGGGCCCAAGTCAAACATTCCCATTTTCACCACATGGGGATTTGGGCCAGCATTGATGACGGAATTATCCAACAAACTTTACTCGTAAAATGTATCACAAAGTAACAAATAGCTTGAATCCTTTAAGCATATGTTAGAGATTCAATATTTGACTACGTAAATAGAGTAACACATGTGAGTGCATCAGTTGTGTGAGTGTTTACATGAATTGTTTGTTTCTGATTTGTTTGTTTGATATAGGGATTAGGTGATGAAATTGCTAGTATTTTTCATTGACTATGTTGTGTGAATTTTTTTATTAGATTTTTGTTCTTCTCGGTAGAGAGATTGTTGGGCTAGGTTTTATGATTCGTGTTTGATTAGGGGTGTAAGTCGATCGCACCCAATCCGCGAATTCGTCCAATCAAATTCAATCCAATTATATTTTTGTGGATTGAATTGAATTAGATTGTTTTAATTTAATAAAATCAATTATAATTGGATTTGGTGGTGGATTTGGAGTTTTGGATCCAACCAAAACCCAACTTAATCTAATCTAGCACAATATTATGTTTTATGATTATTGTTGACTTATGTATTTTGAGTTGTAAAACAATGTTATGTTTATGATTATTATTTATCATATGAATAATATTTTTCTCATTTTTTGTCAAATAAAATATCTTACTATTTTTTGAGCTTAATAAAAAATTTTAAAAAAATTTCCAAGACTTTAAAGGTGATAATTTTAATGGCTCAACCTAATAACCAATCAAATCCAATTAATGTTGAATTGGGTTGAAAAAGAAAAAAGGAAAATCCAATTCAATCCAACCCAATTAAATTTAATTAAAAAAATAGACAAAACTCGATTTAATCATGTCACTTATATCTCTATTTTTTATTATTATAATATGTTAATTTTGGTAAAAGAAGTGGCTGGTGGGCACATAAATAAACCGAAAGTGAGAGGAGAAGAAGTGATGGAGCATGGAAAGATATTGTAGTCGTAACGGTACTAGTTAACTATTTCATCCCTGGTCTATTGTTGCGTTGGAAATTTTCAATCATCTTTTCCCTATGTTCATCAAGCTTGATTTGGGTTCTACTATGTAATGTTAACTATTGTGTTACGTGCTTGGTTTGGAAGTTTGGCTGGGGGGGGGCGGTATATGGATGTTAAATAATTCTGTGTTTGGCGAGGGGTTTGAAATTGTATGGAATTGGTGGGCGGAGATTGGTTTGGGACAGATTTTTTACATATATAAGTGGGGTAAAAATTCATTGTTACGTTTGAGTTTGTTTTATTGTGGCTGGGACTGATTTGTCTCCTATTGTAGTGTTTTAGTTTGTGATTGATTTTTTCTTCTTCTTTATGAAGTAATTTTTCACGGCTAAAATCGTGAGAAAATGATTTAGTACATTTTTAATATTTTTACCAAATAATTTTTTACGGTTTTAACTGTCAGAGAAAAAAATTGTCAAAAAAAATTACTGTCACATCAAAATATAATGGAGATAAACTAAAAAATTAAAATAAAAAATTGTTAAGAGACTAAAACTGATCAAATATTAATTAAATATTTAAAACAAAAATTATAAAAATTTAGAAACTAAAAATATATTTTATTTTTAAAATGAGTATGTTTTTAATTTTAACATTTTAACATAACTCATTTGTTAATTTCCTCATTAAATATTGACAAAAATTATCATGATGAATTGACATTGCAACTTATCTTATCCTAAAATTATCCTATTACTCACATATTCACTCCTTTCTCGATCGTTCAGTTTTCACCACCAATCCCTACTTATCTTAGCTAACCTACTAATACTAATCTCCTAATACTTCATTATTGTCTTCATTAATTTATCACTCAATCCTAAATGAGCAAATGTTGGCAGCCTACAGCAAACACTGCGCATTTGCAGAAATGTCACCATTGTCAACAAACACTTAAGCTTCACATTGCTATTCTATAACTTTAATTTCTACCAATATCGTTTAAGTATTTTAAATTTACACGTTTTCATAATAAACTAAACTAATTTGATGTAAAATGTTTGAGTTAATACTTTATTATAAAAATCCACTTATCATTTGTTTAGTTTTGAAAATTTATTATCTCTATATCTATTTACAAAATATAGATTTAGTGTCCATATTATTTATATTTATATTTTACTTAATACTTTATCCTTATTTATTGACTTAGTGCATATGTATAATTTCTAATTACATACTTTATTTTTATATTCAATAAATGAATTAGAAAATGTCAAGACGTTTATCTGAAATTTAAAGAGAATATATAACTACATGGAGTATTTATAACATGTTTGGTATCACATCATTTAACTCAAAACACACATCCAATTCTCATGTAAACATAAAAGTTTAAATTTTATTGACAATGTTAACTTTTTTTTAGCAGAAGAGATTAAATTTATGATATTTTCTTTTTTTTTTCTCCTCCTTAATTATCTAATCAATCTTGTATCTCCATATAAAAGCTACTTTGCATAACTTTCAGTTTTCACGTTTTCTATCCAGGTTTTTCTTCTTTCTAAAACTGAACTAAACACATTTAATCGATTGATTTGTGGAAATTTTCATGGATTGAATTGGTTCAAGTTTGCAGGCTAGGATTGAACATGGACACTGATATTTTTTATTATGAGTTTCCCCTCCGTTGTTCATTACAACTTTTAGCTAATGTCTCAAGGGTTTATTTCCCCGCTGTCATGCTTATGACTATGTTTTGTTTTGGCCATTAATTCATAATAAAAAGAAATAGTTCAGGTTCAGGGTATTTCACCCCTAAAATGTAATCAACGAAAAAAATATTTAATTATGACAGTGCCTAGAAGTATTTTTGTCTATGAATCTTAGTTGATGTACCGTGCACGTGTCTCTCTTAAATTACATTCTGAGAGAAGACAAACCAATGTGCTAATTAGAGCAAGTTAGGATTAGGAGTCTAAAATGAAGTAATGAACACTGGTTTAACTCCTTCACCGCCCCTTCGCAGAGCCTCCCCCCCTCCTTCCCCTTTGATGACAGATGATGCTGGAACTTAAAAAAAAAAAAGATTTTCATCATTTTTTATTCCATTTTTAAAGAATTAAAAAAATTATTTCAATTTTCCACCTAAAATAATTTCAATTTTTCAGTTTTTCTAAAAATTTTAAGTAAAAAATGAAATTATTTCTGGCTATTTTAATAGAAAGAGCAAAGCGGATTAACAAAAGTATTATCAAAAGTATTTTAGTTCTAATGAAAATAAAATAATTTTTCAAATTTTTATTTATTAAATTTAAATTCAAAATAATAGATGAGTAGAGTGAAAAAAGATACAATAATTTATAAGAATAATCCAATGATTTTTAAAGCAATCATTTCAATTCTAGAGTTTAAAGTGTTTCTTATTTTTGGTTTTACTTTTGTCCAACTATAATTTTATTAAATATTTTTAAAATATTTTTTTCAATATGTATATTTAATATTTTAAGTTTTAATATATTATGTTTTCAATTCCTTAGCAAGTAATTTCAATATAAAGACCATTATTTTGGAAAATGATCTATGAAATTTACTAATTATATTAAAATATTATTTTATTTATACCTAATAACCCTTTTTTGCTATTTAACAATATGGGAAAAATTATACGTCCCTTAACCAATATTTTGCTTGGCTCTAACTGCAATTTTAACAATTTCCTCTTATGGATGTGTTATTAAATATTAATTATATATTTAAATGATATTGGGCTTATACATATATATAACTTGCAACATAAAAGGGTAGAGTAGTGATGACAACCAGAGCAATACTAAAACGGACCCCCTTCCCATTTCTAAAATGAATACTAGTTAATATTTGTATGAAATATTTTTGTTTTGGTTGAAGTTCACTGACATATAAGCTTGAGAAAGGAAATGTAATTATTGTACGTACACATAAAGTAAGCAAAATTTCCATATAACATGCCAAATCAAAACAATCCTCTGTACAAGAAAATGTACAAGAAGCCATAGAGTAACAAAGGGAAAGAAACAACATCCTTGTACAATAATAACTTGGACCCTTGTGGCTCTTCTTCGATGATAGTTTCTAATCTGAATGAATTTGAGGATCTTCGACACCAAGAATGAGAAATGAGGAGGGCTGGTGCAACTTCACCACAATTGTGGACAGATTTCATCTTTCTCACCATTTGAAAGTAATGAAACTCAAGCAAGCAAAACCTTTGTTCTTTGGCAGAATGAGAAAACTTGAATCATTTATAGATTGTTACAAAGAATTTAACGAGGTTTCAAACCCGAAATAGGACAGGACAGAAGGCCCAACAATGTTAGTTAGGAACCTTGATAATCTAATCTTGTTTGCATATATTTTCCTCGACAACTAGAAGCTGGTGGCAATTTTGTTTTTGGTACATATTTGGTGGCAATCTTTTTTTCTTTTACTTATTTGGGATTCCTTTTTACACATTGGTGAACAAATTCTGTTATAGTTGCTATATTTTTTTCTGGATGAATTACTCTATATAGGTTTTTATATTTTTTAGAAAACTTATTGAGTTTATCTCTTTTAACATGGAGAAATATGTAAAGTAAGAAAGTAAAAAGTATATCGAGCATTGGTTATAGTTAATTAAGCTTATGAAATACTTTATTAAAATAATTAATAAATATACAATACCTTTAATTTCTTTATGCATTTCCAAAATTGAAAAGACTTAAATATATCCAAAATTCTTATAATATCCTTTTTTGTCTATGTATTTAAATATCAATTAGATAGATATTAACTAAATTCAAGTCAAGCTAGGGAAACACTTAAAAGAAAAAAGTTTTCAAAACACTTATTTTTTTTTTATAGTTACTTAATGATAAAATAATTTTTATGTATTGTTAATATAAAATTTCATACTTGTTATTTAATTATAATTCATTATGAATGAAAATGTAAAATTAGTGCATGATGTTAAACACTCAACATAATTTAAACCAAATACCTTAAGAAAAACTTATAATATACAAATTTATAATTAAGTCTCTGATTTAATAATAATTTTTAAATTATGTTTCAATAAGCTTATGGTAGACTGTAGAATGCTTAAAATATAATGATATTGAGCAAATTTCAAATTAAATATGAATTGTTTTGGTGTAGTTTTTTATTTTATTTTTCATTCCTCTAAAATATATTTGTTTATTTTCTACTAAATTCGCTCTTGCAGTATTGTTTGTATCGCAAGTCGCAATCGCAATCGCATTCGAACTTGAAGTCTGCAACCGCCGGACACCGTCGATCTACAACCGTCGGCGTCCACATCGTCGCGGTCCTGTGTTTGAGCATTCAATTCCACACCGTATTTTCTTGGTATCTCCTCCCTCATTCAAACTGTGTTTTTTTTTTTTTTTTTTTGCTTCTATCACAATTCAATTTCAGATTTCTTGTGCAGGGTGAAGAATTGCGCGATTCGTCTGGAAATCGCGATTCAATCACGATTCATCCCCGATACAGAGATTCAACCACGATTCAGGAACAAAAACGAGACAACCTCCGATTCGTATCGGTAGCAGCTGGAATCTTATCGAATCGTGCGATACGTATCGTGAATCGTACGATACTAACTACCATATCTGATGACAATTATCCAAGTTTCATATGATTTAAGGATGGAGACACTGCTTCTAGGTTTTTGCATTGAGTAACAATAGGTAGGATCCTAGGAGTAGGAGGTATAAAAATCTTTTGAAAGAGTTTGTGTCGGAATGTTTCCTGCCACAATGTGCTATGCGTGGAGCTAGTTCAGAAATAGTGGCCGATTTACTTTTTATGCTTTCATACACTTACTTATGTATGGAATAATTTGTTTGCTAGTCTTGGTGAACTTTGGGCGGTTGTACCACTTTGTAACAGTTTCTTTTAACGTGGTTCTTTTAAGGATAAGGAAGCTAAAATTGCATATTGCAAGTTTTACAGTTCTATGGTGAATTTGGTTTGAGTGGATTCCCTCACTTTCAAGGGAGCCTCTTTGCCCCTTAGTCTACTGTCGGACAAGATTATTTTATTTGCTTCTATTTGGTGCCTTGCTCATGGATTTTTGTGGAGGTGTCTTCACCTCCAATATGCGGAGAGCTATACGTATTTAACAGCCTTGCTGCACTCTTGAGTCTTGAACTTTATTGTTATTTCAGTTTTTAAATTAGTTTTTCCTGTTCTGGAGGATTTCTTATCCTTCCCACTAATTCTTTATCTTAATAGTTCTTCTTTTACGAAAGAATCAAAACTTGTCATGGATTGCATATTTGTTACTATGCCTTCTTCAAATGTTTTACCTTCCATAAATGCTACAAACCAAATCATCAGTCTGTATTCTGTAGCTATTACAAGAAGATATGTGCATGAAGTTGACTATAGATTCCTAACTGTTTTATGCAAATAATCCATTTGCAGCTTTCACATGTTGGCTGTCAAGGATACTCAGATAAACTTTCTTGGTAACTATGCTGACTTTTATGCAGGAAGTTCAAATGGGCATGATTTCCATCAATACAGCCTCCATATTGGTTGAAAATTGAGCAATTTCTGTTTGAGTATGCAAAAACAGCCTTGTTGGGTTTCAGCATTAAATACAACATCTACGTTCCTTTTATTTCTTCTATCACTCCCAACTTCGGTCATGGGAAAAGAGAAACAAAGCTTCAAAGAAGTTCACCATTCTCATAGTCCTAAAACAACTCTCCAGTGGTTCTTTCTTATAGCTACCTGCATAAAAGTTCTCCTTTTCCCATCCTACCGTAGTACAGATTTTGAGGTGCACCGCAACTGGCTGGCTTTGACTCACTCCCTCCCTCTTTCCCAGTGGTACTTTGATGAGACAAGTCCATGGACTCTTGATTACCCGCCATTCTTTGCTTATTTTGAACGATTTCTATCCATTTTTTCTCACTTCATTGATCCCCAAATAGTGCACCTTCAGGATGGCCTGAATTATAGCTCCAACAAGGTGGTTTATTTCCAAAGAGTTACTGTAATTCTTTCAGATTTGTCTCTTCTTTATGGGGTTTACAGACTTACTCGGAATCTGGATTCAAGAAAGCAGCAGTTGATCTGGTCATTGGTTATTTGGTCACCGATGCTTTTTATAGTGGACCATGTGCATTTTCAGTACAATGGATTTCTCATCGGGATTTTGTTGATCTCACTTTCATATTTGGAGGAAGGAAGGGATATGTTAGGTGGTTTTGTTTTTGCTGTTCTCTTGTGCTTTAAGCATTTATTTGCTGTGGCAGCACCAGTATATTTTGTTTATTTGTTGAGACATTATTGTTGGGGTGGAATAGTAAGAGGCTTCGGCCGACTTTTGATTATAGGAGGAGTGGTTACACCAGTGTTTGCATCTGCATTTGGACCATTTTTCCACCTTGGGCAGGTAAATATTATTTTTGTATCTTGAATTCATATTTGGTCATCATTTTGCCCATATGTCATGCTGTTTTCCCCTTGTTTCTGATAAATCATCGCATTTAACTAATTTGAAATTGATTACTATTTGTTGAAAAAAGATTAGGAATTTCAGGTGTCTTGTTGATTTTCAGAAATGTGGAATGATAAATTGATATGTTTTGTTTCCAACTTATTGAATAATGGAGAACAAATTGGGTGCTTGGTATAACCATGAAAATTGTATGAGAAGGAGAGTTCTTTTATATTTCAAGGTTGTGCCATGCTGCATTAGTTTCTAATCTAATGTAGATGTCCAGATGTACTGAGTTTTGATCAGGTTGTATAAGAAAACAATTTATTTATTATTTATTATAATCCTTCCACAGAACTAGAACAAGAAAGAAGCAATAAATTAAATCCAAACTAAGTAACCACCTGAACTATGTAGTATCCAAATGAGGCTAACGCAGGAATAGAGCAATGCTACCAAATTACGAATAACCAACTTTGCCTGCTCAAGTGAACGGGAACAACTTAAATCACCCTTTACTAAATTCTTGTATTCATTTTCCTGTGTAAAAATGAAGATATTTCATATGCACTCTTTGCATTATTGATTTGCTTATTGACTATTCAAATTATAAATTGCAGATACAACAAGTAATTCAACGGTTGTTTCCATGTCAGACAAAGGGCTTGCTTTCATATTCAGAAAACTTGGGTTTAATGTCCAGAAACCAACAGGTTCATTCACCGCTGGTCTGGTAGGGGATTCCTCACCATTTTCTGTACTACCTCAGGTAAGATTTACTTTTGTATTTTTATTCTCCGAATAACTTGTTTGTTGTTAAACCAAAAAAAAAAACAAAGTGGATGTTATGACCCTGGTTAAGCTGATGACATACTTTTGTGATTATGTCAAAACAGATGACTGAAGTACCTTATTTTGCTGTATACATTTCATTACTATGAGGAGATGGAGGAGGATGTTATATTATTTCTTCAAACTAGTTGTCATGCACCATGACGTAGCCACTGATAGATTGGAAATTTACTTTTAATCTTGGTGAAAATATATAGCTGATTCACTGGATGATCCTTGTCCCATTTTCTTAGAATAAAAATATAGATTATAAATGTAATGTTCACATGGAAACCACAACTTGGTAACTCAAAATCAGCACCTGTTTGACATCAAAAAATGATACATGTGAAACTCTATAATTGGTGAGAGAATCATAATATTAGGTTTTACATTTCACACCTCAGACTAGCTATTTCAACTTCCAAGGTGCTACTTTTCAATTGACATCTACAGTTGAGCTTGCTAACTAGTTATTTGAAATCTATGACTACGATATAACATCAACATTTAGTTATACAACTTTACTTTTCATTACTCAAAAGGTTCATCAAAGCATTCATTTTTCTATTTACTAATATGCAGATCATACCATTTGTGACCTTCAGAATGGTTCTTATACAACTTTACTTTTCATTATTCAAAAGTTTCATCAAAGCATTCATTTTTCTATTTACTAATATGCAGATCACACCATTTGTGACCTTCATAATGGTTCTTCTTGCCTTATCTCCTTGCCTTTTCAAGGCTTGGAAGAATCCACAACCACAGATGATTAGTAGATGGATAGCCTATGCTTATACATGTGGCTTTCTTTTTGGGTGGCATGTACATGAGAAGGCATCACTCCATTTTGTAATACCACTTGCTATTGTCGCACCACAAACTCTGGAGGATGCAAGGCATTACTTTTTGCTGTCAATAGGTATGCATTTAATGCTAATTCATTTGTTTGCGAGCTTCTAATGCTTTTTTTTTCCTTCATTTTTCTAATGATGCAAAAGTTGAAGGAAAAAAAACTTGATATATAAGTAAAATGAAATAAAATATTATGAAAAATGTGTGCATGCTTAATTACATGTGATTTTTGTATAACTAGTGGAAAACACACATGATGCATGTTCACCCCTTTAAAGACAATATTTTACTAAATGTGATTATTATTTTTTTCAATAGTAGTTTGTCAGATGCTAGGTTCGTATATTTTATTTCCCTTTAAACTGAGTGAAGCCTTTTTCCATTCTGTTATGTGTAAGACTGAACGAACACATGAAGTTACTTGAGCATACTTAAGGTTTTTGGTTAGTTTTCAAGACAAAGGGGGGAAATGTAAAGATAAGCAGATTTTTCGTTCATAACATAGAACCTTGTACAATAATATATAAATTAGGAGATATGGGTATGTGATATTTAAGAAAGTGAGAGGACGTTATAGTAATATTAAGTATACTTGTGAGACAAGCAACTATTCCAATGTTGCACAACATTAATCAAGCAGAAAAAAAGACAAAAGCAAATCTATAGCAACAGTTATTCTATCCAGTTCCTCCTTTAACTTGGCTATATGTTTGCCTTAAAAAAATTGCTTTTAATGACCAAGAATGCTTTTGGATGCCAAAGAAAGGTCTCACCATTTTGGTATCAGTGCTGTTCTTTTCATATTTTTGTTTCTTTGAATTTACCCACGTTACTTGTGTGTGCAGTATCTTGCTATTGAATTTTTCCGCTACTATTTGAGGCACAAGAGTATTCGATCAAAGTATTGTTGCTGCTTCTGCACTCCATTTTGATGTGGTCAGGATTTTCAGCACAATTTTATGATGGTGCTGAAGCTACAAGAGCGCCAACTGCTAATTCAAAGAAAAAAACTGATCAATTTGGATCTGAAGGTAATTCAGGTGCAACTGTGAAGAAAGGTTTTGCTATTGGCTGGATTGAGAGGATTTATCTGATAGGTCTTGTAGTTGTAGAGATATGGGGCCAAATTTTACACCCTTTACTTTTGGATGATAAGTTTGCATTTGCACCCCTCATGTTGATCTCCATATACTGTGCTTTTGGGATCATGTACTCTTGGATTTGGCAGTTGATATCCATAGTTAAATCTCGTTAGATTTTGGACTGTCTGCAGTTGATATCGGATTTTCTTTTTATGAATTTTATATGCGAAATTTCAATAGTCAACATTTGATTAACTTTTTTAATTAAAGCAAGTCACTGTTTTACATGAGTATTATTAAACCATAGTTAAACAATTATTTGATCTTGCCTTTGCTGCCCCAGATTCATCTTTTCCTTTTGTAGGGTGGCTTAACTGGCTAGAGGGATTAGATAAGGCTTTGCATGTCGGGTGAATCCTCTAGTGACGTGTCACTAGTTTTGTTTGGGAGATCCCCTGCAAGATTGTGGAT
>CM023945.1:24715685-24729064 GCA_013407115.1 Glycine latifolia | reverse complement strand
TATATATATATATATATATATATATATATATATATATATATATATATATATATATATGTGTGTGTGTGTGTGTGTGTGTATCCTTTCGTAAGTAGTTTCTGTGGAGAAAAATATCTTAAAAAGTGACCCTTTTACTAGATTGTGGATTATATAGCCTTGGAATAACTTATTCATATTGTATTTTTCTTTCTAAAAAAAAAAACGTAATCGGATAAGGATCGAAAAATAAAGATTGAGAAGGGGGTGTGTCCCAAGAAACTGTGCCAAGAGTGGAGATAAATAGAATGAAACTCCAAGATAAAGTCAATAGCAATGACACTAGATTAGGATCATGCATGTACGTTAACAACAAATGTGACAGCTTCTATTAACCACAAACTTTAGAGGCACTGGGCTTTGTGAGGTAAAACAAGAAAAAATGGGAATATTTTGGCATTGCATTATTATTCGCAACCTGGACATCTAGTAACCCTACTTTTTGCTTTAGTTATAGCTATAACTAGGTTTTTAATTTGGGTGATGTATAACTATAACTAGTTTAACTATGGCGCAAACTTGTTATCTAGAAACCCTAACTTTTGCTACAACTATAACTAGGTTAGTCCTTTTTTTTTTGTGGAACTAGGTTAGTTGAATCTGGCGGATATACGGATTATACTATGCATGTCCTCTTTACAAATACGAAAAAAAATAGGATTTCATTGTACTAAGTTTAGGGATAAGATGACAGTGACATTTTGTGCCCAAGACAAAATTCAACTAAGTTGTGCTACATCCCTTTTCCATTTTCTTTTTTGTTATCTATAATCTAAACATATAAAAAAATATTAATAATATTCCAGTAACACTGTCATGTAGAAAGAAAATATCACACTCAATTTTTGATAAAGAAAAGATTGTGAAAAAGAAAATTTATAAATATAAATGATGTGTGGCCACAGCCTTGTGGAATAATGAATACTGGATGGTAACATTTTATTCAATATACTTTTATTGAGTAAAATTTATGTGAGTTCTACTAAATATGTCAGTTCGTTTTTCTTTTGGTGATCAGTTCATTCCTAAAGTAGTGAGGCTTACATCAATTTCAACCAATAAAAAAATGTGTTGCTAATCCCCACCCCAATCTTGTGTAATATGATGGAAATTTAATGAGAGGGCAATCAGCAGTATATTTATTCAAATCAAGTCACATGAAAGAAGAGCTTATGTGAAAATTTAGCTTATACAAAGGGTATAAAGCAAATTTAAATGGTGAACAGGACTTGTTGTAGTTATATATATATATATATATATATATATATATATATATATATATATATAGACAATAGAAAGTTTTTTTTACTTTGGTAAAAAAAAGGAATATTTTTCATCCTAATTGTAACATTTGCCATTATACCGTTCTCTTTAATTTCAAAAACTATCCAATTAACTTACATCATAGAGGACATATGCATTTATCACCAAAAAAAGTAGTGGATATATGCATGAATGTAGTGAAAGAAGAATGAAATAACTTTTTTATTAACGCGAAATAAAGATAAAAAAAAAAGTCGCTTGTAGTTATTAGGTAAGTGTTTGCAAACTATTTTTAATGATCTTAATTTATAACATTGATTTTGTTTAGAATAAAATTCAAATGATTTTTTTTCAAGAACAAATTTAAAGTAAAAACTGAGTCCAAAATTGTCCTCTAAATGCATAAAAACTTAGCATAAAGTTATCATATAAATGCTGAAATATCACTTCGAAAAAAATGAAAATGTGGAAAATTGAAATAATTAAATTTTTTTAGGTGAAAATGTAACCATATGACTATATTTCTAGATTAAGAATTCTTCAGAAAAAAATTGGCCAAACAAGACTATGGTATAAGAAGACAACTAATTGGACTGTGGCAAATTAAACTACAAAAAAAAATTGTTGGGACTTGAGTTGTGTAGAGTATAGTGAGGACTAGAAAATGGTCAAATGGAAAGAGAAAATGTCTTCAAACGGGGATGCTTTAATTTGAAGGGCAGCCAGTTGTTCACGTCACATGCATGTCTTTGGTTGTGTTTCCTTCCATTTCCTGAAAAAGGAAACAAGAGTCACCAGTCAAAGTTCATATCCCACTCATGGCTCATGATTTACCACCAAAAAATATAATAAAAAAACACTATTATTTGAATTGATAATTTCGTCATGGGATAAATAATAACCAGGAAATGAAGTTAGTAACGATTTTCTCTCACTGTCCTGGGGAGTGTATGATTATGTAACTCCTACATGCAAAACATGTTATATCCCTCTCATCAATAGAGAAAAAAAAAACCTTTTTCCTAAATTTTAAATTATCATTTTTAATTTGTTTATGACTTAATCACTTTTTATTCATAAAAATACAATAATTTTTTATGAGGAATAAATATTTTAAACTTACATAATTAAGTATATATATATATATATATATATATATATATATATGATATTTACTCCATATATTTATAGGAATTGAAATAATAATAATAAAGGAATAAAGGTGGCATTAGAATTAGGAGGAATAACTAAGTAGGTAACCCAACAATTTATTGTACAGTGAAACATATAGCAATTTGTATTATTAGACAGATACAAATTATCTCAAATATGATTATTATAAAAAAAATATTTATATTCTTATTATATATGATAATTAATGATTAACTTATGATGTATGATTAAATTAAAATGATAATTGCATAATTCTGTAGATAATGATGATTTTAGGTAATAACTGTCAGCTAGTCATGATTCTGTTTTGCCATCAACAGGCAATACGATCAATCCTGGTAGTCTTCCAACAGATTTTATCTTTCCAAAGTTTACTGGTCAAACTTATCAGACTCAATCTCTCCCCGATCGATTTTCATTTAATTTATTCACGGATAGTTTAAAACATTGCCAATAATTTTCTTAAGGCAAATTTGTTGGTACTTATTTTAAAATTAGTGTCTCTAAATTCTCTGTATGGTAAATAATAGTAAATAAACGAAGTTTTACTACTATAATATACGAAGGTAGTTAAACATTGAGTATATATATAGAGGGAGATTATAATATTTGCCTATTTTCAATTTTAACTATGAAGTTAGAAACGTTTTACTTTTTTGTTGTTTTGAATAGACGATGAGGTCATTTGCAGGATGCAACAGATAACAGAGACTGAAGAACAAAGAAGATACCCCCAAACAAACACAGTTGCGGAGCTTGAATTAAAATTTAGGGGGACTCGATAAATTTTAATGCATATCTTTAATATGTAATATCATATTAAATTGTAATATAAATTTAAAGTTGAGAAAAAAATAATCAATTACATAAAAAATGATAAATTGCTCACATAATTATTACAAATAAAAATAGATAAATTTTATAATGGGTGTTAAGATAGGAAAAAACATAATATGTCAAGCATTACATATTTTAGAAGGAAAATGATTATTTTATGAAAACATAGGTTGCAAAACAATAACATCAAAATGGAAAATGGGAGTAATAACAGTTCTTAAAAAAGTCAATGGATCACTGCATTTATATAAAAACAGAAAAATAAGTCAATAATACAATTGAGATAATATATATATTTAAAAAATAACTAAAGATCAAAAAAGAAAACAAATATATACTTATGAAGATACATCATATAAATATGAAAAACAAATCTATTAATATTGTTGAAACTAAGCTACAAGTTAGGTGTTCAGAGAATAAAAAATGAGAAAGAAAGAGAAATAACTAATCTATAAATTTGTGTTAAGAAAAAAGTATAAAAAAATTATTGAAAATGTTAAAATTATAAAAACATCTTTAACAATAGATCTTGAACAATGATCTTGAGTTCAAAATCTTGTCTTAATGGATCTTCCACTAAAGGGGGGGCGGTCAAGATCTCTAACATAAAAAATGAAATCTTTTATAAGATATCTCGAAATATGCACATTTATCAAAATAAAATATATTTTTTACTCCCTCTCCTTAATAGTTTTAGGTGGGAATCGATGGGGGGAAGGAAAAGAAGAAACAGAACATGAAGAGATGTAGGTCGTGACAGTGCCAAGGTAAGGTATATGGCCATTTCCGACATTTAGATGATGCGTGGTGACATCAAGATGTACATAAAAGAGAAAAGAAAAGGGGGGCTCGTGGTGGTTGGGGATAGAGGAAAGGGAGGGGTTGTGGTGGTTGGGGGCGGAGGAAGCATGAAGGGAGAGGAAAAAGAAGAGAAAATGTAAACGGGGAAAGATAAGAGAAATGTGAAGAGAGAGGAGGAAGTGAGAGCGAAGGGGAAAGGGGAAGGAAGGAGAAGGGGAAGCGAGAGGCGAAGGGAAAATTAGAAAGGGGTTAAATGCGGATTAAGGAAAAAAGTGAGGATGAAGAGAAAAAAAAATTAAAAAAATAAAAATTGAACATTGCTTAAAAAAATATTTAAAAATGAGATTAATATGAGAGATACTAAAAGTTATTTAAGATCTAAAATTAATATCTATTACTAAAGAAAAAAATAAAAAATATCTTCAATCTTACTTAATATTATAAAATCTAACAAAAAGTAATTTAAGATCAAATGTGTGATTTTCCATTAAAGATACTCTGATTGATTAAATAATAATAATAAATGATAGACTTTCATTGAAAAGAAACTTTTTTTGTCCTAAATTACAAGTTAATTGAGTTAAGGTAAAAAAAACTAAGTATTTGAAATAATTAATTTTTTTATTAATCATATTATTATAAACATATATATTTATAATTTTGAAAAACTTTAGTATCATGACTCCCCTCGCATAGTCCGCATGACATGATATGTGTGTGCGATCACAATATTATGCATCCATCACAAACACTAATCATTTCGTACGGATATTATATCATATGTATGACGTGCTTTCTCTATCCCTTTCCCTCTCAAAAATAAAAACCCAAAATTATCTGCATGCATATCAATATCATTAATTATTATCATCCTTACTAGTATTTAGTAGCACCCCACTTTCCCTCAAAATCCATACTCACCGGCGCCGGAAAGAGACCATCGATCCAACTAACTTTTCTCATTTATTTTAACATCACACATTTAAAAAGAAACAAACTTTACAATAACCTACCTTATTCAGTCGGCATGGTCGTCGATAGGATCTGATTCTCTTAAAAAAACAAAAGTAAGACTAATTAATGAATGAATGAAAAGTTAAATCCATAACTTGTGCATCTTGTAACAGCTGAAATTATATGCACTATGCACGCCATACTGTTACCCATTAATTAAACAACATTTTTGTAATCAACTTTGAAGGAGAAAAGTATGTATCTGTTCTGCAAGGAAGTACATAATCAACATAATAGAGAACCCTCGGAACACACGGAAATACATCTTCGGTCAGTCTCTAGTAGTAAACTTAATTACTATCACTTCTCTTCTCACTACTCGAGTGTCTAGCTATCACTATAATAATTGAGTTCAACTCCAAAAAGTTAATTCACTTAGTCCGTAACTAGTAAATATTTTTTATTTATTTTTAGATGTATTAATTATTTTTTTATATTCTTATTTAATTATTCCCCTTTAAATATTAATGAAAATAATTAAGTGGATAGTAAGACAAGAAATTAATAGTTTCAAAATAATAATACAAATAATTGATATATTTAATTAATATGATTAATTAAATTAATTATATTTATTAAAAAATATAAATTAATTAATTGAAAGAATTTTATGATTAGGAACCAAAGAAAACATCTTCCGGAGACTAATTAACTAACTCCAAGTCTAGCACGGTAAACTAATTAACACTGATCGATCAGTTTCACCATTAAGTACATACACACATCTTAATCCTATGAACATAAAATATTAATTGTTGCATATATATATATAATCTAGCAATATTAAGTAACTATATTAACTGATTATATATTGAGATTTGAGGCCATAGAAATAGGAAGATTAATTAGTTAAAGCCAAAGGGCTCCGGCTTGCTTGAGGAGAGGAACGAGAGTGCCGTTGATGTGAGCAGCCATGAGGGTCTGGACGCCGCCGAGGAACTTTCCGCCGACGAAGACGGCAGGGAGGGGCTGGTGGTGGGTGCCGGCGGCGAGCTGGAAGAGGAGGGCGTGGATGGCGGGGCCGGCAGCGTGGCGGTCGAGCTCCACCACCGTGGGACCCACCCCGAGACTGAAGAGAAGGCGCTTGGCCACCGTGGACATGCAGCACTCGCTGGAGCTGAACACCACCACGGCGTTGCACGACGTCAGGCGGTGCACCACCTCATAAGGGCTCATCATCGATGTTGCTGCTTCTGATGCTACTACCTCCATTTCTTAGTTAATTACTTGCTATATTGCCTTGGAGACAGAGAGAAAGAGAGAGCTAGCATACATATGAAATGAAATGAAGGTGTGTGAATATGCGAGTTTATATAATGTATCGAAGAGGCTAAGAGAGTAGGTTGGTGAGTGATTAACCAAGGCTTTTTAGCAGTTAAGTGATAATTATCTGATTATGTATGTATCGGAATGTACACCAACCAAATTAAAAGTGATATTGCACTCGTGAGTCCAAGGTAAAAAAAATGGATAAGTTTTTACCATCTTTGGAATTCATCTTACTCACTCTAGGGTATATTTTCAGAGAGCATGCATAATGGATAATGGATGATAATTGTAACCATTTACAGAGAAATAATTAAGGAAATAGATTTTTTCTTCTTCTATCTTTTTTGAATCCTTACTCTTGTTGTTTATATATATATAAATGGGAAAAAAATCAATTTGATATCGGAAAGATACGAGGTGCATTAGTCATTATATTATATGTTAATATGTAAAGCTAAATTACTCCAAAAATTAACAAGTGTCAGTTACCGTGAGGTATGTTTATAAGTAATGTTGACTTTACATAGTAACATATGGTCAAGAATTTCATCTTCCCCTTTTATGATCATCTCTATTTTTCATAGTGAGTTCTCCCATTTATTTTCTTATGAAAATAACCTAAATCCGGTCCCTCACTAAAATCTGCTTTGTACTTGAAGCAAAATGGCAATAAAAGTCCAAAAGTTATTTACCCCACCCATTTTTAAGTGTCGTTAATCTTCTCAACTCATTCACTGGCGACTACAAAATCACACTACTAACGTTCATGTCATATGTACTAAAACTAGTAGGAACTTGTGTGCCCCCATCGCCATTACACAAAGATGATAGGTACGTTTGGTGATTAGACATGTGGATAACAGAAGCAAGTGGAGAGAAGTACTCTAGAGACAAAAGCCAAGCTATTAAAGAGGTACGTACTAAAGAGATGTGACTTTTAATAAGTGATTGAGAAGTCAAATACAAAAACTGATTAACTCTCTTTTCAAATGAAGATAGTTTAGCCTAAATCACTTGGCACCCTTACAATTCTTGCAATATTCACAGCTTCCCCGTGGTTAGAGTGCTATATATATTTAGTGAACTAATATTGTATTTTACTTTTGAAAGTACGTACGCCTGTGTTTACTCTTTTAGAATTGTACGCAAGTTTAATTAAGGTAGTGTTTTAAAGTTCAAGAATAATGAACACAATTATTGTTGTTGGTGACTAAAGTCTACCGCGTATAATAACTCATTGTACAGAAAAAAGAAAAAAAAAAGAGTATAATAAATATGACAGATAATCAATTTCAAACTCTTTCAAAAAAAAATATTGTGAACTTGATTCAAGAATTTGATTTCGTCAATTTTACAAAAATGATTGAATTTGTTTTGATTTCCTATTAAATATTTTTTCATTAAGCGAAATCTGATAACCTTAATAGTTTAATCTAATGATTCTTAATTAACATGGTTATCCGTTATCGTTAATGTGTTAAGCTGCAAAGTAAAAAGAAAAAGATTAAAAAAAAGAAAGTAGTAAAAGTATAGGGGAGAAGAATGAGCTGAAAAAGGAAGGTGGCTAGCTAGGGCGAATGGGAATTGGTGTTTTGTTTCCTTGTGTTGCGTTTGATGATTGATGATAGAGAGACGACGGCGTTTTCAGGATGTGATGTCGGGCTGTCGGGTTCAATACGAATAAAAATAAATTCAAAGACAAATATGTAAGAAATTAAGTAACCGTACGAAAGGAGGGTCACGCGTCTTATGGTGTTGGAGAAGAGAAAGAAGAAAGCGAATCACGTTTCAGATTTCACGACTGTGACTGTCACACATAGAAAATCAACTGCTGCATGCAGCTGTGCTGAGGACTGAGTAAAACTAATTAAAATAGGCAAAGCAAAAGCTGGCACACTTGCATGCCACATTATATGCTATCATATCCCAATAATGCCTGGAGAAATTCCTATCTCCTAATGTTACGTGTCCATATGCCACTCTCTCAGTTCAACTTAATTATAGACTTGTGTGCATTAAAGACTTCCAAAGTGCCTGGACATCGCTTTGACTGCTATCTGCATGCCGAGTTGCAATATCTTACATAAACGACTATCATTATCAGCAATAAATAATTATCAGATATACATGATACTGACCATAAATGGTTTAAGGTTTAAATTTTAATTTTGAATATGAAATTATTATCTTAAACATATTCATAATTCCAAAAAAGATTGATTAATTATGTTTCTTGACTGGAATTACTCCATATCAAGATTCAAGACCATGGTATAAAAAAAAGCCACATAAATGAGCATCATAAATAATAATTTAATATGACGACAGGCTATTTTAGAGGTGAAAAGTGGCATATTTTGGAGATTTGGTACAGATGACATAGGCTAGAAAATTTTGAAAACATAAGTGGGCGACAGGCTAATTTAGAGGTTCCACATTAAAATCAGAAGAAAAGAAGGAAATTGATTACTAGCTATCACAAAACTTTATCAATGTTACCTTTCTAGCTTGTCACTCTCTTTACACTGTTTGATCAGTCGCTGCGAGAACCAAAAAAATTAAGTCTGGTATGTTGGTATTAGTCGTGAAAACCAATTGTGCAGTGAACATAATCGAGTATGTTATCAAAGCATAACAATCGATTATGCAAATTAATAAGCATAATCGACTATATATAGTCCAACAGTTGTTTTATTGCAATTTTCTCATTCTTTTACATCAACAATTTTGACCCAACAACTCACTATACACCGGTTACTTATTTTTTAAGCAGTAATTTTTGCTAAAGATGCTCTTAACAAATTGCAACGTACACTCCCCTCATTCCAGTATCTTTTTGGCTTTTGCTTCAGGGGCACTCTTCGTACTGGAAAGTGGAAATCAATGCTTCTTCAATTTGTGGTACAGCTTGAAGCCATTCAAGACCCTCGGGGTAGATGGATCACACCCTGGATTCTTTCAGAAATATTAGGGTTTATTTTTTGGTGTGAAGAAATGCTAGGTATTAACAAATCACATAAACACAAAAAATGAGGTCTTTATAATTAAGGTCATTTTGGTCCAAATAAGGTGAAAATTTCGAAATATATTAAATTTTTTACTCCCATGCATTTTTTTCAACTCTTAAGAGTAAAATTGTTGTAATATACGAGAACAAAAATTGGTTCATGGATACTCAACCATATAAACACTCAAAAAGAGAAAGAGATAGAAGACAGAGAATTATAAATGTCATAGGTATCATGACTTGATAAAAATGAGATACAGAAAAAATGAAAGATGTTAATTTAATTACTAGTGACTAGTATATACTGTGTGTCCATAACTTCTGAAAACATTCTAAGCGGCACATTACCGCTTGTAATCCGCAGGGTATAACACGTGATGGATAAATTTGCAGTTACCAAGGGTTATAACGACAATTATATGCACTAGTTTCTGGTAGAACTTTTTGAAATATTGAAAACTGCAATGCTTCCAATCCACACTATCAGTTTGGCGCTTGCATACCGATAAATTGTAGAAAAAGCAAAGTTGCCGCAAATTCAGAACAATCAAAACTTGAAGGAGCATTTTAGAATTATTATCCAAACTATATATATATATGGTCCCTAGCTTCATTCTACTACGTACCCCAAGTAGCAAAATACACAAACCATTGACACAAAACCAAATATGGATTGCAGAAGTGGTTAAAGATTTAGGTTTAACTTCGAGCCTCGATTCTCCTGATATCACTAAAATTTTGCTTAGGAGATAACTTTTTTCATAGAGATCTCTTGTCGTCCAAAGCCAAATCAAGTAGCGACGACGTGATAAAATCGTTTACAATTTAAACCTATATATGCATTAATCTTCTTACGTAGATCTCTGCCAATAGCACCACAATATATGTATACACATGCTAGGTAATATTTGGATTGCCTATTTGTTCTATCATTTTTGAGTAAAAAAAGACTAAAATATGTTTTATGTTATTATAAAATTTAAAAAATTCAATTCTTATTTCTACAACTTTTTTTTATATATATTTTTAGTGTTTGTAAAATTAAAATGTCATAATTTAACTCAAAATTAGAGTAAGTTAAAATCAACCCTATGTGTTTAATTAATGTAGGTTTAATTTTACACTTGTCTAGTATTTAAGTGGACATTCATTATACATATAGATTTGATTTTAGTTGATCTAACTCCGAATTAATCTATAATATATTTTAATTTAATAAAAACTAAAAATATAAAAAAAAAAATTGTGGGAATGAAAATAAACTTTTTTAATTTTATAAGGACTAAAAAATATTTGAAAAAAAAATCAAACGAATCCGGGTTACTCGCAAAAATTCCCGGTTGGAAAATTTAGCTTTAACCAATCTATATCAAAAATAAAAAATAGCAAAATATAACTACTTAAAACGTGTCAATATATCTCATACGTACTAGATATATATACAAACAGGAAAAGAAAGAAAAAAAAAAGAAGAAATAGTAATCATATACACCAAAACGAAAGTTTTCTTTCACCTCTGGAATGGCAACATGCGAAAGACACCCACCGGCGTGCTTTCTTAGCTTCCCAGCCAACAAGCAACTTCTTGAGCTTTAGAAAGCTGTTGATTGCCATCCGTTTTCTTAATGACATAAAGTCCTAAAATATGTAGTACTTCCTTCATGGAAATGGACGAATACTCCCCAACATGTGATTAAAAAACTGGTAAATTGGGTCAAGACAAGCCCTGAATAGGTTTGCATGATCTAAAACCCTCCATCTTGAATAGGAAGCAGCCCTGTTCTTTAGCCTTTCCCAGAAAGACACAAAGCAGTTTTGGTTTCTGGTCACCAACAACGCCGCAGATTGTAGGTAAACCGAAGCTGCACGCTTCACCAACTCGTTTCTGATAGCAATGGTTGAGTCAAAGTCATTTCCCTCATACAAGGTTAAATAATACCTTGGTGGTGTGTTACATATAATGTCCTTCAGGCTCGTGTATTGTATATTTTCAATGATTTCTGAGTCTCTAGCAACTGAAGAGATTCTAGGAATTCTCAATGAACGTGTGCTCTGAATCTCTCCTGTTTGTGTTTCCATTGTTAACAAAAGCCATGTGACGTTGAATTGCATGCAAATGAGGCCATGCTGAAGAGTACAAATTGGTTCCTGCAAATATTGGAAGTTTTTACTTTGGTATGTTGTTGGAGAAAGAACAAAAGGGATGTTCATGCATTATTAATTTTTATATTAGGTGCGATAAGATCACCTTTGAGGCTTGGAAAGGTATATGGAAAGAGAGACACAGAGAGTTTGGTGGAATTACTGATTATATATGGGTTTCCTTTGATATAGGGAAATATTCCCCAAATAGAGGGTTAAATTGTAGGCTTATACAAGAATGATACACATTAATGATGATCAACTAAGTTTTTCAACAGATAAACAAAACCAATAAATATTCTGAACCAATAACATAGTAAAAAAAAATTATAAACTTATTAGCATTCACTTTATGAAAAGAAAACAGCCATATTTCTGTCACTACCTTAGTGCTTGTAGTATAATTTTGTGATATATATTGTTGATATCATGTTAAGCCGTGAAGGATTGGACATTAATTAATTGATAGCCTTGTCTTTTACAAGAAAATTTGAGCAAAATGAAAGGCATGGATATCATCTCATAGGCTAAATCTGGTTTATTGATCATATTGGGCTGAAAGAGCGCTGTTTCATAGCAACTTGGCCCACTTTCCTATTATATTGGGCTCAACATGGCCCTCAAAGACGCTAATATTTGAAATTCCAATGTGGGAGGCCTAGGAATTTTGAGCTGGAAGGTAGGCCGTAGGACTAGGATTGAAGCCTAAAGATTTTTCAACCCATGGACTAATTTAATTAGTTCCATTAAATCTGAGACTATTGTTTCTTGTACTTTCATTATTACTTCCTGCTGCATTTTCATTGTATTATGAAAAGCTCATTTTAAAATGTTAAATTGTTGTTCCTTCTGAAAAACTTTTCAAAATTAAAATTAAAAAATTTAACTTAAGATTAATAATGTCTTATGAAAGACTAAATTAATTAACTTCATTACTGATTAAAAAATATTATGTATCATATCTCATACCAAAAACAATTTAAATACAATTATAACAATTTCAGTAAATTATATTAGAAATAATGTCTTAAAACGCACTTTAACCTTCACAACATATATATGCCGGGAAACTCAATTCCTCCTGATGTCTCATCAATAAACTTTTTTTATGGGATAATCCCCTTGAAATTGAATTTCCAATGTAATAGCTAATTCAATAAACTCAAGTCAAAACAAACACTAGGCATCAAAGTCATGGCTCCACGATACACATGTCAAGCCAATTTTTCTTTTTCTAAAGGATTTCCTTTCCTTTATTTCTGCTTCCGTAGGATCCACAATTCCACATGCTTGCTCTTGCATTTGAATTTTACATAAAATGGGACCTGTGAGTGTGTCTAATTGGACTCTAGTCACTATTAAACTAAAAATTCTAAAAAGCCCAAGAATGACGTTAGTGATGTAATTTGTCATTTAAATATTTGATTTATCAAATTGTGTTCCGTACGTTGGACTTTTGTGATTTCATCTTTCTTTCCAAGTCGGCAACTTCCTTTTTTATTCTAATACACATTTTACTCTAATACACACTGCTTTAGTCAGCTAACTTATCTATTGCGACTCTTTTGTTGACTTATACAGATATGATCAAGCCATTAATTTGGATAAGGCATTTTTTTAAGGAATTTTGGATGAGGCATTGGATATATTATATAAGTATTAAACAAAAACTCGATCCACTATCCTATTAGTGCAAATGAAATATATTTTTACCAAAATTTGAAAATTTCACGTATGAGAATAGATAAAATCTAAGTGAGTTTCCAATTCTGCATGTCGAACAATAAATCAACTTTATTAAGAAAAGAGACTTGTAAAATAAAATAAAAAAAAA
>CM023945.1:24677949-24715585 GCA_013407115.1 Glycine latifolia | reverse complement strand
AAAAAAAAAAAAAGAATAACTGAATATATAAAAATCTCTGAAATGGTCTCAGGATATGTTCACATTAGGTGAATTTGTAATGTGAATGAATAATAATAAAGGTTTAGGAAGAACATCTATTTATAGTATGGATTATGGACATTAGACATTTGTTTGATAATTAATATTAATTTTAAATAAAAGATAATGTGTACAATATAGATATGCTAAATGTAATTTGAATAAGAGATAATATATCTAGATAAGTAACAATTTGTAAATAATCTCTTGTAAATAGTTGGAGATATAATAGGAGATAAGGTGGTTACACTTATAATAAGTGTAACAAATAAGTTGACCAATAATTTCATTAATTTAATCAATTTACGCTTATTATTCATACACATTTTCCTCTTCCCTCAATCAATATAATCATTCTTGAAGACTAACTGAAGTTTTGAAATCTCCATTAAAAAAAAAAAAGAATTATCTTCTTTTACTATTGATACTTAAGTTATCCTTAAATGCGATTTTTTCAAAATCGTTTGTCTAAACTATTGATTCGACTATTTGAGTGTTCATATATAGTAAGTAGCTAGTGTTTATTTAACATGTTTTCATGTAAAAGAATTATTCAATTTCAAACTTAAAGAAAGGAAAAAAAATAATATAAAGATCAAATCATCAAAATGTTAGATCACGTGGGACGGCTGCTTGTATCTGTCACTTTTTATTGGACCATTTCTCGGGCTATTGTTCAATTTTGATAAAAAGATATATCTTTTTGCTTATAAGAAAAATAATTAAAATGTATGGAAGAGAAAATAATAAAAAAATATAAAAACATATTTAAAGTAAAGAGAAAAAATGTAAGATCCACACATAATTTTGAAAATTTATCTTTCTTTCTTTTTTATTTATTCACAACCAAACATACACTAAAAAAAAAAAGATCCACGTGTTTAATTTACTTTGCCGAGTAGTATATTTTTTGTGAAGTTAATTGACAATTTCACTTTATTGTGGTTTTACAGGCATTCATATTGTTTACTTATAAAACAAAAGTAAACACAAATTGGAATATGATGATTTGCTATAGGATGTAGATATGGATGAAACAGGTATCAAAAGGGAAATTTTCTTACTTCAACCGAATCTGTCAACTGTGTTACACATGGAAATCGTAAGCAACATGCTTCATTTCTTTCTTGGGGTTGAGTTTCGGGTAAACATTTCCTTGTCGGATTCCTTTCACCCAAATTGTAGTCATCGCGGAGAATCTTACTTTTGAAAGCAAAGCATAAACGTGGACGTTCTTTTGAATCACAAATGAGCATTTGTGTTTGAATATTAATTTGATGCAATATATAGAACACAACAGATTAGAATTTTCCAAGATATATAGATTGAAAGTTCTTTGGCCCATTTGTATAATTATAGCTAGAGTGCCATATATTTGTAACACGCTTAATGTTCGTAGTTTCTTAAAGATAGTCCTTTTTTTAAAGTAAAATATGTGTTTCTTGGAGATTCCTTAAATATATCTGAATTTTATAATTGATATTTGAAAAAAAAATTATTGTTGATTCCTTGAAACTTCAAAAATTTTGTGAAATATTTTGTCGTTAGTCTTCGTTCAAAACATGATGACGTGTTTATTAGTTAGACACGTCAACGAACACATATGAAATCACGTCAGATATTCAAACGCATGAATTACACAGTCAACATCCAAACGCGTGAACTACACCATTTCCTCCTCCTCCGCCACCCTCCCCCTCCTTCCACGACTTCATTGGAACCATCCTCCCCTCCTCCTCGATCGATTCTCCGCCCCTTCATTTTTTATTTACTTTTTTTCTTTCTCCCTTTGTCATCTTCTTTTCCTCTTCTTTGTGTGTTGATGACATCGACATTATTCATGATCAGGTGCAGTATCCTACAAGATTTTTTCTCTTCATGACAACAAACGTGTGAACCCATTGATGTAGATCATCTCCTTCTGTCTCTTGCTTTGCATCTTGTATTCTGGTCAACGGAAAATATTGAACCTCACAATTGCATCTGCATCAGCATCGGTTCTTCCCACGTGTGAGATGTTACTAGACATTGGAGTTTTCTGAAAAGAGATTTTGCCTGAGGGTTTGGCTTTGCAAAACAACCAAATCGACAATAAGAAGGTAGAGTAGGAGAGCTAAGAAGGTAGAGTAGGAGAACTGTGGTGTCCAAACAACCAGATGAGCACAATGTCGTTTCGTCATCACCATGCGCACTCTGAAGCCTCTACCCCCAACCAGAGCACCTGTCAGAGAATGATATGGCAAATCGCAAATGTGAAGACGCAATGACTCTCTTCATACCTCTAGTTAAAAAAATGTTAATTTCACCCAAATAAATATTTTAAAGATCTAAGAACACACTGACGATGAAGCTATAGGAGTTGGTGAGGTGAAGGGGACAATGGCAAAGGGAGAAAGAAAAAAGTAAAAAAAAATGGAGGGGCGACGGGGGAAATGGCGGCGAGCATAGAACCAGCTGAGGAAGGGAGAGGAGGTAGGGAGGGAGGAGGGGAGGATAGTGCCGATGGAGTTCCCACGTTTGGACGTCAACAGAGTAGTTCATGCATTTGGACGTTTGAAATGACTTCATACTTGTATCGCTGGCGTGTCTAACTAACAGACACATTATAACGTTTTGGACGAAAAATAAAGCAGGAATCTCTTACAAAACTGTTGAAGTTTCAGGGATCTAATGAGAAAAAAAAATTCTGGGGATCAATTGTGAAATTCGAATATATTTAAGAGATATCCAACATATTTAAGCCTAAAATATATCATTAATTGAATATAAAAAGTATTTAAAGCTATTGAGAAAGAAAGAACCGATCAATTTTCATAATGTGAAAAAAATTAGGTACTGAATTGACATGAAATAAATGTAAGAGTAGAAAATAGCACTAATATTGTTTTACATAGACAATTTTCTTAATCTCAGTATAAAAAAATTATAAGAGTTAGTCCAAATAAATATCCCTTCTATTGAACATAGGATTATTATATTTCTAAATAAAAGATGATCAATAATATCTTTCAATTATCATAAAGTATAGTAAAAATACAATTTTCTCTCTTTTGTCTCTTTTCCTTGAAGAGTTATATAACAACAGTCACCATTACTATTTTTGTCTAAGATGGATGGGATGTCAATAATTCAACTCCTCACAAGTCTTCATATATGTGTCTTCTTTCAAGATCGAGAGAGTAATGAATGATAATTAATGGTAACTTGTAATTTTTCACAATTGTTGATATCCTAAAACTCCTAAATTTGACTGTTGAATGTGACAGTCCATTAATTATGGAGAAATTTTAATATAAATCGACCAATTTGATACAATAAGCATCATAACATTTCAAACGAAAATTATAAGATTAATTTAGTGATTAAAAATAAGGATTTAAGAGTTAAAAAAAAAAGATTTATGAATTTGAATATCTTTCATTAATATTTTAACAAAAACTCATAACTAACCAAGCTTATAGGAATGATGACTGATAAAATAAAAATTATGTCATCACGATGAGTTGTTGAAATATGCATTCCATGATTACTACTATAGTAGTCACCATTAGAAAAAAATGTTTTGATAGAGCACATAAATAATATTATATTATCATCTAATAATAATTTATTATTTATAATATATTTATTAATTTTTATAATAATTATTTTAAAAGTTATATAAATATGATTTATGATTATACGATAATCTAAACTTACTTTACATTCAGTATATTATTAGACTTTATAATAAAGTCAAATCAATATAAAAGAAAGATTAATAGATGTAATTATGCATAATCTTTAGGCTTAGCTTTCTACGTGGGATCACTTTTGGCGCAGAAGACTATTAAAATAAATAAATGGTAGTCGATTTTTTTGTTTAAGAAGAATGGGATTATCTTCACAAAGAAAACAACAAAAGGAGGATTATAATATTTTATAAAAAAAGAAAAGAAACTATTATCTCAACAAAAGATATTTATGTTCTAGAAAGAAAAAAAAACTTATCGATATATTTTATTTTTAATCTTTACATCCTTAAAATATATATATAACTCCAACCTGGATGTAGTGTTGTCCGTTGTTATACAGGGAAGGCACTCCAACCTGATGCCCTGTTGTCAAGTTCTTGTATTACGAATCTCAATACTATATTAGCCATTTCAAACCATCTGAACTCCCAAGTTTGTCAGCATTCAAATGCACAGTCCATAATATATGTAGTAGTATATTATTATTGTCTTTCGTCCACGCTTCAATAAATCAGTAGTCTTTGTTTTCGGAGAATATCATAATTTTTTTCTCTATCTTGTCGCTGATGAGTGATGACAAACCCATATCATATCTCTTGAAGAGCTAAAAGGTCCAGAGCTTCAGTAGTGAGTTGACGAAATGAGATTAAAATTGTCAAGATACTTGTCCACTCATGTTTTCTTTTAAGAAATACCTAAAATAAGTTGAAATATGCAATCATACAGCAAAGTGTTACAATGAAAATAGGAATTAAAAAAAGTGTATTATTAGTAAGCTGACAATTGGATAATTAGTTATCGAGGGGAATTAAGTTACTCCTAGCTTTACTCTACATCTCTACTCTTTATTTTCAATTTTAATATCACACTTAAAAATTGATGTCTTAGATCTTACAAATCATTCATTTTTTATACCAATAAATTTATCTATTCTTATGATATATCATATTTTTAGCATATAAATTTGACAAAAATATTTTAAATAATATATAATTATGAATTTTCCTTTTTCTTTCTTAATTTGAACTAAGAATATTTTCTGGTCGACCGTCGGAGATTAAGTCCGTTGAGAAATAAATAAGTATTATGACTCAAATTTACAACCAAATATCATATGTTATTATATGAATAAATATCGTTTATAAATATAAAAATTACTTAACAACTTTTTTTTAAATGCCTCAAATCCAAAAGATGCACCCAAAGCAGTACCTTGATCAATCTTAAGTATTCTAAGAGCAATATATTTGAAGTTTAATTGCCAAGTCAGAAATTATATTTGTTTTAAGAGTTGTACTATCACAAATTTGAAGCTCCGATAAACTATATATATATAAGTAAAATATTGAATTTTATAGCATTTAGATTTATACTTTTTATTTTATTTTAACTGATAAATATCTTTTCTTGGAATGTAGAGTTTGTATAAATCCGAATTTAACTTTTTTAATGGTCTAAAAAATTTAGTAACACGACGAATTTTTTTAAAAAGCCTTTCAAGAAAATATGTGGTGTCAATGCCCGGTGCAATTAAGTCCCCGCCGTCTACGAGAGTCTTCTCCAATCGTCGGCCCGGCAAGATAAGAAAGCATAAGATAGTAGGGAATAGTGATGGACGTTGACTTATCACTAGTAATTTCCACATAAATAATTCTAATTCTTTTATTTTCTTTTTAACTCAATTTTCATTTCCCCTTTGTAGCTTCTTTTAGATTTATTAGTGCATTGTTAAGAATATTTTAGAAAAAATAGGTTAAAAATATTTTTAAAAATTGAAAAGCATTTAAATTCTTAAATAAATGATAATCAATACATTGAATAATAAATAATAAATACATTTTGTTGAATGTTTATAAAATGATTGAATATTTCTTTTTTGGATCAAAATGATTAAATACTTTATAGTTGGTTCAAAACTAGACTTGAAATTCTAAAGTAAAGTTTAGAGTTTAAGGTTTGGGGATTTAAAAATTAAAAAAAATTATATGAAAAAAAATTATCAAAGAAAACTAATTATTAATAAAATCGAGAAATAATCTGTATTAACTTTATAATAAATCACAAAAAAAAATTATCATGTATTTACATCTAATTTGAGATTTTGTATAAAGATAAAAACTCAATTTTCATTCAAACCAATGATTTATTATGAGATTTTGTATAAAAGATAAAAACTCAATTTTCATTCAAATGAAGGATTAAATACTTTTATATTGTCAGTGGGACAAGCGTTTTCTTATTAAATATTTTAAATACTCTTATTTCTCTGATAAGAACTTTTAAGTTTTATTTTCTTGACCAATACTTATTCACCTTTTTAAGTTATTAGAATTGAATATCCAATATTTGCCAATGATTCCATAGTCATCCTAGCCATTTCCTCTATAAATTCCGCTTCCATCACACATATCTTGACTTCTCCGATGACTCATTAGCTAATTTCACCAATTTGTATTTTCATAATTTTCTCTGCAAGTCTCTTAACCTTTATGTTAATAATATTGTGTGTTTGGAGAGAAAGAGAACAAGCATAGTTGAGCTTGATTGTGTTCTTCAACATTAGAACAAGAAGAAGAAAGACAACAACATGGAAGGAGGAGGAGTAGAAGTTGATGCCTCTGCTTTCAGAGAATGCTTGTCTCTTTCATGGAAAAATCCTTACGTTCTTCGCCTTGCTTTTTCTGCTGGAATTGGTGGCCTTCTCTTTGGCTATGACACTGGTAAGTTTCATAGTCTCTACCACCTTTTAACTACTCTCTCTGTTTTCCTCTGCTTTTAATTCACCTATAAAACACCCATTTCTCTGTATCACTCACTCTGTTTTCCTCTGGTTTTGCATCTTTTGAGCATTGATAGTGATTGGCTTGTGTAGGAGTCATATCTGGGGCTCTTTTATATATCAGAGATGATTTCAAAGCAGTGGATAGGAAGACTTGGCTTCAGGTACTGTTCATCTCCAAAGCTGTGTCTTAGGCTAAAACGAAGTCAATAATCTCTACCCATCGTTCAATTCTATTTTTTTTTCCCACAAGAACTTGACACTTATGCCCCTTACCTTGGCCAGGATCACATGACTCTACTTGTGCACAAAATAGGGTCCATTCCGAAACTGAGAATTATTTTTAAATAATTGTTTGGTTTTTATGCAAACTCTTCACATCTTGGCGATAACAATGTTTTCTATCGAATAAAAAATAATTATTTTTGAATACTGTGTTCAGGTCTCAACTAATCACATACAATTAATTAGATAACAAAGGAGGCTTTGTTTTCATGCGCACAGTAACAAAAAATGAAACTTATATAGATTAAAATAATATTCCAAGTAATATTGAAAGTGAAACCTTTTCTGCTTGAATTTTTAAAAAATCAACTGCTTGTATTCTTCATTTGATATTTCTTTTTTTAAAGATATACTATAACGATTAACGACACACATTAAAATTAAAATATATCGAAAAAGGAGCACAATTTGTATGTATAGTAACATAACATGTGTGGAAATATAATTCATATATATTATGAGCATAATTTCTCATTAAAGAAAATGTATGGTTTAAGTTTCAGAAGTTATACATGAAAATGATTTTAAACTTTTATATAATTTATTTTCCTTTTATGAAAACAAATCACAGTTGCTTTCATATTTTCCATTTTGGCTGGTATTAATTTTGGAAGCTTAGGCCTCTGTCAGGCTGTACGCTAATGTTCTAAACATTAAGTCGGTGTAGCAAAGGTGTGGGGCCAAAAAATTATTTTATTGTATTTTTAAAAAAAAAATTATGAAATTATTGCAGTTTTAAAAGTATTTACGCATGTATGGCAACGAATCGTGTCATCCCTGGACGTGGCTTGTTCCGTCACTAATTCCGTCGCTAATTCCGTCTCTAACACTTTTTGCGACGAAATATTGGACGACCACAATATTCAGTCGCAAAAAGTATTAGCGACTGAACTAGAGACCGAAATTAGTGTACGCCTTTTAAATAATTTTCTTATTTACAGTATTATTTTTTTTCAATTTTTGAAATTAGTGTTACGATCACAATATTGTGATTTTTTAATTTTTTTAACCAAAATCGTTAAAAAATTTGCAATATAATTTTTTTTAAACGTATGACTTTAAAATCAATTTTTTTACAACTTTAAATTTTTATTATTATTAATATACGACTTCAAAGGCAGTCTAAAAATACTTTAAAATTAGATAAAAATAATAATTAATAATATTATTATAAACTACAATAAATTCGTAATTAATTAGACTGAATATTGGTAATATCTAAATTTTTATTTAATTTCGGTCTCTATTCCAGTCGCTAATTCTTTGTCGACTGAATATTGTGGTCACACTCAATATTTCGTCGCAAAAAGTGTTAGCGACAGAATTAGAGACGAAATTAGTGACGGAACGAGTCGCGTCCAGGAGTGATGCGATTCGTTGTTATAGATGCGTAAATACTTTTAAAACTGCAATAAATTTGTAATTTTTTTTAAAATGCAATAAATTAATTTTTTTGCCAAGGTGTGGTCCTGGCACGCAGTTCAAAAGTCGCCACAGTTTTTTCCACCCTATAAACATACCAATTTTGATCTCTATCATGTACTCCTGGGTTTGTTTGGAATATTTGAAAATAAAAGAAAAAAAATACATGTAATAATATTTTTTTATTTGATAGAATAGAAAATAAAAGAAAATAAAAAAATAATTGACTTTTATAAAGTAAAAATTGAAATTTTTTCCTTCCAATTTAAATTTAAAGTTTTCTTTTTTCTCTGTAATATTATGGAATACTATGGTAGTTATGTAAGGCAATAAGTTGGTTTTATTTTATTATATATATAGCATTTTTTATTTTATACCAAATTGTATTGAACCTTTCATTTAGAAGGAAATAATATGAGGTTTATTCTGTCAAAAAAGAAAGAGAAAAAGTATGATTTAGAGTTAATAGTTTATCCACTTTCATTAACAGATTTCTTTTAATTAGAATATGTAGTCACCAATACTATGAAGTTAATGATAATTAATTAGAATATAAACAATATATTACTGTTTAACTAAGTTTTTTTGTTGATTTATCATTCTTTTGGGAGAGAAAAAATTCAAGTTATGATTATACAAATTTATGTTGTACAAAAAGCAGTGTAACAGAAGACTTGGAAATTGCATCATTTTGCGACTTTTATAATATCTTTAACCAATTACTTAAATAATTTGTTTCCTAACAAAACTAATTATTTTGTTTTAGAATAAATAAATGCATGCATCGAGAGTCTAAAAAGATTTTGTATTATTATTCAATTATAAATTATCTAAATATATTAAATTTTATAACAATTACCTTAAAATCTTTGCACCTACTGTACATAGAAATTAAACCTTGTTTTAATTTTCATAATATACCTATTAGGTGCAATTATTAATTGGCACAGTATCTTTTTACTAATCTTCTTGTTTATTAAATTACTAAATTGTTAACTACTTTTTGTGTTTTCATGATATTAATAAAAAAGAATTATAAGGAGATATATAATGTTACTCGATCCAATAATATTAAATTACTTTTGTTCGGACCACCAAAAAAGTAAACTAAAAGAAAATGATGTTTATTGACTGGAATTTAACTCAATTAATTGAATAAAATACGTTATTGTAAACAATTTAAAAAAATTTCTGTTGCAATGGATAAGAAAGAGAAAGAAAATGATGTTTGAGAATACTTGATAACACAGGAAGCCATAGTGAGTATGGCTCTTGCTGGAGCAATCATAGGAGCTGCAGTTGGTGGATGGATTAACGATCGATTTGGAAGGAGAAAAGCTATTCTTCTTGCAGACACCCTCTTCTTTATTGGCTCTGTTGTCATGGCTGCCGCTACCAATCCATCCATCCTCATTGTTGGTCGAGTTTTCGTTGGCCTTGGCGTTGGAATGGCCTCAATGGCATCTCCCTTATACATCTCTGAAGCTTCTCCAACTAGAGTTCGAGGTGCTTTAGTTAGTCTGAATGGCTTTCTCATAACTGGGGGACAATTCCTCTCCTACCTCATCAACTTGGCCTTCACAAAAGTCAGAAACTATGCATCATCTCTTCACTACTTATTTGTTGACTCTATAGTATATTTAACTTTGCATGCGTGCATGCACACACATTTAAGTAAATTAAAAAGAATTTGAGCCATATAACATGCATGAATGGTCATGATTAAAAGATTTTGACCATTAACTGTAAGAACTAATGATTAATATCTGTTTGAGAATAAAAGACTATAGGGACTGACGCCTGTCCAATGCGGAAGGTCAAGGAAATTGGTAATGTGATCGCAAGGGAGCAGACGATTGAAGTCCTGATGAACTTTCATCCAATCACAAATTATTCTTTATAATAAATTTATTAATTTTTATAAAAATTAATTTAAAATTCATGTCAATTATAATTTATGATTGAATGTAAATATATCATTATTAAATTATTTTATTTCTCTCACACTCACATAAAAAAATTCTCTCATTTGATACATCTTGAATGTATGTATCTATATTCTTTTGAGATGATTACACTTATTTCAACTTTTTAAATACATTATTTTATAGAATAGATTATCGGTCCAACTAGTCTTACAAACCTTAATTGTTTGATGATCATTATTTCAGGCACCAGGAACATGGAGATGGATGTTAGGAGTAGCAGCAGTACCAGCCCTGATACAAATCGTATTAATGATGATGCTGCCAGAATCACCGCGTTGGCTGTTCCGAAAGGTACCATCATCTATCAATTCAGAATTGTTTGTAGTCAAATTTTTTTCCATACAGTAGCTGTATCATTTCTTGCCTTTCTTTTTTTGGGTTTCTATTGAATAACAGGGAAGAGAAGAAGAGGGTAAAGAAATTCTAAGGAAGATTTATCCACCCCAGGAAGTTGAAGCAGAAATTAATACTTTGAGGGAATCAGTTGAAATAGAAATCAAGGAAGCAGAGGCCACAGATAAGGTCAGCATAGTCAAAATGCTGAAAACTAAAACTGTGAGAAGAGGTTTGTATGCAGGAATGGGCCTTCAAATTTTCCAACAGTTTGTTGGGATCAACACTGTAATGTACTACAGTCCTACCATAGTTCAGTTAGCTGGTTTTGCATCCAACCGAACAGCACTTCTTCTGTCACTAGTCACATCTGGTCTCAATGCATTTGGTTCTATTTTGAGTATATACTTCATAGATAGAACAGGGAGGAAAAAGCTTGTGTTGTTCAGTTTGTGTGGTGTTGTGTTCTCCCTTGTTGTTCTAACCGTTGTGTTCCATCAGAGTACAACTCACTCCCCAATTGTTAGTGCACTTGAAACCTCTCACTTCAATAACACTTGCCCGGATTACCATTCAGCTGTGAACCCTGTTGGATGGGATTGCATGAAGTGCCTGAAGGCTTCTCCAGATTGTGGCTTTTGTGCTTCTGGAGCCGATAGGGTAAGCTTGTCCTATAATTATATGAATTGTTTTAGGTTTAATGTCAATTTTTATTCATTATGTTTGAGTTGTTTCGCTTTGTTACATTAAATTTTAAAATTTTTATTTTAATCTTAAAAATATATCATTTTGGTTATTTTTTCAATTTTTTATTGAAAACATTAATGTTATTTTAACGTTTAAATTTAAAAACGGTTTAATGTCACTTTTGACCGATTATGTTTTAGAGTTATTTTACTTTAGTACATTATGTTTTAAAAGTTTCATTCTAGTTATTTATGTTTTCAAAATGTATTATTTTGATCATTTTTTTTGTTAAAAATTTTGTGTCTCTAGGTGTTTAAAATTATAGAAAAGTTAGGTTAACATAGTGATAACCAAAAATGTCAATGTCTTTTTTTATTTAAAAATTAAAAATCACTAAATAAATGAAGAAAAGATAAATCTAAAATTACGAACAATAACAACATTCACTCTTATATTATTATTAGTATTATTCTCTTCATTGAATTTAATCATTTAATAAAAATAATAATATTATTCACCAATTATTTTCAATCACAATGGATAAGAATCTCTTTTCCTTCTGTCGCTTCGCCTCTAGCTGCCAACCCAAAAAGATGTCCTACCTCTGTTTTTGTCTTTGTCGCAACCTCCATACGTGGCCAGAATTTTTAGTGGTTTCAACAAGATTATGTGTTGATGTTGTTCAATATGTGTGATGTTGTATTTTTTACCTTTTGAGATATGAAAGAGATTGGAGATAATGATAATTTTTTTAGTTATTTATTTTTTAAGAATAAAAGAGAGATAATGATAGTTTTTAACTTTCAATACGTAAAGTTAATTATTTTAAAAAGTTTAATATTATTTTTGGTCCATTGTGTTTTACATTTATTTTTTTTTGGTACATTAAATTTTAAATGATTCATTATAATCTTTTATGTTTTTGAAATATATTATTTTGGTCATTTTTAAAATTTTAGAAGTTAACATAACACTAACATTTCTAACATAATATTGAAAAAATGATCAAAATAATACATTTTAAAAATATAAAGGATCAAAATAAAAATTTTAAAATTTAATGTACCAAAATAAAATAATTACAAAACATGGATTAAAAATAATATTAAATATTATTTGTTTATTATATTGGCGAATAAGCTAATTAGACCATTAAAATATTTCACCATTAAAATATTTCATCTTGAAACTTGTTGCTTGAGTTTATTTTTTACAAGTTAGTCATCAATATTACAAACTTTGTATTAACTACACTCACTAGTATCAACCTAATGGTAGAGGTTTCAACAATATAAATGAGATCATAAATTCTAACTTCTGTGTGATCATTGTACGCTAAAAAAATTATACCGAATTAGTCATTTTCTTTATCACATTTTAACCCCTTTGATTGACAAGGATTAAGTTTAAATTTTGGTAAATTCATGAACTAAACTCTTATATTGATCAACTCTAGGAACTAAGTTGTTTATTTATCCAAAAAATGCTATAATCTGTATCATTGAGTTGTAATACTTGTACAAATTGTGTGCAGCTCTTACCTGGGGCATGCTTGATCTCCAATGACACCACAAAAGATCAGTGCCATAAAGAAGATAGACTATGGTACACCAGGGGATGTCCTAGTAAATTTGGATGGCTTGCAATAGTAGGGCTTGCACTCTACATCATATTCTTCTCACCTGGGATGGGAACTGTGCCATGGGTTGTCAACTCTGAGATTTATCCCCTAAGATATCGAGGAATATGTGGAGGAATGGCATCTACATCCAATTGGGTCTCAAATCTTATTGTTGCTCAGTCCTTCCTATCATTGACACAAGCTATTGGGACCTCATGGACATTTATGATATTTATATTCATCACCATAGCTGCCATTATCTTCGTTATTATTTTCGTGCCCGAAACCAAAGGACTTCCAATGGAAGAAGTGGAGAAGATGTTGGAAGGAAGAGATCTCAACTTCAAGTTTTGGCAGAAAAGTTCTCACTATGGAGAAGAAGTTCCAACACCGAAGACTCAATCAACTTAAGTCTAGTGTGTTGTATCATTTGTAATATTGGAGTATTAACTAGGGAAGTATAGGTAATAAAATCGTAGAATGTAGCTATTAGATTCTAAGTATATACAATACTTGTTTGTGTGAATTTTTTTCTTATCAACAAATATTATTTTATTAGTTTTATTAGAAATATCATCCAATTGAACTTTCAATCTTTTCCCTCTTTCCTTGATCCTTCTCCGATCAATGAGCCAAAACCTTATATTATATCTTCTACCTTGCTTGTCTGAGTGTTACAAATTGTTGTTTGGGACTCTTTTCGAAGGACCAAAGAATTTTATTTTATGAAAGAGCAGAGGAAAATTCATGTAGGAAAACAATCGGCTACTGTTACTACATCTGGCATAAGCAGGGGGAGATAAGGAAAGGTGGAAGCTCCTCAACACACAGAATCACTTAGTAAAAAAGGATAAGATTAATTATCATTTTGGTCCTTAAATTATTTTAAACAGTTTAATATGATCTTCAAAATTTTTAAAAATTTAATTCAATCCTCAAGTTCTTAAAAATGAATCAATTTGATTTTCAAATTTTTAAAAGGTTTAATTTAGTCCTTAAATTCTTAAAAATGAATCAATTTGATTCCCAAATTTTTAAAATGGAAGATCAAATTGATTCATTTTTAAAAATTTGAGAACCAATTTAATCTTTTAAAAATTTGGAAACTATATTCAACATTAAAAAAAATTAGAGATCAAATTAAACCATTTAAAATAATTTCAAGATCAAATTGATAATTAAGCATAAAAGATAAAAAAAATTGATTACTAGAACAAAATAAGTTTTAATTTTTCTATAATCCTCTACTTGTCTTCCTAATTAAATTTGACACATTTCACTTATTATATTCGTGAAAAATTAATTACATAATTCTGACTGTTTCATTACATAAACTAATCTGAACATAATGGTATTTGAAATGTTGAAGCAGTATTGAATACACATTACAAATTCTCACCTCATTTCTCTCTAGGAAAAAAAAATTCCTCTTTTTGTTTGTTTTCACACAGACAATCTGTATGATGGATTGTTAGTTTTTTCTTCTTCTTTTTTCCCCTATTTAATGCCACGTTCGAACCCACATTCCAATGGTTGAGTTATTGGCAAACCACAAAACTACAACTAACATGGTTGATTGCAACTTAACTTCATGACGTTAATATTAGTATAATTTATTTGATACTCGTTAATATATTAGAAGTTATTATATTTAGGATATGCTTTGTAATTATAATGAATAAAACGACAAGATGAAGTGCCGAGTACACAGAGATTTTGATTATACTCAAAATTTATATATGTTTATTTATAAATAATTAACAGAATATTTTTGTGATTTGTAAGTAATACTATATGTAAATATAAAATTTAAAATAAATTAAATTAAAAAATAGATCAAAGGCAAGATGCAAGATTATATAATATGTTGGGTGTTCAGCCTATCAAAATTATTTTTGATGTAATGTCAATGATTTTTCACTATTTAATCTTATTTTACGTATTACCTTCATCTTCTAATTTACTCTACCTATGATCCATAATATGAAAGAGCCTAAATTACTTAATTTCACTCTTGATCCCTCAACAAATTACATTAAATAATTTGCTTTAAGAATAAAAATGTATATTTAAGACAAAATAATGTTATTTTATCCCTAGATATGAATTGTTTAGATGTTCTTTCCAAGTTCTCATAGTATAGACATTTCTCAATGCATAAACTCTCATAACATTACATGCATGTGGATGGTTAGACCACAAACATGACAGCAGATTTAGAAAAGAACAATAATACGAAAATAGCATTAAATAGATATTAAGAATTATTACATCAAGAGTGTTTGGTTGCTAAACCCCAACAATAAATAGTTTAGCCTCTCATTGTCATGAGATACTTACAAAACAAAGAAAAACAAAAGATAATGGCAGAGAATGGAGAAAAATGGTAAAATAAGAAACATAAGTCACCTTATGTGGAGTGGATGCCTCTCTCTTTTGTGTTTTATGTTTCTATTCTTTTTGTCTATGACTGTTCACCTCTTTTTATAACCAAAATTTTATTTTATTAGGCTTTTTTTTATTAGTGACTCTCTAAACCCATATGTGGACTCTAAATTCAAATCTTCAATTCATCTTTCAAGTCTTTAATGTGTAATCTTATAAAACAAATATAACCAACACACTATAAATCAACTAATTTTAGTATTTATTGGATAAAAACTCAGAAAAACTAATTTTCTACATTTCAATCACAAAATAAGCATTAAAATAGGAAAAAGAAGATAATTGTTAGATAATTTAAATGCATAATTTATGTATAAATAGTAATTATCCGAAGTTCTTATATTTAGGATATGCTTTTTAATTATAATGAATAACAAAAGAAAAAGGGGTCATGTAACCTTTGACGATATATCAATTTTAAAACGTGTGTCTGATATTTCACTATTCAAAACATTCTTATGTTAAAAAATCTTCAATCCAGCAACATGATAATTATATTTTGAAAAGAAAAAACTAAATTGTGTAAAGTACACTAAAAAGTGAGTGCTATAAAGAGGATAAATTTGTTTTTTTTTTATAAAAAAGAATCAGAGGTATTAAATGCTTTTAGAAGTTAAAGAAGTCACATGTGTCAATAAGTGAGTAAAAGAATATAATTTATAAGAAGAATTAGAAAGAAGATATACCAACAACTATACAAGATAGTCAAAAGAAGTAAGATTTTTTATTCCTTTTTTTTTTTTGTCAAAAGAAACTAAATTTGGGAGTAGTATAGTAGGACACAGGAAAACAAGATTCGCTACCCAACTGCATATTTGGTTGGGCTCAATTTTATGAATCTGCTCTCCTTGTGGGATGCCAACGTTTGTAAGGTTGTTGACCATACAAAATATTTAAATATTATTTTTGGTTTATTATGTTTTAATATTTTTTATTTTGGTATATTAAATTTTAAAAATTATATTTTGATTTTTTATGTTTTTGAAATTTTCATTTTAATCTTTTATATTTTTAAAAGTTTTAAATTTTGATCTTTTCTTTTGATTTTTATTAATAATCGTTAGTGTTATGTTAATTTTTAAATAATTAATTTAAAATTGTGTGGTAAAAAATCGAAACAAGATTTAAAGTCACCATCGCGATATCATATTTGAAGCTTCTCATCATCATCAGGACCTAACATTTATAATCTATGTTGGTGCTGAGTCGTGGTGTAGTTATGAGATGACACAATGATATTATTTAGTAAATGAATGTTGTAGATCTAATTTGTTTGTTGATGATAATTGTAGTACTAGGAGGTTGTAGATCTGAGTGAACGATAATTGCATAATTTTTGTTGTGGTGACTATAGATTTTACATAAGATGATAGAGGTTAGGAAAGTAGATAGTCAAATGCATTTTTAAAAGAAAATTGCAGTATTTAGCCACCACAATTTTAAATTAATTTTTCAAAATTTAACGACACATTAATGTTTGTTAACATTTTTAAGAGTTTTTTGTTTTCATTTTCAAATAAAACAGAAAATAAGAGTGAAAACATGTTTGTTTAGAGTTTAGAAAATATTTTCTCTACAAATATTTTCAAAAGTAGACCCAAAACTAAAAATAAAAAATCAACATTTTTATCATTTTCTAAAGAAGTGAAAACATGACACTTTAGAGTACTTTCTTTTTTATACATGTTTTTTTAATCTTGAAAATTTGAAAATGAAAATTATTTTCAAAAATTAAAAATAGAAAATGAAAATAAAAAATAAACACTCAAATCAAGAGTCACCTTAGGTAAATGATCTAAATGAAAATTAATTTTAGAAAATAATTAAAATGAAAATTTCAAAACATAAAAAATCAAAATGAAGCTTTTAAAATTTAATATACAAAAATGAAATTTTTAAAAACATATATAATCAAAATGAAATAACACCACTAAAAAATAATGAACCAAAATAAATCTTTTAAAATTTAATGTATTAAAATGAAATAATACTAAAACATAATGGACAAAAGTTACATTTAATCTTAAAAAATACATTAAATCAATTATCAATTATGTTTAAGACTAAATATAACTTTTGTGATACATTAAATTTTAAAAAGATTCATTTTGATCCATTATTTTTTAGTGTTGTTTCATTCTAAATTTAAATCATTGGATTAAATCAATGAAGATATTAAATCATTGGATTAATGATCAAATTAGTAGGTTTTTATTAAAAAAATTAAAAAATTCCGACAAATGAAGATTGTTATGACAGAGTTGGTCCAACCACTTAACCAGGGTCACACCGGTTTCTACCGATTCGATAGCATGTTCAATCCAAAAAAACTCGGCTCAGTTATCCCTCCAATTCCCGTTTCGACCAGCTAGGCCGATCCTATTTTTAAAACTATGCGCACCAAAACTTAAGGTCATGGACAAAATTATGGTTAAAAGATATTAAAATGCTTTGCACACATTGGTGATATAACTAGGAATCTTTATTTAAATTTTATTCGCAATAATAAAAAATAAAGTAAATTGAAGATTAATAAAGCATTCCAATCGTTTAGTTAGTAGTGGAGGAAAAATACACACAATAAGAATAATAAGCATTGAAAAACATTTAGTCTTCAATTATATGATTCTACTCCAGATAGTCCTCTACCACATTTCATTCTGATTTGAATAAGGCTATAAAATAGAGGTTTATATTGACATGTCTATACTTGATTATTCTCTTTCATTAACTTAATGATATTTCAAATCAATTAAATTTGTCACTTTACCAACTTAAGAAGACAGAACTAATGTTTAGCTTTATTATGAGATGTCACTGACCTGTTAATTGTATTATGATGAATTATACAAAGTTACCTCTATGATGAGACCCCAGTATCATTCAGAACGAAACCGAAACAGAAAAGAATAATAAAGTCAAAAGTATTGTTCACTTGAAAGAATCATTTCCAAAATTGAACTTTGTCTCTTATTCAAAACAATGGTATAGTGCTTTCACCCCATACCCACTCCCGTGAACACATTACCAAAATGGATCGTTTAGGATGCCAATTCATGCATAGAAAATTCAAACTTTAATAGTTCGAGCCACCTACCAAATAATTAGAAGAAAAGAGAATATAGCTCACGGCTTGAAGCTCACACACACACACACACACACTATAATTTGATGAGTACTCACCTACATATATGCATGCAACCAATAACAACACTCTATGCTCAAAACAAAGATCCTCTCTTTTTTTATTTTTTATTTATCTATTCTTTAAAGGATAATATATAAATTAAAAATATAATTAATATTAATTTTAAAAAAAACTCAATTATAATATACTGATAGAGTAAATATTTAGTAAAAAAAATAAAAGTGTATAGAATATTTTAAAAATAAGCTAGAGATAAAGGTATATAACTATTTAGAAAGATAATAATTAATATTTCTCTTTATATACAATTTAGAATAGTTATAGTGTTTTTTCTTGTTATTCTTTACCGATAGCAATTTTAATTATTTTTCATTGACAAAAGTATTTTTAGATATTTTTCTTATCCTCTTAACTCTTTTAATCTATCATTTTTTATATTTTTAATTATAACATGAATTTCAATATTTTAAGGTTGATTTTTTAAAAGCACCTTACGACAACGATTCCCCTATAGTAAGGTTGATTTGAAAAAAATATATAATACGCTAAGAAATCGATTTCTCACATATGAGTAAATTATATTATATATGTAAATAATCGTTAACCTATATTATCATTTAGGTAAATTTTTATTTTATTTGTATTATTTGGGTAAAAAAATCGCCTATACGTCTCCCGTTTGGACTGCATTGATCATCGTTTTCGCATTAATAACAATTTATTGCGTTTTGATAAAGCTGGATATCACTTTCCTTGGATTTGATTCTTCTTCTTCTTTCTTGCTCGATATATATCATCTATATCAGAGTAAGGACACAGGGAATCAACCTTGATGGGGGACTGGGGGAGTACCTAGACCCATATATAGTTTTTGTTAGGGTATTATTGAAAGTCCAGATCATGTTTGTTCTTTGCCTAAAAATTTCACCCACTTCACAGTTTTACAATCAAACAAAAATTTTACTTTTTGGAGCCCAATAGTTTAATAGGGGGTTTGCAATAATTGGTTCATTAGTGCTATAACTCCCATTGTACCATCTCTTTCTCCTCTTCCATATTACTAATTTTCAGACCATTATTTATCTGTCTTTTAGGCATACTCACAGTTTTTTCTTAAAAATAATGAAAAATGCTAACCTATGTTCTATATAAGAATATTGAGATTTGTAAAAATACGTTTTCTTATGATTTTTAAATTAATGTACTCTTGTATGCACACACACAAATAAAACTAAAAATTGAAAATCTATTTTAAAAAATTCAAAACTTGTATTTGTTATTGAATCTTATGTGTCAATTTGATAAGGTTTAATTTCTTCGATTAATAACTAACTGTCACAAATTAATCTACAACACACCTTACTATAATATTATAGATTAGTACATGGTGTAACTTTCCCAGCTGCAAACTAAAGAAACAACTAAAAAAACTTAGGCAATAAATAAATACTTTTGATTTTTTTATAATAATAGTAAAATAGTTATTTACTAGTTCTCTTAGAGTTTAAATGATTACAAGTTAACCCCTAGCCAAGTTTAGGAAATTACAAAAATATCCCTAATATATAGAAAAAAAGAAGGACGTAAGATAATGTTTTGTGAAAGAAATTGAAACCAAATATAAAATAACAATTTTAGAGAATTGAAGCAAAACAGATCGATCTTAATTTTAGTTGATAAACGATCTCAAGTTAATATCAAAATTGTCAAATATGAATGGTCATATTTTGAATGTAAAACATCTCAAATAAATACAAAGAATTTTAATTACTTGGATGTAGTTTATAAAAATGAGAACATATGATTTTTCCCCTACGTTTTTTTTTTTTGTAAAATATTCACTTTTAATCACTAAACAGAATTATTAGCATTTTTTAATCCCATCTTCAATGTCTCTATAAAAAAGCTAAAATTAAAGGAGTGCACATAATACATGGCCCTCGATTTCTCCTTTCTTTCCTCTTCAACTCCCAAGGATTATACATACTTTTCCATTAGCCTCACAGTGGAAACACTCCATGGTTCTTAATGCTTTGCTGACAAAGTGCTTCTCGTTGGCCTTTATTAACCCACTAAAAGGACATACATATATAATTGTAAGTGTAATAATTATATATATGCAAATAGTTGTAATATTGCTATTATTTCACATATATGATCATGCATGAAAGGGACCAAATTCTATCTAAGGGGCACAACACATGGAGGAGCAAAACCTTCGGAATAAGCATACAATGCATTCTTCAAACCACCGGAGACGTCGCGAAATTGTGGCCACTATGGGCACACATGTTTCCCTCTCTGAATGTGGCCGGCACAGTACAAATATATAGCACCACCGCATTACTCTCTGTCAGTATTGTATCAGTAAATAAATTGTCCTTGCGATATATCTTGTCATTTTGTTAAAAAAAATTATTAGAGGATATATGTCTTCAATGATGGAAATTTGTAGATTAACTTTGTTTAATTATTTGATTAATTTTTCAATTATTAATATTAATTATGTAAATAAAAATATATTGTATATCAATTAATGAATATTAGTTATTTGGTCTTATTATATATGTGAGCATGCTTATGTATCATGGGTTGGACCATGGAGTTTATGCTCTCGTTTAGTGTTTATAAAATAGTTATTTCATCAGATAATTGTAGTGTGACACAACATTTTGCATGTGTGAAAAACTTAGCTGCTAGCTAGAGAGTAGTATTTCCTCATTTTGGTGATTCAATTGAGCTAATAGAAGATGAACTTCATCTTCACTTAAGATACTTTAAACTCAATTGTTATTATTTGTCGTGAACATGCTAGAATATCATTTGTTATTAATTTGTCATCATTGTTGAATTGTACTAGTTTATATGATAAAAAAATAAGGTCAGAATAGTTTTTTTTTTCCTCTAGTGTAATTTTTACTTTAGATTTGGTCTTTTATTTTTTTATTGGATTTAATTGATTCTGTAATTTTTAAAATTAATTTTTTAGTTCTCTAATTTTTTATGGGTTCAACTTAGTTCTTTGATTTTTAAAATCAGCTCATTTGACTTTGCTGTCTAAATTAATTCGAGTGATTATATCATCTACTTTTGGTCCTACAATGTTTTGTGACTATCTAAAATTATCACTAAGTAATTTTAAGCAGTCACAAATATAATTTTTAACATTATTAATTTAATTTAGATGATAAGATCAAATTGAATCGATATTAAAATTTAAAAGACCAAATTGATCCAAAAAATTATAAACTAAATTGAATCTAAAACATAAATTAAAACAATAATAAATTTGTTCTTACAAAAATCTAGAAATAATATGTACTGGGCTGAAAGTGATTGGAAATATAAGTGAGTGTAAATGTGCAAGGTGGTATCGAAATAAGAGAAAATAGAATGTTGTCGAGTGTGTCTAATAATAAGTTAATAAAGGTTTAAAAGAAAATATGTATTTATAGTATGGAATATGGGCCTTAGACCTTTATTTAATATTAATATGTTGATAATGTAAATTATAAACAAATAATGACATATAATTATGTAATTCAAATAGAAAATAATGTATGTTGTTAGTCAAGGAGATCCAACTATTTAAGATTGACGTCTATACTCATGTAATAAGGTTGATTGGAAAGATACGTTGTTAATGTAGTAGGGTTGATATGTAGAATAAATACATATACAATAACCCCATAATAATGATCACATATAAGTTCATTATTTTTTTACTTGTACAAAATTAATTTAACCTAAGAATAAGCATGACATGATATTGTCATCCTGCAATTCCCTCGGGGTTAGTTTCATAAAAACTGCAGTTTAGATGCATAAATATTAAATACAAGTGGAGCGCACTACACAGAAGCAAATACGATATAATATACTATACCCTAGCTTAGAAATACCTCCAAGAACGAAAAACTAAATTTGCACGATTTATACTATACCCTAGCTTGTATCTTCTAATAATTTACTTCTGTTTTCTGATTTCTCACGTTCTTTGTTCCTTTCCTCTTTTTCAACCTTTGCTGCGTAATTACATTTTTATTAGTCACGTGTCTCTAGAGGACGATGTCAAGAAATTTTTAGCCAACATGAATCTTCTCCAAGAATTTGGTCTTAGGAAATGAGATCTTCCTCCTGCGGCAGTTATGAGCTGTTGAGTGCTACCTACGTGACGTGAATATATTTTCAGTGAATTTTCAAATATCATTATAGGGTGATGAAATTTTCCTGGAAATACTATAGCTAGGCCCGTTATTTCTTAACTTAAAATCCGAGAAAGGAAAATTAAAAACCAAAATTTAAAAAATGAAACTCACGGACCGACAGTGGTAAATTTGTAATTTGCAAAGTGCATCTAATCAATTAATGCTCGCGAAAGAACTATTATTATAATTTCTCTTTCGAACATGGGAAACACCATATTAAATTAATTATTACTTGAACTTGAAGTCATGAATCTTGTTCACGACAACCTATTCACGGGAGTATTGGATAAGAATGGAGAAATATAGACAAAATAATCTACAGGAGGGATACAAATGGGAGGGAGAACCCCGCAAGTACACATGTATTCCTTAAAGAGAAAAGAGAATAAAGAGGTTCATAAATGATAAGAAAAAAATATAAAGTGGTCATACTTCATATATATAAAATGAAATAGAGTTTGTAAGTAAATAGGTCACATTTAAAAAGCTTGCATAGCATTTCATATTTTTCAAAATATTTTTTTTTGCATATAATAAAATTTTATTAATCTATGTGTAAAAAATTATCCAACAGTATATTATAGTATAGAACTTTAATTGATTTGGAATTAAAAAAATGCACATGAGTGTCATATTATTATCAAGAATGTTCAAACTTAGAGTATTACCTCTAGTTTTATATAAAAAATAAACATAATATAATATTATTTTGTTTTAATTATATGAAATAGACTTATTTTCTAATTGTTATGAAGTATGCTGATCAAGAGACACTCACATTTTTATATAAGTGGATGTCATTTTGTTTAAATTAAATTTCAGTGAAATTTTTTATAACAATTTTGACATTTCAAAACTCATCATATTCAATAGAGAGAAAAAAATATTCATTAAATTAGGAATAATATAATTACATATAGTACTTAGTTAAAATATTTAATTCTCTGACTATTTTTAAAATAAAATATGTTATTATTAATTAAAATTAACTAAGTTGACTATTTTATATGTTAATATTCATATATGGGTTTTGATGAATCTGTTATTTATTTCTTATATAATGGATGAAAGATAGTATATTTCTCACTAAAAAATAAGTGTGACATTGACTCCTAGTAAATTCGGCATCATTGTTTGGATAAGAAAAGGGTATGTAACATTGACTCGTGATGCAATTCAATTTATAATTTGAAAGCTTGATACGAACCTCTTAATATGAGAAAATAGGTATTTATTCATTTATCATTATATGCAAAACAACCAAATTGTAGTTATCCACTTTTCTACAGCATACAACAACAAGTATCGTCATTATTGAATGGTGCCCCTTACAAGATCCTTTCGAACAGGAAAAATTGGGCCAAAGCCAAAGAAATTCGCTCTCCCTTTTCTTTTTCCCCGTCTTTCTCTTTAATGAATACATTCGCTCTCTTTTGTAAAGGCGTTAACTTATGAGGCAAAGAACTTGTGATGAACCTTCTTATGGACCTAAAGTTCTTAAAGGTCACACACAAGCAACCCCACAACTTTGCACCAAGCTTTATGGAAATAATACAAGCCTTTACCTCATTCCTCTACCACTAGTGTAGCACTTTCTTGTTTTCATTGTCATAAAACTTTGCTGCGTTCTTAGCACTTCGCCATGAGGTCTCTTTCTTGCCCTATCAATTCTTCATGTGAAAAAATTCAAGACATTCCCTTATCCTTCTATTTTTATTAACCAAAACCATCAAAGATGATTGGTTGCTGTCATTTTATTTTCGTCTTTACCTAGTATAGAGTTAAAAATGTAGAAGACAAGTCGATTTTTTTGCTACAACGAAACCAACACACGTGGTTAATTAATTTCTTGTCATTTTGATGTGACAAATTACAGGATATATATAGTGAAAATTGTACGTATGTATGTAGCAACTGATAAATCAATTAAAAGTGTGTATTAGAAATTCTCTTACTCCAATAAGTAACAACTGAATAGACAATTAACAGCATACATATATAAAACAAATGAACCAATTTTTTTAATAAAAAAAGTAGTTCTAACCCAACTACTTTCTATTATTTATAAAAATGAAGATTGTCACTTTGTTGTTGTTTTTTTCAGAGAAAAGTTTGTCAATTTGTTGAACCTTCTTTAAGAAAGTTTGAAGAAATCAAATTGTAGCATTGTCCGGGGGGTCTACATGGAGAGCAATGTGAGCAATTACGGTGATAACTTAGAATTTGGAGTTACTACGAGTCTAAAAAAATTATATATAATTCGATAATATTTTTATATTATTTTTTATAAATAAATTAGAATCATTGTCTCCTTTCATATCTCATTTTTCATATCTTATATTAAAATATGATGCGTGATTAAAAAGTACTACTCTTTAAGTTGTTAGTTTCTTTTATGTATTATTACTACATTTTATAAACTATACGTTAAATGAATTTATAGTTTATTATGACATCAAAATATAATAAACCTATGATAATGAGCAAATTTAAAGTGTTTATTTTTTTTCAACAAGATGAGAAATAAAAACTAAAACTTTAACAATAAAAAAATTACTCAATATGTTATAAATTAAAATTTCGAACTTGGATAATAAAGCTTTCACTCTCCTCTCCTATCAACTAGAGATTTTCAACATTTTATCTTCCCTTTATAATATGTGTATTTTCTTTTTAAAAGTTTTTAATATGTGAATTCTCACCAAATATATGAAAATGTCCCATACGAAACTGTATGTCGGACGGTAACTCATTTTTGTTAAGAAGAACTCTAACACTCAAATAAATATATCAATTATGAAAAAATAATTGAATATAATGTTGAGATAGTATGGGATTAAGGGTGAATAGGAACCCTTCAAGTATGTCTCGGATGAATATGAGATGAGTAAAAATTGAGAGAGAACTTGTAATTATAATATGGATTGTGTCTTTATTGAAAATTAATATTTTAATAATGTAAACAGATAACATAAATTTAAGTAGGAAATAATATATATCTTGTAAATAGACTATTACATGTAGATAAGTATTTGTTTGTAGATTAGAAATATTCTAAGAGATAAAGTGAACTTAGTACATTGTAATTGCACATATAATTTTCCTATTTTGTAATGTATAATGTGTATTTTACACACTTTCTTTAAAACTATGCAGAAAATATATCCCAATCATCTCATACATTTTGTTTTCGTATATTTGACTTTTTTAACCACATGTCGATTTCAACTTAAAAATAATCTTATGTTACAATTTATTTAATTGAATTACTTATCTTAAATTAAAAATATAGTTAATATATTCAAGAATATTTGTTTTTTATAAATATAAATTGAAATTAATTTATAAAATTAATATATTTATTTATTATAATTATAATCATATAAAAATAAATATTCTTTTGATACATTTGTTATGGCAGATTTTTTATAAGAAAAAAAACTTCAGTTTAATTTAGCTTGCACCGAGTGAAATTAGAAGTCACATTTTAGCTCATTCAATTTCATTTTAAATATATTTATTTTATATTTAATATAAATACAGTTCAATATATTCGATGAGTAACTCAGCTCGATGATATTGAATCGATGATGATTCAGTAACTCAATATCCTTGGCTCCTTGCCAAATTGATTATTGGGAAAATTGAACGCAATGCTTCATACATATGATAGATATGTAAAAAATGGATTTTTTTAGTGCATGTTTGATTTGTTATCAGAGAATTAATTTTGAATCCAAAATTAATTTTAGATATATTTTTATATGTTTGGTTTAAAGTTAGAGAAGAATTTAAAATTAATTCTGAGTCGAAAATTGATTTTAGGTTTAAACAATTTTAAATATTATCCAAAATTTTATATTAAATTTTATTCTTAACTTAATTTTATAGTCAAAATTTAAACATAAAATACATCACTTCCAAAACAATTCTAACCAAAATCAATTTTATCGATGTTTATCCAAATAAACGCTTAATGTCACAATTCACAACGGAAATGAGCTTAGGTAACGTGCAACAAGATTTCCAAAAATGGCAAACATATATATTAAATGGAAGAACTTGTGAACTGTATTTGTTGTTTCGAATAAGTGAAAACTTGTGAACAATTGCAGCTTGCTTGAGCGTATTACAGTTCCGGAACATCTTCATTTGACAATGAAATTGCACAAATATTTCTGCCCCCCATAATTAAATGTAAGGAAAATTAATCTGTGAATGCCATTGACGTAATCGTGAGTTCCAGTTCTTCATTGATTGCGACAGGACACAAATCAAACATATCAATTCTACTGTTGTAATTATGGTTTTTAAAACAGGATCGGAGTGATCAGTTTGATCGAAATCAATCTAATGAGATTAATTTTAAAAAATAATAAGTCCATAATTAGTTAATTGAATGTTAATAACTTATATCTCATAATACTAAGATTCGTTCAAGGACTAATATTTCTTAATGCATATTTGTGCTAAATTATTTCATATAACTTGTAACTACTTTATAACTTATAACTATTTTTTACTTATATCTTCATTAATTTACTTGAAATTCCTTCTTACTTTTTTTATTATTTTAGAAATCCTTTTTACCGATAGCCATATAGAAAAATCATCAAATCTTCGTCATTTTAATAATATAAATTTTAAATAATATCACTATCCTAATAATTTTTAAAATGATATGCTATTATAAATAAATTTAAGGCTAAAATAGAATTTCGGTACCTCATTTATATTCTAAGTTTCAATTTAGTATCTTATGTTTAAAATATTTACTTTGGTCTCTTATAGTATTTCTATTAGAACAAATGTCATTTTGTTAGTTTTTTTTTTTACTAACAGTAATTTCTCATAGTTTGCTAAGTGTCACCAAATTCATCAAATTAGAGTGATGATTAAGTTAATGAAAAGATCATTGTGATCAAACAGGAAAACTTTAAGAAATTAAAGTGAAACTTTTTATACTTTAGATACTTTAAACTAAAACTTTTTATACTTTAGATACTTTAAACTAAAACCTACAATATATTAAAAGACAAAAAAACAATTTAAATTCAAAATATTGAAAGTAATCCACACACATATTCAGAAGTCCTTTGGTTTGTAGGACTTAAATAATAACAAAAACTATAAATGTCAATAAATAGGCTCAATAGTAACAAATACTATAAATATCATAAATGTCAATAATAACAAAGACTATAAATATCATAAATGTCAATGATGTCCCAAGAACTTGTGTCAAGGATAAGAAGGACTGTGCAACAATAAGATTTGACATCCAATCAAGGTGGGTTTTTTGAGATTTCATAAGTAATGGGCAAAATAATAAACTTGAACCTTTTTTATATTTAAGTATTTGTTTCGTGATCCTAATTGTGATAGATCTATTGCAATTAAAGTCAGATAATTTGAAATATATATATATATATATATATATAAAATAAAAAATTGACACATCATTTCATTAAAGATTTTATGTTTTGTTACATTAAACAAATGACATATTTAATAATCCAAAAAAAAATCACAAATTTTTATTTAATTTACTCTTACGTTATCATTGTTTATTATTCAATTTATTCTCAAGAAAATTACATAACATAAATATGATAAGCATGACAATGAGACCAATTGAAAATAGGTTTGACTACTTATGCTTAATTTCATCCCTACAGCACGTATAATAGAAATTAATAATTTTTAAACCAAATCCATCCAACTTGAGTTTCATCAAATTTAGATAAACTCGTGAGGAACCCATCACTTTTTTTTTATATTTTAATTTACTTATATATTTTAAAAATATTAATTTTATAATGATAATTTAATTTTATATTTTTCCTCTTAGAAAATTATATAACTTTATTGCTATCATCCATTATTGACAAAATAACATTTAATATTAAACTTTACTTGTTATTTATTAATATACTAACATTGAGTTTCCTTTCCTTTCTAATTTGATTTTCTGGTTATGTTTCTTATTTTGTAAAAAAAAAATTAAATATGTTTATAAAGAATATTTTTAATACATGTTTATGTCAAGAGGTAAGTTGAAAAGTAATTCAATATGAACTTATGAAGGTAATACATAATAAAAACTAACAACTAATATGATAATATCTATTAATCATGCATATGTCACATATTAATTTGAACAAAAAGAGATGTAAAATAAAATAATAACTTCAATTTAATTATTAAAATAACATTAAATAATGTTAAGTTTAAATTTGAGTTGAAAAAAATTATATCAAATTTGAGGCGATCTTAATTAAGTTGGACAAGATGTAAACAATTTTTGCACAAAAGATATATACTTTTTTTATTTATCAAAATAAGTGATGCATTTGACTTTTTAATGTAATATTATTTGTTTATAAAAAACATATTAATGAGTGTTTATAAAAGACAAATACTATTTTGCGTCATAATAATCTGTGTAGGAAATTTTTATTATTATTTGGATTAATTTTATAAAATAAAATATTATCTTTTTCTTTTATTTCTAATGGGTCGTTTGCCAATGGACGGGCTAAAAGAGAAAGACTGATATGCTTTGTCACCCTTAATTATAGGAAATATAACTAAAAATAATAATTAATATGATCATATTAAAAAGTTAAAATAATACTTTTTTCACCCCTAATTATGAGAGATATACTAATCAAAAAACGAGTTAACAATCATAAGATTAATTTTGTTATATTATTTATTAAGTTGTTTACTTGCGTAAAACAATATAATATAATGAGACGAAGTATTAAACAAATGCTTGTTTAAAAATTATTAATAGGCGCTATATAAATAGCAGTCAATAAATCAATGAATATTTATTATATTTAAATAAAAATAAATTTTTTATTGAAGCATTAATTATTATTATTATTATTAATGAATGAATATATTTATTATTTATTGGACTAAAAAAAAGAAAATACTACATCGAAAAAAGAACATCATTCAATGAAATTGATTGTTAACACTTTATCGTGTAGCGATTGAAGTGCGGGCGAGGACTGACTAACGTCGAAGCCGTTGTTTCCTGATTATAAATTCGGCACCTCCTTAGTCCTTACTCATTTCCATACTTTCTCTCATTTTCTCACCATCCTCTTTCTCTTATCTGTGCATAACAACGACCATTGCTATTTGTATATGGAAGGAGGAATACCTGAGGCCGATGTCTCTGCCTTCAGAGAATGCCTCTCCCTCTCATGGAAGAATCCCTATGTCCTTCGCCTCGCTTTCTCTGCTGGAATCGGTGGCCTTCTTTTTGGCTATGACACCGGTAAATCAAATCAAACCATTCAATTCTTTTTTCTTTTTCTTTTTTTTATCTATTGGATTAGGTTTAGCAGAAGGAATTATTTTCTCACCATCCTACAACCACTGATGTGTTTAAATCTCAAAGAGAATAGGCGTCAATATTTTAATATTCAACTCAAACAAAATTGACTTTTGTCACCAAAAGACAATACTTTTGAAAAAACACCATTTTTTTTTCATTCCTATGTTTTGCTCTTATTTGTGTGTGTATTTGGCGATTGATCGGTGGGTGTGTATTTTTGCAGGGGTGATATCTGGAGCTCTTTTGTATATAAGGGATGATTTCACAGCTGTAAATAGGAAGACTTGGCTTCAGGTAAATTAATGCATGCTTATCACTCCTAATAACTCCCAAGAGTTAAAAAAATGAAACCTTTGTCCTTCATACTTCATACAATTAAATTATTAATTATATTTCCACTCTTTCTTTAATGAAATTTTATCTCCTCAGACATTGTTTTCGGGTACAACTTCACAGGTTGCACGCACAAATAAACTAATGGTTTTGTGCATTCATACTACTTTGTCAAACGACCTTTATCCATGTTGCGCAAAATTTGCATGCTTTTCGTGGATATTTTCATTCATATAGCTAACTTTTAAACCCGATTGTATAAATTGATCTTTTTTTACTATCTCTTATCTTCTTTTTTGTTGCTGAATTTTATTATATCTTATCTTATCACTTTGCTTCAACAAAAGTATTTATCTTATCTTAATTTCTTATGAATTATTGTAAAGATTTGAGGTATTTACACCATTACTCTTTTACGAAAAAGTTTAATTTTTTTTTTACCCTTTTGATTATGCCAGTCATGAATTTTGTTTGATCGTCTATTTGGCGAATATTGGATTAGTTTGTCTTCTTCATTTTTGTTCGGTCGTCACGATAGATGCGTTACTGAAACTTTTAGTTGGTAATTAATTATGGCATGTGACCCTCTCACTTTTATTTTATTTTGAGATTCTGTTTTATTTAATAATTACTTTGACTTAATGTATCTCAAGATCCGGTTTGATCTGTTTCAATTTATATATTTTTATTTTTATTTGTTTTTCCGTTTTTACACATGTCTTTTTGTTTGTTTGTTATTCTCTTCTTTTTCGGATTTGAAAACAGCCCACAAAAATTGACAAATGTTTTTTTTTCTCTTCCAAACCATGACATTCTCAAACTGCATCATCATCATCATCAATCAATTCATAAAAAAGCAAAGGCATCAACTTAGCATATAAAATAGATGGGACCCAGTGATCACTGATAGTAAACAAGAAACATCAATGTTAAAACCAAAAGGTGTTGATACAGTTGATTTACCAAATTATTTCTTAACTTGAAAATATTACTTTATCTAAAAATAGACGGACTTGATGAGAAGAATATTGCACCGCCTGGTTATAAAAAGTAAATTAATGTTAAAAATTTGCAATTTTATTCTGGAAAGAATAATTGTCCAATTAATGATTTAGATCTCATGTTTTTTCATATAAAGAAATTATTTATTGTTATATTTGACAAAAAGGTTTTATTTCTTTCTTTTGTCAGTTTTATTTGAATATGTACTAGGCTTATATATGGATATGTATGAAATTTAAGGTAATTAGAATAAGACTTAAAATTTAAAAAAATGTGATATTTTGTGATTGATTTACAACATAAAGTTTTTTATACTATGTCATGTGTACCAAATAAATCTTCAAATTATTAGGGACAATGTTTTACCTTATTTTACAAAAAGATAGTTTCTTAAAAAAAAACTTTTATTTTCAGTACACTACAGTGTGATGTATTAAATTTTATTCCTTAAACTATACGGTAAGTGCACACGTCACCAAAATCTTAAAATTATGAAAAGGTTAAATAAAAGAAGAAGAAAATACGAGAGAAGGAAAAATTCTCTTTAATAGGAAAAAAGCCTCACCACTTTTTCTTTTCTCACTTTAGGAGTAACAGGGTTGAGAAGAATAATTTTTTATGTCTTTCTTAGAATTCCTTTGCCTGCATTTTCAATTCATTATTATTAAAAATGGCATAATTTTTTTACTCAAGAGAATCTCTCTTTTTTCCACTGATTTTTCTATTATATCAATATTCAAAATGCATTTTTTTCACCACTTTCTTTTACGAAGATTATTTTTTATTTCAAACTAAACAAATTATATAAGGATTTGGTTCTTCTAAAATGTTCTATAATGCTAAATTAACCGGTAATATTTTGATAAACGATACGTCAGATAAACTCCTAAGGTGGTTAAAATTAGATTTTAGTCAATGGTTCCTATAATTAATTATCATGGGTATAATACAGAACATTTTTCCCTCGATGTTCTGAGTTTGAAGCACAAGTTCCTCAAATTATCATGTATTAACGAACTACTTGTAGAAATTTGTGAAACCGTGCAGGGTTTTATTTCAATGTTGATTTGAATTATAAGCATTTATGTTCATATTGTGCAAGTCAAATTGTTATGGCTTGATTTTGACACACCTTGTGTTCAAAATTCAAATCAAAGATCTTTTATTTAATAAAATATGTACTGTGTTGTACCTTTAAAAAAATTCAGGAAGCTATAGTGAGTACAGCAATTGCAGGAGCAATAGTAGGTGCTGCAGTGGGTGGATGGATGAACGATAGATTTGGAAGAAGAACATCAATCCTTATAGCTGATATCCTCTTTTTAATTGGGTCAGTTATAATGGCTGCTGCACCTGGCCCTGCTGTTCTCCTCCTGGGTCGAGTATTTGTTGGCCTTGGTGTTGGAATGGCTTCAATGGCATCTCCTTTGTACATTTCAGAGGCTTCCCCAACCAAAGTTCGGGGAGCCCTTGTAGCTCTCAACAGTTTCCTCATCACCGGTGGACAATTTCTCTCCTACCTCATCAACTTGGCCTTCACTAAGGTCAGCACAATCTTCTCTTTTACTTTGTGTCCATCAAAGATACTATATTGCAAATGGATTTGGCATGGCTTATTAAGTATATGGTGAGAGTGTTTGATCTTTAGCTTCGTATGTAGTGATGGATCTAAGATCTGATGTCAGTCAGAGTAAATTATTTTAAAAAATAAATCTAATATATAAAAATGAGAAAATGATTTAAACACGTAAAAATAAGAGATCTTAAATATAAAATTTTAAAGTAAATATATATAATTTTATTAAAACTAGAGAACAACAGTGAAAAAAACAAAATAGTAAAGAGAAATAAAGAAAGTGTTTTGAGAGAAAGAAAAAATGGACCTCATTACACCAGTAATTGACACTTGGCATAGTTTTAATAATATATTGATAAGGGGTGTATTTGTTTATTCTCAATAATAGCAAGTTAGGGGATTCAAATACATAAAACTAAGAATACAAAATATAAAATTTTAAGAAAAAGACATTAATTTATTAAAATGAGGGAGGCATTTATCCACACTCTAACAACCATAGGTCCGCCACTGTATATCTGGCTATCAGCTAGGATACCTTAGGCAAAAAAAAAAAAGGAATTTGCATTACAAATTTGCAATCCATGCTTGTGTGTTGTTGAATTTCTTATAAAAGGCATTGTTTTCTTGTGAGATGGTCATAGAATTTTGTTAATTTTTATTTATTCAGGCGCCGGGTACATGGAGGTGGATGCTTGGAGTGGCTGCGGCACCTGCTATAATACAAGTGGTGTTAATGTTCACGCTCCCAGAATCACCACGTTGGCTGTTCCGAAAGGTGAGTTAATTCATAATACATCTTACATTTTTTGTTATCTTTGTAAGAATTAGATCTTTTTGTGTTTATAAAATCTGTCTTTCTATTATGTAACAGGGAAAGGAGGAGGAAGCGAAAGCAATATTAAGGAAAATTTATCCACCGAGTGATGTTGACGAAGAAATCCAAGCTTTGCATGATTCAGTTGCTATGGAACTGAAGCAGGCAGAATCCTCAGAAAAAATCAACATAATCAAACTATTGAAAACCAAGACAGTGAGGAGAGGTTTGGTGGCAGGAATGGGCCTTCAAATCTTCCAGCAATTCACGGGCATCAACACTGTCATGTACTACAGTCCCACAATTGTGCAGTTAGCTGGTGTTGCATCCAACCAGACGGCAATGCTCCTCTCCCTGATCACTTCTGGGCTTAACGCGTTCGGTTCGATCGTGAGCATATACTTCATTGACAAGACTGGGAGAAAGAAACTTGCTATGTTTAGTTTGTGTGGCTGTGTTGTAGCCTTGACACTTTTAACATTCACTTTCCGCCAAACCGAAACTCATTCTCCAATGATTAGCGCGGTTGAGACCGCTCATTTCAACAACACCTGCCCTGGTTTCAGCCATGCTGTGAATGCTAACGAATGGGATTGCATGAAGTGTCTAAAGGCAGAATGTGGTTTTTGTGCATCCGGCATCTCTAGCAAGGTAAGTCAAATACAATGTTTCAATATCAAGGGAGTCTAGCTTAGTTGGTTGAGTAGTGTGTAAGTTGTTATAAATCTCCTGATACTTATCTTTGATTCTTACAGATAAAATAAAATGAATTTCTCCATACACAGTAGTAATTATTGAATTCATTGATATGCTTGTTCTTACATTAGTGTCTATTACACGTGCATGCAGCGCTTACCTGGGGCATGTTTGATTTCTAATGATGCTACAAAGGGTATGTGTCAAAAAGAACATAGAGCATGGTACACACAAGGATGTCCTAGCAAAATTGGGTGGCTTGCAATAGTGGGACTTGCACTGTACATCATATTCTTCTCACCAGGGATGGGAACTGTTCCATGGGTTGTCAATTCTGAAATCTATCCTCTGAGGTACCGTGGAGTATGTGGAGGAATTGCTTCTACAACATGTTGGGTTTCAAACCTCATTGTTTCGCAGTCCTTCTTGACTTTAACTGTGGCTATTGGGACAGCATGGACATTCATGTTATTTGGGTTTGTTGCTCTCATTGGCATTTTATTCGTTCTCATCTTCGTGCCAGAAACTAAGGGAGTTCCAATGGAAGAAGTTGAGCAGATGCTGGAGGAAAGAAGTGTGCACTTGAAGTTTTGGGAGAAGAGGAGTCCTCCCCAGAAAGGTTGATTAAGTTTGAATTAGAACTTTGTCTAAAGAATAATATTTCTCACCACTTGACTCTTATCCGTCCGTGATGTGAGATAATTATGGTTTCTTCTAAGGTTAAGTAGTGAAGAGGAATATGTTTAGATGTTTTCTAGCTTTTGTTTGTAATAGTTTTTTTCTCTCTTAAGATTTGCTGTTTTTATTGTAGTTAGTGTTTGGCTAGTATGTTTTTATGAAATCCTAAAGGATGAACAATGAATAATATATAATGATGATAAATTATATATAATGAGTGTTCAATCATCAGCATTATTATGTGTTTTATTTCATAATGCAAAACTAACTGTAGCGTTCAATCGAGGTATTAACAAATTGCCATTTTCCAGATATCAATTGAAAGTTCTAAATTTTGACATTTTGAGAATTAATAAATAAAATAGAAAGAGTTTAATGAGTGACTCTTCTCTCCATGCCCTTAAAATATGAACTAGTGAGTAAATAAAATTGATTTTTTCTAAATTTTTTAAAACAAGAAAAGATGTTGAGAAATCGGGTTGGCTATGTAACACTAACACCCAACCTAATTAACTAATCTAGCTTCAACACTATTATGTACAAACTTTAAAATAAATTCCCCCCATTACTATTTTATGAATAGCCGAATTGTATACAGATATACTACTATATGTTTGTTCAAAACAATTTTCACAACCGTAATGAAAATAAATTTCCCCCATTATAGCCTCACAAAACATTCCATTATTAGAGTGGAGCAATTCTTACTTGGTCTCAATGTGTTTGTCTTTTCTTCTTCTTCTTCTCCTAAACTCACTCTGATTCGCTGCCCTTACTTTCACTTTCCAAGGACTTCTTACACGTGTTGGTGGAGTCCATTTTCCATATATGGCTCTGTGCATTGAAGCAGTATCAACTAAAAACGACCCCGCTTTGATCAGATTGAACAAAACGAGACAAAAGCATCTAGTATGGAGGGATGAGTCCCTGAAGCTGATGGCTCTGCTTTCAAAGAGTTTCTTTCTCTTTCAAAGAACAACCCTTATGTCTTCGCCTTGCTTTTTCTGCTGGAATTGGAGGCCTTCTCTTTGGCTATGACACTAGTAATACTACAAAGTATATCATCATATCATAATGGTTTATGAACATGTTTGAATACAAGGTATGAAGTGTTTTTAAGAGCTTCTATATCATAAAAAACTCTATATTTTCAGTAGAAAATTTTTCAAAAACACTTGTGCTTATATATAAATAGACCCTTTGTCTCTTGGCTTATTATTTTAACTTTTCAAACTTATTGAGACGACACCCATTTCACTACTTATGTGTCTGTTTTGAAAGTCTTTGACCTTTTATGGGAATGTATAGGTGTGATATCTGGGGGCTCATTTATATATCAGAGAAGATTTCAAAGATGTGGGCAGAAAGACTTGGCTTCAGGTAATGCTTGTGGCTACAACTATTAATGAAGTTTGGTTTTTGATCATCAATTCTCAAGAGTCCCTGCATTTCCCATTTGGCCTTCATCTTTGTGTTTATTTAATTATTTGGTAGGCACAAGCCAAAGAAGTTGGATTAGAAACCCAGTAGTTAAGTTTTCCTATTTTAAAGTTGCATATATTAATTCAAGCATATTAGTTAGTTGCAACTTTGTCAAATAGGATAAACTACACCACCTTTTGAGGTTAATGAGTTTGTCAGTGGAAATTCTTTTACACTGTTAAAAATCAATGTATATATGATAATGTGTGATTATAATGTGACAAAGTAAAAAACCTTTACATTTTAAGAGAGAAATTTACATAGGTTCTAAGATTTGAAGAGGTGTGAGTGTAATTTGCTGAAATAGATATATATATATATATATAACTTGTTATTGTTAATAATTATAAAATGGTAATAAACAGTAGAGCTTGATTGTGACTAAACAGAAAGCCATAGTGAGTATGGCACTTGTTGGTGCCATCATAGGAGCTTCTATTGGTGGATGGATGAATGACCGTTTTGGAAGAAAAATAACAATCCTTTATGCAGATGCACTCTTCTTTGCCGGTTCTGTCCTCATGGCTGTAGCTCCTAACTCGGCCGTTCTCGTCTTTGGTCAAGTTTTCATAGGCCTTGGTGTTGGAATGGCATCAATGACATCCCCCCTTTACATTTCAGAGGCTTCAACTAGAGTTCGAGGAGCCCTTGTAAGTCTCAATAGTTTCCTCATCACTGGGGGACAATTCCTTTCCTACCTTGTCAACTTGGGCTTCACCAGGGTAAAAACCTATGCTATACTTGTTCAACAGTTTTTCTTTCTACTATTTTGATGTACATTCACATAAAAAATGCCTTAGGACAATGTTTAAACTTTATACTTCACGTTATTTACATTACGCAGATATTTTAACTAATGTTCTTAGAATAATGATTAAAGAATTGAAAGTAAAAATATTTTTATTGAGACGTGTAAAATTGTGTTGTTTATTATTTTTTTATGCTCTTATATATATATATATATATATATATATATATATATATATAT
>CM023945.1:24655424-24675955 GCA_013407115.1 Glycine latifolia | reverse complement strand
GCTGGGGTGCCGGGTTGGTATTGCTGGGGTGCCGGGTTGGTATTGCTGGGGTGCCGGGTTGGTATTGCTGGGGTGCTGGGTTGGTAGTGCTGGGGTGCCGGGTTGGCATTGCTGGGGTGCCGAGTTGGTATTGTTGGGGTGTTGGTTTGCTGTTTAAAATAATAAAAACAACCCGAAAATCATCAAAATCACCGCCAGAGATCACCAAATGTACTTCCAAACATTTCTAATACTTCAGCCTATAAATCATTACCTATCCTATGGTTTAAATCAACATTTTCACATTATAAAATAACCTTCAATTGACATGAAATTCCAGCCTAAATAATAGTCATAATTCTATACATTTAAGCATGTAAATTAGTCCAAATGAATTACTAACTAAGGATTGAAGCCTAGCCTACCTCAAGTAAGTTTTGATTCTTGAAGAGAAATGGAGTAAAGGTCGTCTTCCTTGCGAAATTCCTCTAAGGAGTAATGTCTTAAAAGAAGAAAGTGGCTGATGATTGAAGTGGTAGAAAAGAAGGCACGGTTAAGGGAAATAGAAAAGCATGGTGGAAGAAACCAGTAATAGATAGATTTTGAAAGCTGAGTTTACGTGCAGAATTTTCTTGGATGCCAAGGCTATTTATACTGATTGATTTAGTTAGGATGAAAGGTAATTTGTTAGAAAGAAAATTTAGTTAGTAGTTAATTCAGTTCTAAATTAACTAAGTCATCACAATTTAAGAAAATATCTAGATTTTCTTTATCTAATAATCATTACAAATATTCCCTTCATTAATGGCATGTGTACGTGGAAGGCTGTTTAAGGCTTGATTTTGTTTATTTGTTCCCCCTAATGCCACATGGATAGTCATAAGAAGAAATGTTCAAGAATCTTGGACAGCTTATGGACTTCACCTTGACTCAAATATTTCAAGAATATTTACGTTGCTGAAGCACGTAAAAGGCTTCGAAACATTCATGCACTTTTGATTGGTTCAAGTCTTTGCTTAATTTTCTAACTTTTGTGCTAAAGTTTTAGAAGTTACCAATTGCCAAAAATGTTTCATAGTGCATGGTCATTGATTACTAGTTCCAAAAAATTTCATCCTACTTTCATAATTAAATCATTATTATAACTTATAATATAATTTTTGAGGATGTTACGTATACAAATTGAGGAAGATTTACCCAGAAGGGGAAGTTGAGGTTGAGATTCAAAATTTGAGGGAATCAACTGAAATGGAAATTAAGGAAGTAGAAGCTGGTGGAGGTTGGGTGAGCCTTGTAAAAATGCTTAAAATCACAAGTGTGATGAGAGGTTTATATGCTGGGATGGGCATAGTGTTAACTCGTTTAAAAAGTGCACAAAATTCGTTCAAATAGTAAATAAAAAGACTAACTTCACATATACTTTGATTATACTCAAAATTTGTATACGTCTAATTGTAAGCAATTAACAGAATAATTTGGGATTTTCAGGTAATAATGTATGTAAATATAAATTCAGAATAAAATAAATTGCGAAATAGATTAAGAGCAAGAGAAAGAAAATGCAAACACTTGGAAAGGAGAATTGACGATTGATGCAAGATTATGTGATATGTTGGGTGTTCAACCTACTAAAATTACTTTTTATGCAATGTTAATGATTTTTCACTATTTAACATTATTTTACATATTATCTTCATCATTTAATTTATTTTAACTATGATCCTCCAAATGGAAGAGTCTAAATTACTTATTCACTCCTGATTCCTCCGAAAGTTACATCAAATAATTTGCATTAAGAGTATATATGTATATTTAAGGCTAAACAATTTTATTCTATCCCTATATACAGATTGTCTAGATGTTCTTTCTTAGTTCTTAGAGCATAGACATTTTTCAATGCATAAACTCTCATAACATTACATGTAAATAGATGATCATACCACAAACATGAGAATAGATTCAGAAAAGAATAATAATATGAAAATAACATTAAATAGATAATGAAAATTGTTACATCAAGAGTTTTTGGTTGCTAAATCCAACAATGAGTGGTTTAACTTCTCATTGTCATAAGAGGCTTACAAAAACAAAAGGGAACAACAATTGATGAAAGAGAATGGAAGAAAGCTGGTAGAACATGAAGCATAAGCGAATTTATGTGATGTGGATTCTTCTCTCATTTGTGTCCTAGGTTTCTCTCTAGTTTCTCTTTCTTTGCCTCTTAATGCCTCCTTTTTATAATCAAAACTTCGTTTAATTAGGCTTTTTCAATATTGACGGCGCTCTAAGCCCATATATGCACGCTAAGCGAACTTGTCACACTAAGCATACTATTTCAGATCTTCAATCCATTTTTCAAGTCTTTAATATGTAATCCTACAAATAAAATACAACTAACACACTATACATCTAATAATTTTAACATTTATTAGATAAAAGATCAGAAAAACTAAAATTTTAAGTTTCAATCTCAAAAGAAGCATTAAAAGAGGAAAAAGAAGATAATTACTATGTAATTTAAATGCACAATTTACATATAAATAACAATTATCACATAATCATTTTCCAACAGTTTGTGGGTATCAACCTAGTCATGCACTACAGCCCCACTATAGTTTATAGTTCAGTTAGCTGGTTTTGCCTCTAATCAGGTAGCAATGCTTCTGTCACTCATCCCTTGTTCTTCTTACTGTCGTTTTCCACCATCCAAGATTTCTTCCCCATTGATTGACCCAACTGAAACAACTCACTTCAATGGCACTTGCTCTGGTTACACTGCAGCTACCAACCGTGATCAATGGGATTGCAAGACTTCCTTAAAGCTTCTCAAAAATGTGGCTTCTATGCTGCCTCAGATAAGGTGAATAAAAGAATGTTAATGATTATTAAACATTTCAATAATCCTGTAACATTATTAATTACTTCTGAAACATATTTAAGCATTAGTGCCACAAGTACATATTTTTACTCCGTGTATATCAAATACAGTATCAGAGATTTACAGCAACTCATGTACGCACCTTGCTCAACCAACTAATCTAGATCCTTTGACATTGATTTACTCTTAGTCCAGAATAAATAAAAAAATTGAGGCATTGAATTGTGAGGTAAAATTGACCAATAGTAAACATTTCAATAACCTCACAACACTGTTAGTATCACTATACAAACCACATTTATTTGACTGTGAAGTAAAATTAACCACACTTACCGAGAGGTGGAGAATTCACAGCTATACAAATTTCATTACTTGATAAAAACAATTGGTTTTTCTTATCATTTTTTAAATATTAGATGATGTTAATGATATTGATTCATGTTGGTTCTTACTCTGGTATTAACTGTTCCACAGCTAAAACCTGGTGCATGTTGGGACTATGACAACAACTCGAAGAATCATTGTACTTCACAACACAGGGATTAGTACTCCGAAGGATGTCCTAGCAAAACTGGATTTGTTGAAATAATAGGCCTAGCACTCTACATCTAGTTCTTCTCACCTGGAATGGGAACTGTTCCATATGTTATCAACTATGAGATATACCCTTTGAGGTTTAGAGGAGTATGTGGAGGAATGGCATCCACAGCAGTTTGGGTGTCCAACCATATTGTTTTCCATTCCTTCTTATCCGTTACTGAAGCTATTTAGACTGCATACACATTCATGGTTTTTGGAACAACTAGTTTAGTAGCCATTATCTTTGTCCTTGTTTTCGTGCCAGAAACCAATTAAGGGAGTTCCAATGGAGGATATAGACAGGGTTCTGGAAGAAAGATCTCTCCACTTGGAAGTTTTGGCAGAAATCTACCTCGTGATCAACTCTTTTGGTCCTGAATTAGCTGGTTTTTTCCATATATAGTCATCTCCTTTATTACTAATTTTCATCTTCGTTTGCGTCTCTTATTTTTGCGTCACATGAATGTTACATCATTTTGTAATATAATACATTAATTTATGCAGATATAAATATAAATGGGGTGTACGTGAACTAATAGAATATGAAATATTCATTTCTCTTTTCGCATAGGAGCATTGTTTGAACTTCAACAATGACAGTGTTCATGACATAACAATATTTGTTAGTTTATATTATTTTTGGTGTTATTTATAAGAAATAAGTTATAGTATAAAAAAAATGCATTTTTTTATAATTTAACTTATTTTTTATAAATAGAATCAAAGATAATATATTTTACATGTAGAAGTTTATTTATTTGTAATACATTATTTGCATTCTTTGTTTAAGGAAAAAAGTTATATATGAATGGTGTAGATAAAAACGGTTTCATTATTATTTTGGTACTCTTCTTATTCTTTTTCAAAATTAAAAGGGAATAATATTCTAGTACTCGACGTTGTGGATGTGCAAAGACAAATCAATGAGACATTAGAATTTAATTGAACAATAGCTATTTATAATTGTCTGTCACAATTTTCTCGTGACTTGATTTTTTTTTTTTTCTAAATTCTTTTATATTAATAAAATAATATAGAAATGTCAGTAATAAAAGAAAAAACTATAAAAGAAGTTAAACCACCCTAGGCTAAGATAGCTTATTGCATGCTTAGCTTGGAAGTCAAGCATGCTAGGTTTTACTACAAGTCCAATCCAAAACAATTGTCCCTAGCTTAGCATATTTGAAAGCAAAGCATGCGAAGTTCTGCTACTAAGATTCAAACTTGACTAGGGATGTTTTTGTATGAAGTATTGTTACAATCATGTCCTTTTATATCTTGAGAAATTTGTAATTTTTTTTGTTTTAATCTCCTTGTTCAATAAGGGAAAAAGAATTTATATTGATTTAGACTTTAATTAGGAGATAAATAAAGTCTGGACAAAAATTATTTTTGAGTACCATCCAAACGATTCGATCTTAACTTCAATATATTAATCACTTATATCCAATCACTTAATTAAACTAGCAAATTTGAAGTAATGGAACACATGTCATGCAGATGTAATTGTTGGATCTTAGTCCTATACAAGGTTGGGTATATAAGTGAATATGACACATTTAATGCATGTATTATTGACAAATGGAGTAAAGTCTATGCAAATTAAATGAACTTAAATTTTTGATTTGCATTAATCTCTTGTAGTATGTAATTAAATAGGTTGACCCACATGCCTTCGCTAAAATTGTGAGACCTCGTAACATAGATAGTTGAAACTATAGTGATTTAGAATAACATTACCTTGATGAGAGATCAAGAGCTACTAATAAGCATAATGTAACCAAAATTAAAAGGAACATTTTCAACAATAAAATTCACATTTCAAAGGTTATTTTAAGAAATTTACACTTAAGGTGAATCTAATAGAGTTTCTTAATCTCATTCAAAGAGTGGTATGTTCTTAAATTCCTTGTCAATCTCTCAAACTTATTATTTGTTTTGTATATTTGCTTCCTCAAATACATGGAGAACAATTAGATAAAAACATAGTCTATCAATCAAAACTACTAAACTTAAGATCAATTTAAAAATTACTTGAAAATAAGTGAATGCTTTTTTACTAAAAAAGACAACGTGGTAATCCTAGAAACAAAAGTTTTATCAAATTTTAAATTGAAACTAAAAAATATATTTATTTTTTTGAATTTAAAAAATCTGGTTCAATTAAACTAAAAAGTAAAATCATCTGAAGAAATTTTTAAAAATGAAAGTTTTTCATTATGTATAGATTTAAATATTTTTTTATCTCTGTAATATATCACTTTTTTTATATTTCAGTCCTTATAAAATTTCTTTATTTCTTTTAATTTGTACCTTGATGTTTTGGTTCGTTCCTTAAAATATGTTATTTTTTATTTCTATTTTTATAATATATGAATAATTTGTTTTAGTCTTTATAATTAAAAAAAAACTCAAAATAAATAAAATATTATAAAAACTAAATAATAAATATATTAGGAAGACTAAAATAAAATAATTAAATTTTACAAAAATTATTTTAAAAAAATAACTTCACAACAAAAAAAGGTACTAGTAAATTATAAGAATTGAAAATATATTTAAAACATATTTATATTATAATAAACAAAAAATAGAATAAATAAAAAAGGGTTAGAAAAAAAAAATGTAATATAATGTTAGTTTCAGGTTTGTTTTTAAACTCTTAAACCCTAGTGTGTTAACTGACGCTCTACTACATAAGTCACTCCCTCCGCTCTCTCTGCCAATCCCATGGCTCTGTTTTCCAATTCCAAGCTTCTCCGATGGAGACTCTCTCTCCATCCAAACCCTATCTCCGCCTTCTCCACCGCCGAAGCTCTCTCCGACCACGACCACCCTCCTCACCCCTCCCCGCGGCCCCAACCCCCACCCATTGTTCCCCCTCGCGAGCACAATCTCGAACTCACCATTTGCAAGATGATGTCCAACCGCGCGTGGACCACGCGCCTCCAAAACTCGATCCGCTCCCTCATCCCTGAATTCGACCCTTCCCTCGTCTACAACGTCCTCCACGGCGCCGCCTCGCCGGAGCACGCGCTCCAATTCTATCGCTGGGTCGAGCGCGCCGGCCTCTTCACCCACACCCCGGAAACTACCCTCAAGATCGTCCAAATCCTCGGCCGATACTCCAAGCTCAACCACGCGCGCTGTATCCTCTTCGACGACACGCGCGGGGGCGTCTCACGCGCCGCCGTCACCGAGGACGCCTTTGTCTCCCTCATCGACAGCTACGGCCGCGCCGGGATCGTCCAGGAGTCCGTCAAACTTTTTAAGAAAATGAAGGAGCTCGGCGTGGACCGCACGGTGAAATCCTACGACGCGCTCTTCAAGGTCATTCTCCGCCGCGGACGCTACATGATGGCGAAGAGGTACTACAACGCGATGCTCCGCGAGGGCGTGGAGCCCACGCGCCATACTTTTAATATTCTGCTTTGGGGTATGTTTTTGTCGTTGAGATTAGACACTGCTGTTAGGTTTTACGAGGATATGAAGAGTAGGGGTATTTTGCCTGATGTTGTGACTTATAACACTTTGATTAATGGGTATTTTCGGTTTAAGAAAGTGGATGAGGCTGAGAAGTTGTTTGTGGAGATGAAGGGGAGGGATATTGTTCCTAATGTGATTAGTTTCACCACCATGTTGAAGGGGTATGTTGCGGCAGGGCGGATTGATGATGCTTTGAAGGTTTTTGAGGAGATGAAGGGCTGTGGTGTTAAGCCGAATGTGGTGACTTTCTCCACACTGTTGCCGGGGCTTTGTGACTTGGAGAAGATGGCGGAGGCAAGGGATGTGTTGGGGGAGATGGTGGAGAGGTACATTGCGCCAAAGGATAATGCTGTGTTTATGAAGTTGATGAGTTGCCAGTGTAAGGCTGGGGACTTGGATGCGGCTGCAGATGTGCTGAAGGCGATGGTCAGGCTGAGCATTCCGACTGAGGCTGGGCATTATGGTGTGTTAATTGAGAGTTTTTGCAAGGCGAATGTGTATGACAAGGCGGAGCAGTTGTTGGACAAGTTGATTGAGAAGGAGATTGTGTTGCGTCCGCATAATGATTCTGAGATGGAGCCTAGTGCTTATAATTTGATGATTGGATATTTGTGTGAGCATGGGCGGACTGGTAAGGCAGAAGCTTTTTTCCGCCAGTTGTTGAAAAAGGGGGTGCAGGATTCGGTTGCTTTTAATAATTTGATTCGCGGGCATTCGAAGGAAGGCAACCCTGATTCTGCCTTTGAGATTATAAAGATCATGGGGAGGAGAGGGGTTGCTAGAGATGCAGATTCCTACAGGTTGCTTATTGAGAGTTACTTGAGAAAGGGGGAGCCAGCTGATGCTAAAACAGCTTTAGATGGCATGCTTGAGAGTGGGCATCTACCGGAATCGTCGCTTTATAGGTCGGTTATGGAGAGTTTGTTTGATGATGGCAGGGTCCAAACTGCTAGCAGAGTTATGAAGAGTATGGTGGAGAAGGGGATGAAGGAGAATATGGACTTGGTTTCGAAGATATTGGAGGCCCTTCTCATGAGGGGTCATGTGGAAGAAGCTCTGGGACGAATTGATTTGCTTATGCTTAATGGGTGTGAGCCTGATTTTGACCATCTTTTATCTGTTCTTTGTGAGAAAGAAAAGACAATTGCTGCTCTCAAACTATTAGATTTTGTTCTTGAAAGAGACTGTATCGTAGATTTTTCAATCTATGATAAGGTTTTAGATGCTCTCTTAGCAGCAGGGAAGACACTCAATGCTTATTCCATTTTATGTAAAATTCTGGAGAAAGGAGGATCAACAGATTGGAGCAGCCGTGATGAGCTGATCAAGAGCCTTAATCAGGAGGGGAACACAAAACAAGCAGATGTTTTGTCAAGAATGATCAAGGGAACAGATGGAGGTCCCGTAAAGAAAGGAGGAAAGAGAAAAGCTACTGTATCCACATAGTTTGTTCTCTCATCATTTTCTTTTTTGTGTTTTAGAGGTGAGAGAGGTATTACTCCTTTTTGTTTTGGTTGTAATAAGTTACCATATGAGGAAGAGAATTCATGAATGGTTCTTTATTTCAAATCCAAATTTGCAACTCCTGTGTTCTGAGTCTTCTGACTGACTCCAACATTCTTTTTTTTTTGGATCAGAGATTTGTTATGACACTCATCACTTCTTTTTTATTTTTAGTTTTTTTAATAATGTTATCAGTATGCTCCTATCATGGTCTCCATTTATGTTTTTTATATTTAACTCAATTTTTTAGGTAATTAAACCAGACTTAATGGAGTAAGATATAGATTGGCGGGAAGGTGTATCTTAAGACGGAATGGAGAAAAGTTATAAATTTGGTGGAGGGTTAAACACGTTATTATATCTATGTTCTAATCGGTCCCTTTTTAGTTCATTTTCTCTTCATTTTTTTCCTCTTTCTTTCATCTTTCTTTTCTTTTATCTTATTTTTCTATTCTTTTTATTATTTCTCCTCTTCTTTTTTTTTTTTTCAACTTTTTCGTGTCTCTTATTGGGTTCATCTACCATCGACCCTAATTAACTTGGGTTAAAGGTGTTGTTGATATTTAACTCAATTCTTTCAAATAATGTAACTGAGAAGTTGGAACTGAACTGTAGTTTTCAATCAAACTTTTATCGATTTTATAGGATTTTGAATCTTTGGATTTCTCTTTTATGTTGCTTTCCAAATCCTGTTTTGCCATGTTGAATCAACATGATGTTGAATCCATCTCGTTCGAAGAACTGTGGTCATCAACATATCCTGCTGTGCTGACAATACAACCACCAGCCACTTGGCGGGATTCATTTTTTTAGTCCTGCTTTCTACAGCTACTGGACTTCTGTTTTGCAGGTTCTATAACTCAGAAGTTGTTCTGCTCACAAGCTAGGAAAATCTGGGTGCAGAGATAATTGCATCTTCCATAATTTTTGAGAAATTAGGTAAATATTTGTGAACTAAGCAGGATGACATCAGACTTCCATTTGATTTCTAATTTCTTCCCTTCTCAGTTCTTCTGATGTTTTTTCTGCAATAATTCCTCATATGACTTTAATTTATTTCCTGATTACTGTTGTTCCAATTTCTATATGATGGTATACCTAGAATGTCTTACTTCCAGATTTGGTTGGCTTGGACTGATTTGCCGTGCGTAGGTTGTCTGAATCCCACATGTTTAGTCTTTACTTGTAGGTATGTCTGATCCCACAAGTTTCACGATGCCTTCTGATCCTGTGTGGGACTATCGGGAAAACTCGGTAAAAATGCTGGAATTGGTAGTCTTCCACAGGTTGGGCTCCTGCAACGCTCACTGGTTGAACTGTGCAGCCAACAAGTATTTTCAATTTGTGCTTATTGTCTTCCATCAATTTCAATCCTCTCAGTTTGTCTATCTCTGTTCTTTGTTGTCTCTCACACAGGTGGTCCAAACCTCTCTGTTCGTTGTTGTTCTCAGTTGAAACTTACATCGATCCCTTACTGAAAACCACATGCCAAAACAAAGTCACTGAACTGGAACTGAACATCCATCGCGGAGCAAAAAGGAAAACTTACATCAATCCTGTTCTGAAAACCACATGTCGGAACAATTTAGTTAACCAAACTAGCAGCTTCCAATGGCTTACCCATTGTCATCATGGAAGAATAATTTTGCAGCTAAGAGCCAACTAATAGCATGTCAGCATACATTAATTTCCCGTAATTGCATTCTCAGTAGATGCCTAAAATCCAAAGCAAGGGATTCCAGTCATCTTATGCTATTCTTATTGAGAGGTTGCTGAATATTTGACGGTTGTGAATATAATAATGGCATGTTAAATATCCTTTTCGGATGCTTTTACTGTGCCAGTTCACTCATTGACCTGGGGTTAGAGGACCTTTTACTAGCAATTTTTCATCTCCGTCAATAGAATCAGTTAGATCTCATGGACCTCTGGACAAATATTCAATCGGATAAAGTGTCATAATAAATAATGTAGAGGAAGTGGCTAAAGGAGTTGCATAATTGCTGGTCTTGGCTTCTTTTAGAATTAGATATATCAGTGAACTTATCTAATTTCTCATTTTCTCATTTTAGTTTTACAACCATGTAGGATTCTTGTTTCTGCGGAATGCGGATATGTTCGTTTTTTCACCGTTTCAAATGCACTCACAGTTACCCTTGATTTTACTGTATTTACTGTGGATTTCTACCACATGAGACCTATCAACGTAAAGTATATGAATTTTTTCAATAATATTGGCGATTCATGGTACCCTTCGTGTAGGGGTGTGAAAAACAAAATCGTTCGGATCGATCCGAACTGATTTGTAACCTAACTGAAATCGAATTGGTTTTCACTCCAACTTGTTTTAAAAAGAAAAAAAGAAAAAAATGCATTGTTATATAAAAGTGGTTTGGTTAACCGAATTATTTATACAAAATCAGTGTCATTAATGGAATTGGTTTTCACTCGAATCAGTATTTTTTTTTTACAAAAAAAATTCGAAAACCAATTTGATATCAGTTTGATGCTTAACATCAGTTCAAAATCAATCCAGTTAATTAAATCAATCCGATTTTGAACCAATTTTCTAAAACAATTCAACTATTTGGATTTAAAATCAAACCAGTTAAAATAATTTAGAATTGGTTCATTTCAAGTTTTTCACCGATCCAATTTTTGCACACTCCTATCTTGGTGTTATCCTCCCATTCATTGGTGAAGTCAAAAACACTTTGCATTTAATACGAGTACGAAAATTAGGTTATTTCAATAATTATATATAACTGATTGTTGTTATACTTAATCATAATCAAAATCATTTTTTTGTTTGAATAAGTTACTAATTTATTTTTTTAGAGGAAAGTTACTAATTTCTTGAAAATTTATTTTAAGATTTATTTTGTTTGGATATAGCCCAAAAATTAGCTTTTACATAATAAATTTTAAAAAAAAGGGGTATGAAGTTGAAAGGGAAAAAAGTTGTTGGAAAAGTTGGGAGTAAGTGCACGAGAAAAAAATTGAAAAAAAAAAGCTTTAAATTTTAGATTGTTGAAAAACCACTGATTTTTCAAAAAAAATGTTTTTGGTACCAAATTTAATTCGATGATCCAAAACATATATTTGATGAAAAATTTTAAAAAAATATTAAAATACTCAAATTTCAGCTAGTCTAACCATAGTTGTGAAATTTGATCCTGTCATGGACCCGATTGAGATAATGGGTCAGTCGTTTAACTCGTAGGTTAATAATTGGTCTGGCTTAACTCGGTATATATTTAAAATTAAAAATTATATGTATCTATTATATATAAGTATATAACTAATATTATTTGAGTAATAAAATATCAACACTATTCCAAAATTCAAAATAACAATTGATAATAATTCAAAATCCAATTTTTATAAAAAAAATCCAAAATTTTAATTTTTTTGAAAAAAGTAAAATCCGACCAAGTCATATCGGTTAAATTAGGATCCAGTGACCTACTCGGTCGAGTTTGATCGGGTCATCTTGGGTCAATTGCATGACCGGTCCAACAGTGGAACCCGACCGGTTAAACCACTGAATCCCTGACCAACTGGTCCGACCGACCGGGCCGAACCAAGTTCATTAACACTATGTCTAACCTACATTAGTTGATTCTGGATGGTATACTAACTTAGTCATGTGTTTGAACATGTCATTTTGAGGATCAATTCATTTATTTAATGAATTAAAAATACTACATGGTTAAATTATGGGTTTAGGTAAAGAAATTAAAAGATGAAATTTGCAACATTTTAATAATGATTTTTATTTAATTAATAAAAATGAGAGAATTAAAATTCTACTAACAATAAAGAATTTTAATTCTTTTTTAGTGACTCGTTCCTTTCTTTCTCTTAAAGCTCGATTTGTCTCATCCTCACTCTCACTTTCTTGAAACTTTAAAACTCTCACTCTCGCTCTTTTACGATGGCAAATACACTTTTTCTTTCTTGATTCAAAGCAGTCACTCTCTCAGTGCTTCATGCAAGGTTGGTCTTTTATCTTCATTATTGAGGGTGTCATTTTTTATTTCGTTAATTTGTGTTTTGTTTTTTATTTGGTTGTTTAATTTCATTAATTTTGTTTTTGATGTGATAGACTTTTATTGGCTTCTTTCTCATTATGCTTTTTTGTTGTTGGATTTCAAATTCTTTAGCAACTTTTTCACTCTCGCTCCTTGTGACTTTGAAACCCTCACTATCATTCTTTCATGATGGCGACAATGGTCATTCTTTCTTGATTCAGAGCAATGATTCTCTTAGTACTTCATACAAGGTTGGTCTCCCGTCTTCATTATCCAGGGTTTCATTTTTTATTTTATTAATTTGTGTTTTGTTTTTTATTTGATTGTTTGATTTCATTGATTTCATTTTTTTATTTGATAGGTTTTGTTGGTATTTTGCTCATTATGCTTTATTGTTGTTGGATTTGTTGTTAGATTTCAATTTCTTTTCTAACAACTCACTCTTTTCTCTCTATGCAAGCTTGACTCGATCTCTTGTGACTTTGAAATCCTCACCCACGCTCTTTCACATGACAACGATGCTCATTCTCTCTTTATTTAGAGCAATCACTCTTTTAGTGCTTCATTTAAGGTTGGTCTCTCATCTTCTTTATCTAGGGTTTCATTTTATTTTGTTATTTTGTGTGTTTATTTTTAATTTTGTTGTTTGATTTCATTAATTTCATTTTTAATTTGATAGAGTTTTGTTGGCTTCTTCCTCATTGTGCTTTTTGTTGTTGGATTTCTCATTGCTCAAAGATCCAGAAAAAGGTATACGCCTTATTTGATTTGTGCTTTGTTTAAATATTTTATAATTTTTGCTTTATGTGTCTAATTTGATTGTGGTTCATATCATGTTTTTTTTTTTGCTTTATGGCTCTGATTTGATTTGAGTATTCTTATTGTGATCAATAATCTTTACAGTATACTTTGAGGAATCAAATCCATTTTTATTCTTAATCGCATTTCATTTTGAAATTTCTTGTCCAAACACATGGTAAGTGCTTATTCAAATTTGGTTTATTCAAGTTGATAAGTGATATTTCAATGAAATTTCTAAAGAACTTTTATATAATTAAATTAAAATGACATACTAAATTAACATAAAGTATTGAGTAAATTACCCTCGCACCCCCTGTGTTTTGCTTAAATTTCATCCAATACCCCTCCCTTTTTGCATTTTACAAAAAATTCTTTAATTGTTTAGCTCACATTACACCCAAACCCCATTTTTCCTAAACATCGCTTAATAATTTAACATATATTAGGCACATGTTGGTCACATGACTTTTAATGATATTTTATGTCTAAAATATCTTCATCTTCTTCCTCTCAGCTTAGAAATATTTTAAGACTCTTGCTTTTTTTTATTTTTTCTGTAATTAGATGTGAGCCCAACTTTTTGTTGGACGTGAACTCACCTTGTTGGTACGCAGTATTAATACCCTTTCTTTTTCTTTTTCAATTTTTTAGTTTCAAGTTTTTCTGATTGAATATGGTCATTTGCTTCAAATTTTAGTGTTTTGATCTTTCATTTGTGTTTTTAACTCCTTTCTTTGATTTTTATTTATGGCAAGGTGTTCAATATAATGTCTCAATCAAGAGCTGCAAGAACATAATGCTGAATTGAAAAGATTAAGTAACTCAGTTCAATTTATATCTCGTCCAATTTCATCTGGAAAATTATACATTTTATTTGCCTTGATAATGTAACAGAGACATGACTATTTAAACCAGCCAGCAGTATTAAATTGCTTTGACACATTGATTTTAATTTCAAAATCAATTTTGTTAGTTACCCATGAGATACTTCCTTAAATGGAGATTGATAATAACCCAAATAGTAGATTGTAGGAGAAATGTTATTTTCATTCGGGAACAGAAGCAAAATTATATTTCACTAGAAATTCGATTATTGGTCTATTATTTTTCTTTGTGTTCTTGAAATTTCCTTGCAACTAATTATTATTATACTAATAAATTATCAATAATGTTTGCAGAACTGAGTATAAAACAGGACCATACCCATTGTCCCAAAAATTGCGCAAAACACTTGTTGGAATTCAAACTAGGTGTATTGAGGACACAAAGGGATGGACAGTTCCAATAGATTGATTCATAATTAACTTAACTTCTTTTTAAATAGTTTCTTCTTAATTGCTTGAGTCACGTTGATTTGTTGGAAAATATAACTAATCACAATACTCTTAAAAATTTTGTCTGCTGACATTTTGAAGTGTCTAAAATCTGAAATATAGACTTTGTGCACTGTCCAATAATAAATGTAACAACAATAATAAAGGTAACAATTTCATATTAAGTTCATAAAAGGTTGCTCTGAAAAGTAGCAATATAGACATTTTTACATAATCTTGTCATATAAAACCCAAAAAAATAGTCACTGCACAACTATATATCAACTTGTGTCTCAATGTGTATATCTAGGACAAGATTATAAAACCCAAAAAAATAGTCACATTATAAAAAAGTATGACCCTTCACAAGTATGTCTATATCTAGGATTTGTTTTTCTTACTTATAGAGTCCAAGCAGGCAAGTCATTATAGGATAATGCATGAACCCTTCTAGTTGTTTCATGTACTTTTCTTTTTGCTCGATATAGTTGCATCAAATTACTCGGTTCAAGGCCATGCTTATCCAACAAAACTTTTTTTATGGTGGAGTAACTTATATTAGGGTCAGCCACCAGTATCCTTTAAAGTTTCTTGGCAATCCAGACTGAAATTTAAAAAAAATAGTTTTAATCATCCAATGTGTTTATTGAATTTTTAAAAAAAGGATAAATATATACATGAACTTGCATCAGAATTCTTTGTTGTTCTTATGCAAGTATGTTCCTCCTGATATGTCTTTATCTTAAAAGTAAGTTCATGTGGAGTTGGAGATGCATGGATCCTCCAAGTACACTATAAATCTGCACATTCACAAGTCACTATTGTTTTTTCATTTTTTTACCCTTCTTAACTCAAACTCTTTCTGTATGGCAAAATCTTTAAGCACTTCTCTAATTATTAATAAATTATGTCTATCTATATAGATATTTTATATCTTTTATATAACATTCACAAGGACTATGTGAAGATGAAGACATTTTCATTACCTCTAGATGGTGTGGCTAAAAACTGGTTGTACACACTACATGAAATTCCTTAAAATATTTATGTGGATCTTCACATGTAAGACCATGAAACTTTGGAAGCAAATGGATTAGTCCATATTTTAACTCATAACTTACCTCTGTCTTAGGATATTGAATATACCAAGGTTGATAAACAACATCAGGAGTAATCAATTCCTTAAGCGTTTGATTGTTGTCAGCCATTGTATCAACAACAATTTCAGAATTAGAATGTTCAAAACCAGAAACATAATGTTCAGAATGCATTATACTACTATCCAGAACTACACTTCTATTATCTATGCTCAAATTGTGAAATGTCATATCTATCTCAAGATCATATGAATGCAAGTCACCTGGTTTAGACCTAGACATGCACAATTCAACCCGTTAGTGACAGAAATCACATAAATAACAGACAACTATTCTACCAAAACAATGTTCACAATATTTGCTAAAATAATATAGAAAATGGAAAATTGTCCTAAATAAAATTTTTTAATTCAAAAACATCACAGTAAATGTTTAAAAATCATTTTTTTATTTTTGAATATTGTTTTTTGGTTTTGAATTTTTTTAAATAAAATAAAATAATAATAATAAATAAAAATAAAAAATTCAAAAATTACCACAGAAAATGTCTAAAAATCATTTTTTGATTTTGATTTTTTTTATCTATATCTATCTTCTTCTATCTATATCTAGCTATATCTATCTTCTATGTATATATATCTTTTTCTATCTATATTCATCTTTTTCTATCTATATCTAGAAACGATTTTTTTTGTAGACAAATGCAAATATACTTTACTAATATCAATTGTACCTATATTATTATCTAATTGTGTATAGATTAAATTTGACACACAATGAAATGTGCCAATGTTGATAACGACCGCTACAAAACAAATAAAATTAAGATAATTCTGACATGATTAACCTAGATCGACTCAATATTTCAATTGACATTATTTAATTACCTTAACATATTGGTAAAAGTAGTGGACAGAAAGAAAAAAGTATCAAATAAAATTTGAGTAAAACACACGAATGTAATTTACTACAAAATATTTTAATGGTTAAATACTATTAAAATAAAAATTATATTATATCTAGAGTTTACTCATAAATAATAGAAAAGTTGACCCTTTTTAATGACTATTGATATTCTCGTCATTTTAGAACATCGAGCTAGAGAAAGAAACGAACAATCGTGACTGGGTTTGACAGTTGTAGAGAGAAAGAAAAAGATGGTGCTTGTACAGGATTTAATAACTGAAATCCTTTTAAGGTTGCCGGTGAAGTCTGTAGTTCGTTTCAAAAGCGTGTGCAAAGCATGGCTTTGTCTCATATCTGATCCCCACTTCGCAAAATCACATTTTGAACTAGCTGCAGCACGTGTGGATAGACTTTTGTTCATTGCATCTTCTGCTCCTGAACTCCGGTCCATAGACTTCAATGCATCGCTTCATGATGACTCTGCCTCTGTTGCATTAACAGTGAAGCTTCCTGGTCCCAAACCCTATTATCACTTTGATGAAATCATAGGTTCCTGCAGAGGATTTATGCTTTTGCACCGTTTATCCAATCTCTGTGTATGGAATCCAACCAAGTGTCCACAAAATTGTGCCTTTCTCACCAGTTTCTGTCAACAGGGATGTCGTGTTTTTCACGCTTCTCTGTGGTTTTGGATATGACCCATCAACCGATGATTACTTGGTGGTTCATGCATGCTACAACCCAAAACATCAAGCAAACCGCGCAGAGATTTTCTCACTCAGAGCTAATGCGTGGAAAGAAATTGAGGGAATCCATTTTCCTTATATCCATTTTTATTATACCAACAAAAACCCTGGCAGTTTATATAACCAATTTGGGTCATTCTTGAATGGTGCTATTCATTGGTTGGCTTTTCGCAGTGATGCATCAATGAATGTTATTGTTGCCTTTGATTTGGTAGAAAGAAGTTTTTCTGAGATGCATCTGCCAATTGAATTTGATTATGATAACCTTAATTTTTGTCATTTGAGGGTACTTGGAGAATCGCCCCATCTATGCGCTGTTGTGGGGTGTAACCATTCAGTAGAAATATGGGTGATGAAAGAATACAAAGTGCAGTCATCTTGGAGTAAGAGTATTGTTATTGATGACTTTGCTATTCGGTTCTTCTATCCAATATGCTATACAAAAAGTGGTGATATTGTTGGAACAAATTTCAGAGCTGGATTGGTAAAATGCAATGACAAAGGAAAACTACAAGAACATCGAACCTACTGCGATAGTCTATATCGATCCCAGGTGGCTGTGTATACGGAGTCTCTATTTTCACTCCCTTGTGACAATAAGTGAGCAAGTTGAAGAAGATGATTAGCAACAGCGAACAAGAAGAATTAAATTGTAAAATATTTTCTGACACCTTTATTATACTTTTGGTACTCATCTCATATTATTGTTTGTGATTTCTTTTGGTATTTTAGCTTGAAAAAGTAATAGGCAGAATGATGAAATTGCTATTTCATCGTTTTGTTTTATGATTATTCCAACATGATGTTATTACTGTTTTACTGTTTGCAATTTATATCCTTCCATTCTTCCACATGTTTTTTTTTTTTGCTTAGCCTTAATAGTGAAATTTATTGCATTGCTAGCATGATATGTAGCCAAATTTTAAACTGGGGAGATCAGTTGATAGTTGTCGACACTATTGATATGAACTGAATACGACTTTAACATTAATAGTGATGTCTAAGTTAGCCTAAGCTACATGACATGTTGTGAAGTCAATATTATCAATCTTGACTTCCATGCCAAATTAAAGATGTTTATTTTTATATTCATGTCTTGAATCATGCATAAATTACCATACTTTTATGAAGAATATTTTATCAATATCAGCTTGAATATAAAGTAGCCAAATAGTGCACCCTAGAGGCAGGAATTACTTTACCTATTTTAGCAGGTTGAAATGCTACACTAAATACTTACTAATAACGTTAAAGTAATTAGATTTGTAATGGCTAATTTATTAAAGAATATGAATTTTCTAGTCTGAATGTGGTTCTTTAGGCTTAGGGAAAGCATATTATGTTGGTTCTAAAAATCTAAATCTTAGATTAATGCCTGTGATACCAATAGGGATGTTATATGCATAATGGATTGTTTTTTTTTTTCAATTTAAAGCTTACCAATTTATGAACTCAGTTTTCTCATTATTTTTCCTTGAATATTAGTGGGAGTATCAAATTAGTGCTAGCCTAGGTATTAAAATTGGACTATTTGATATCGAAAGGTCCATCTTTTAAAAGAACTCGTCATTAACATCTTACAGCTGCTTAATTCTTCTGTCTTCTTTACAATTTCCTCCTTTTTTTCACAATATTTTTCTCACGTATTGGTTATCAAAGCTTAGGGTGAGTTCCCACTCTCCTTTTCTTGTTCCTTTTGCATCAAATCTTCTAAAATATCAAGCTTTATAATTGCAAAAATATTTAGTCTGTATACCAAAAATCAAATCTATCTGAAAATGATTCTGTTTGCTTAATTTTTATAGAAAAATCAATTATCAGCAAGAAGTTCCCCACAAAATTTTGATTATAGCGTTTTCAAATACAAAATAAGTTAATCCTAACATTTACTAATTGCAGTGATTATGATATAATAGTAGATGTCAGCTTAGTGTCTCATAAGAAAACAAGTGTGGCACTTTTTGACAGTTTTATCTGTTCAGCACAAATGGATTGTGAAGCGTAATTAGATGAGTATATTTGATACACAAGAGTTGGGGACAATAGTCTGATTTTTCTCGTGTAGTGTGGTGCTGCAGTGGTAATTAAATTTGGATTTGATGCATTGGTTGCTACAGGGAGATAGTGGCAGTGCTATTTCTCACTTTGCTTCAAGATTTAGTGGATGTGATTAGTGCATCTGTGGTTATTTAGATTCAGCTTATTATATGATTTCTATATTCGGTTGCAGGGGCAACACACATCTGTGGTTATTATTAATTAAGTTTAGGTGCTGATGTGATTTGTGGGGAGTCTAGCATTTTTTTCAAATTCAAAACACATATATGGTGTGGTTGCATGGAATTCACCATGTCACAAACATGCTAAAGTCGGTTTGGGCATGTGCAGCTACATCTAAATTTTGATCGATCAGAATAAGCCCAATAAAGCCTTTCACATATTATTTCATGGTTGTGGAAGTGGTGAGGTTTTGAAGATTGGAACTTGCGTATCTTTTGGAATATAGTGCACTTATGCTTACATTGACTTGGGAGTCAAATCATTTTCTGTTGGGTGGGTTGATCACATCTGTACCTTTAGTTTAGGTTTAGGTGGGCCTCTTAACTCTTAAGGCGGGTTTGCACGCATATTTTTAGCTTTGCGAAACTTTGGGCTTTTGTATTATATGCCTAACTTCTTACATTAAAACACGTTGGCTCTTGCTTCCTACACCAGCCGTTTTTCCAATATACCCAGCATGAACAGTGAAGTTCCAATTTTGCCCTCTGTGTAATCCGTAAAGATTCTCCATAAAGGTTCTTACGGATTCGTAATCCGTAAACCTCTTACGGATTCGCAATCCGTATTCGTAAAGCCTCTTACGGATTCATAATCCGTAAACCTCTTACGGATTCACAATCCGCAATCCGTGTGCGTAAAGTCTCTTACGGATTCGTAATCCGTAAACCTCTTACGGATTCGCAATCCGTATGAACCTTACGGATTCGCAATCCGTATGAACCTTACGGATTCGTAATCCGTATGAACCTTACGGATTCGTAATCCGTAAGGTGAATCCGTACGAATTAAATTTTTTTAAAATGGTTTTCAAAATAATGGTCCAGGTAGGTGTCGAACTTGTGACCTTCCGATTACAAGCACAGTGCTCTAACCAACTGAGCTACTACACCATTTATGTTAAAATCTAATTAATATTACTATATATGACA
>CM023945.1:24621137-24655024 GCA_013407115.1 Glycine latifolia | reverse complement strand
CTTACGGATTACGAATCCGTAAGGTTCATACGGATTGCGAATCCGTAAGAGGTTTATGGATTACGAATCCGTAAGAGGCTTTACGCACACGGATTGCGGATTGTGAATCTGTAAGAGGTTTACGGATTATGAATCCGTAAGAGGCTTTACGAATACGGATTGTGAATCCGTAAGAGGTTTACGGATTACGAATCCGTAAGAACCTTTACGGAGAATCTTTACGGATTACACAGAGGGCAAAATTGGAACTTCACTGTTCATGCTGGGTGTATTGGAAAAACGGCTGGTGTAGGAAGCAAGAGCCAACACACGTTTAAATTGGTGCATGACAATTGACAAAGAAGCCACGGCATAACTATAGTATTTTTTTTTCCTTAGAAGATTCTATGGGAACCCTAAACAAAGAAAATATAATTTAAGAATAAACATTGTCACTTCCTTGCAAACGTTGGAGTTTGCCACTCCCAGGATTTTTGCCCTTTCAATGTCCCCTCTCAGGCCCTGAATGCCCTTTTGCTTATGGATAATTTATAGTAGATTTTGTTGTTTACGTTTTCCCTAGCATTAAAAAAATCTATACACTGACAATTCATACAACGGATGATATAAGTTGGAATATAATTTCACATAAGTATATGGATAGGTCTATATTTCCCAAGCTCAGATACGGTCTTAAGAGAATGTTATAGTATAGTCTTAGCATTCTTCTTTGAAAAATGTCTGACACTGTAAATTCATTCCCTACGATTCATACAACGGATGATATAAGTTGGAATGTAACTTCACATAAGTATATGGATAAGTCTGTATTTCTCAAGCTCAGATAGAGTCTTAAGAGAGTGTTATAGTGTATTCTTAGCACTCTTTTGAAAAATATCCTACACTAAAATTCATTCCCTACAATTCATACAACGAATGATATAAGCTGGAATGTAATTTCGCATAAGCATATGGATAAGTCAGTATTTTCCAAGCTCAGACACAATCTTAAAAGAATGTTATAGTGTATTCTTAGCACTCTTCTTTAAAAAATGTCCAACATTCCTATAATTTTGTGTTTAACCTACCCATATGAAAATTGTTTTCTAACACATTTGATTAACAGGAATTGTGTTCACAAAAGTATAATTACGTCAATCAGAAGGTTCCTATTGTTGTGATACCCTATCCATTGGTGTCTTATGATTTTTGAATTTTACATTCAAATTTTCAGTTACATCCTTGAGTTTCCGAAATATATCTTCAAATTCCCAACTTCTTTAGGTTACAATCATTAAGAAGTCCTTAATAAAGTTACATTGTTTGTAATGTTTGAATTTTTTTTGAAAGAAAAACTATACCGATCGATATTTACTCAGCTACACGTGCCACAGCCCCACAAGTACATATTAAAAGAGACATACTTCTTCTTTTAGGCCCAACACACAAATTATGCCACAGCCCTACAAGTGCATATTAAAAGAGACATATTTCTTCTTTTAGGCCCAACACACAAATTATGTATTAGTCAGGCTGGGCCCACATCTATCCACTATGACCACAAATTAGAAGTACACTTTGGTTATGGGTCTACTGGGGTAATATTTCTTAGTCCAATTTTTTCCCTTTTCTTTTGTGCACTACATTAGAAACCTAAATTCATGATCAACACATTTTTACAATTGTTTCACATCTCACAAGGGTATTTTAGTAAAAAAATTACATACTCATTTTTTAACTTTACTTTTCTGTCAGAATTCGTTCTCGCAAGTGTATTATAATAAGTTTCTAAAAATATATATTTTTATTTTCTGAGTGTAAAGCGTTGAAATATATAGTATAGAGGAAAATTATAGTATGATTCCATAGTCCAGACCATTACATATTTATGATTCTAATAAGTATTCATGTAACACGATGTAATCAACAACTTTCATGTAACATGTGGAGATGGTTATGATTATAGATACATGGGGGTATTCGAATATACGATAATTTTTTCTTTATAGGATCTTACCGAATTTTTTTCATTTTACAATTAGATACTCACTACTCAGTGGGATCTGACAAAAAAAAAACAATATAGAAAGCATAACGTGAAGCTGTCGAAACGTCTCTTTATTCAGTCGGCACCTATGGTTTAGGTCAAGTGCGGGTGAATTTCCTTTAGCAGTTATAATTTGGACCCTAGAAAATGCCTCTAAGCTACCTGATACCTATTCCACCATGCAAAGCGTTGAATACTAGCAAGTGATAACAGTTTGTGCATGTATAATCAATTTGAAAATTACCTATCAATCGTGAATTTGTATGATATTTTCCCATTAGGTCTATCCAGCACTTCTTTTCTTATAGTAAAACTAATGTTCTTAATTAAATTTATTAAATATATACTAAATCTCACTCAAACTTTTTAACTTTTCTTAAAGTAACTTTTAAACTAAATTTTTATAAATTTATTTTTTTATAGACATGTAAAAGCTACACCTTTCTTCTTTTGATTTTATTTTATTTTTTCCATTTGGTATGTAATATTCTTGATTTTTAACTTTTCGGTAACTTTTACAATACAATACTTCACAAGGTGACACTTCACTCAATATCCTTATTGGTTAGAATCATCCACCGATCACAACTCTCCATAGGTAACTCTTTTCAAGACCTCAAAAATCAGTTCTACCTGCTTCCAAGATCAATAAATGACCTCACAAATTAATACAAGACTTTTGAGTGTATTATATATTCATTCTCACGCTTTCTAGAAAACTTCCCGAAAGACACTCATCATATAATTACTTCAAGCCAAACATACTTAACTATGGAGTTCTTAAGAGATGAGCTACCAAAAAGTAAATGTATCTTGTTGGTATAGGTATTATCAATTAATTCTTTTAGGTCATCGTTAGTTGTATAGTCTCATACTTGCATAACCTCTGGATTTCTCTCATTCTAGTGTGAGTCGATTGGGGTGCTACATGTCTACCAAAAAGTAAATGTATCTTATTGATATAAGTATCATCAATTAATTATTTTAAGTCATCGTCAGTTGTATAGTCTCATACTTGCATAACCTCTGGATCTCTCTCATTCTGATGTAAGTCGATCGGGGTGCTACATGTCTACCAATTTCTGTCTAGTTCGTCCTCAAACCACACAGTAATGAAATAAAGGTTTGTTCTGATACTATTTGTAACATCTCTAAATTTTAATTTCTCGACGACTCTCATATTACGACACTTCATGCAATGATACTTAATTCAACATCTTTGTTGGTCAGAATTCTCTACCGATCAGAACTCTCCGTAGATAGTTCATTTCGAGACTTCAAAAATCAGGAATGTTACATGATACAAACAAACATATAATTTTTTTAAAAATTAATCATTAATAAAATTAATGAATACTACACACTAATGTTTTGATCATGATAAAAAAAAATAGAGTTTCTTGATAGAGGAGACGTTCCAAAAGTCAAGTTGCATAAGACCTACTTGCCTGCTAAAGTTGCCATCTATCATCTATCTAACTTCTTTTGCCTTCCAAGTTTGGCAAAAATCTGAGGTTGCTTATAGCTTCTTCATTCCTCAAGTCAACTATCATACTCAATTTGGAATTTTCTCTCTGCAATTTAATTTGTGGAAACACGCACAAAAAAGGGTAAGCTAGCAACCTGTCCCTAACTTATGACTTCCTTCTTTGCATAATATTATAGACTATTGTGATTAGAAAATGACAATTTTATTGATTGTTTGATTTAGAGTTCACTTTTTAATTCTTCCCCGCCACCCCCAATTGTAAGCTCTTGTTGATTAGAGAGTTGTCTTGCCAGCTCACTTTCAAAATGATAAGCAATCAACATCCATGAATAAGAACTAGTACTCAAGTCAATCTTTCATTCTCATACTTTTTTTTATTGTATTGTTTATTTTGCAAATTTCCTAACCCTGGGCCCACCTGTGTTTTGTTGTATGCGAACTTTTGAGGAAAATTAAGCATATATTATTAAGTAATGTAGAACATTATTTCGCTTCTGATAAGATTAGCGTATCATAAATCAGAATAATTGACATGTTCAAGACAACTGTTATTATACTTATAAAATATAAAATAGAGATGAAATGAGATCAAAATATAAACCAAATTAACAGTTTATTATAGCACATTCCAACCTTAAATAAATGGTTTTTTTATTATTAAGAAGTTACAATCTTAACAATTAGATTGCTTGTATACCTTTCAATCAGTTTCTTTTGCAATATTTAACAGGGAATGAGACGTTAAGTTTTCGAGCCTTTATTTTAGCGTAATGAATATTCAGTAACTAAGATTTAATATTCTACGAGTCCAATGTAATATCAGTTGACAAGCATAACTTATTAGACTTAATAATTCCCGCTGTCAATTTTTTTAAGGTGACATTGTGAATATTATTATAAACTTCTGTTAATGTTGGGTGGCACGTAATGGCCTTAAAATAGATTAATTCTTTCCGCCCTCTAAACTTATAATATACAATTGGTATTTCCATCAATCCTTTTTATATACATATTTATTTTAGTTTTCTACAGTTATACTACATAAGTACTTCGATTCAAGACACACAGTCATTCAAACACTAAGGTGGATGTATCTTTAATATGTTGCTTATAAGTATTTCATAGATTGATGTATAAATAGTTATATGTAGAGAGCGAGAAATTCATTTATTTTAAAATTAACTAAGTATTAAATACTTATTCTGCTTAACAATTTATTCATAAATCTAACTATTAAATTATATGATACTATATTAATGGTTATATATATATAATAAATATATATTTATAGATATGTAATTTTATAGTTGATATTTAACTAGGTTTATCTTTGAAAGTATATTAATTCTGTAAAAAAAATATTAATTGATAAAATATCAAATAGTTTTTTTTCTAAAATTAATTTATTGAATGATAATTCAATGGTTGAAATGAAACTTAACGTGCTTGAAAAATTATTAAATTCTCTCTTTTCAATCATGCAGGCATGGCCCTTTATTTCCACCTCATGAGACTGATGAGGATTCCTCCTACACTCTAGCTATATATATATATATATATATATATATATATTAGACATTAATGTTTGAAGATTCTACGCGAGCATGGCAAGGCGAGGATATGTAATTAAATAACCAAACTCATGTGATTTGTCTTGTACACAGCTAAATAAATAAAGGTTTGGAGAGAAAAGTAATCAAGGGTTAATTAAAACAGCTTTTATTAAGACATGATGTGTGATACCCGTAAAGGGAAGCATATTGTGCCAGAATCAGAACCATTATTAGAAGGAATACATGTATTAATCATATCAGTTGATTCTGTTGGAATCACTTGAGCAAATGCTATATTCTACCTACCATCACATATATATATATATATAACAAAAACCATCAAAGATTTTAAGAGTTGTGGAGGAATCTGCCTGTGTGATTTTGAACCTAAATTAGTAGTTTCTATAAAGATTAAAAGATATAACAAGTTAAACAGATGGAGATAATAATTCTAGTCTTTTCCAGAACAACACTTTCTTTTATGCTACGGAATATTTGGGCAGTCAGTTTAGATTAATTTAGGTGGTTATAGAATGAAATAAAATAGTACACCAACAATTTCAAACATATTTGATAGTTAATTAAATTTTTTGAGCATGTTGTCAATAATTTAATTTGTGATAATGTAATTAAGTATAAAATATTTTATTAGAAAAAATAAAACCTATTTTAGTAATTTTTATGCCTCGAAAATAATTATTCTTTACGGCCTAATAGTTGATAGATATTTTTAGTGAAAAAAATAAAATAAAAGTCTCCATTACTATTAAAGGTGCAACTCAATTTTGAATGTTGTAAACAAACAACCCCAAAAAATGTAATTTAGTGACTTATTTATTTATTTATTATTATTATTATCAACTGTGAATACAACCTATTTCTCTGTTCAAATAGGTTTATATAAAGTTAAAAAAAATTCAGAATAAATATATCTTGACGAAACTTGATATCTGCAAAATGACAATTAGTCATTATTGAATTATTGAGGATAACTGCTGCATGAATGATTAATGGAGCTAGGGAATTTATTTTATTCTTTTACGTGTGTTTTTATTTTATTTTTAATAATAATTAGTTCCTTCTTATTCATAAAAACTCAAACTTATATACACTAAACTTTGTTTAAAATGTTAAAGCAGTTTCTAAATTGAAACTGTGTAAAAAAGAAAAAAAATATAGATTAAGCATTAAACGTATAAAATAATGTTATAGTATCATCCAATTACATTTTATAATTAATTTGTTAATTTTTATAATAATTATTTTAAAAATTATATCATCAGATTAAATAATAGTGAAAAGTTCGTTAAACTCATAAATCAATAGGAGATATTTATGTAAGGGAATTTAGTTTGATCCTAACAATTTACTTTCCTTATTCATATTCCCCACGCCCCCACCAGACAACAACAATGTCCAAACAATAAATCAGTTTCTAATTCTGCCAGGGTCATATATGCCAACCAAGACCATCCATCTAGCATGATATGAAGGATTCAACATGGTACTCCAATAATCATATAAATTTATGGTTCCACAATCATATTCACAGCGAGACTTTGAAAAACTTCAATTCGATCCATCAAAATCAAATTAGCTTGAAGTTGAAAGTGCTGTATAAGATAACTTGTTATACATCAACCTCCTTTTTATTTGTAGGGTAGTTGTTCAAAGAAAAATATAGAATAAACTAAATTACAATATTTATTTTTTCTATAATTTTCAATCCGTAATTTTAGTCTTCAATTATTATGTGTTTATTCTTTTATTTTGGTTTAGATAAATTCTACACTTAACATATTCACTTAAATTATTATAAAAAATAATTTAATTAATTAGAATATGAAAAAGTGTATACAAAATTATAGATTTTTTAGAATAGAAGGACGTACAAGAAAAAAGAACAAGGGGACCAAAATTACTATTAAAAATTAAAGGAGACCAAAATTATAATTTAGTCTAATAAATTAATTTATGGGATATTGTGTAATTTAACTAATAAATAATTTTATATATTTTTAATAAGTAATCTTGTATAATTTATAAATTTATATAGTTTAAATAAAATATTTAATAAATAATATTCTATCATTTTAACTTTTAATATTTTCATACAATAGACATAATATTCACTTGAAAAATCAAAAGTGTAATTAATAAATACAATAATATTATATATTAAATATATATTTTATATAAACACCAAACAAAACAAATGACTTAGTTATTTTGGTGGTTGTTGAGAAGGAAGGGTTGAGGATTTAAACCTCATCTCTAATATTATTAACAATTTTCCAAAGGCTTAATTATATTTTATGAGCAAAATGCACATTTTTTTAAAGTAGGGAGTAATAAAGTTAGAGCATAAAATGTTCGGAATTTTAAAAATTAGGAAACAAAAAAGTGTAATTAAGCTTTTTTATTTTATAAATAAATTTGACCTACCATTACAATTTCAAAAGAAAAAATCAATAACTATATTGATTGATCATTTACGTTTTTTGGGACCATTATTATTTTAATTAGAGACCAGTTTGATTATTTGGTCACTGTATTAATTTTAAGTACCAGTATAACCAACTTATTCAATTTTAAGGACTAGTGATTCACTCAATAATTAATTATTGCAATAGCCTAAGAGGAAACAGTTTTCCTTTGTGTGATTGTGTTTGAATTTTCATTAAGATAAAATCTAAACATAATTAATTATTGCAATATCCTAAAAGTAAACCAACAAATACCTAAATTAATTGGTATAAGATTGTTCTAAATTAACTAGTGATTTCATGTTTGAGTCTTGGATTTGTAATTATATTAATATTAACTATAATTATTTTTTATCATCACCTTTCATTTATATGAAATTTAATAATTAAAAAAATTGGTGATACATTATAATTATTAAATTTTAAAAAAAATAATGATAAAAACGTGAAATAATTTAAAAAAAAATTAGTCTTAGAATAACTTTAATCCCTCCTCCAAAATAAATGTTACTAATTTTAGCTTTTTACATTTGTTTACATCAAAAACATAATTTGTTGGTTATTAAACGCGTTTTTAAACACGTTCTTAGCCAATAGCTCCAGTGGTGCTTAAAAAATAAAAGTATAAAGAGTAAGATATGATCAATATAAATTATAAAGTTAAAAACAACAGCAATTTAGTCACATCTATTTTAGTAAATTAGATGTCATAGATGTTATTCAATTCATTGAATCAGAGAAACTAAACTCATTTATGAGTGTTATTAATCTAATAAAATTTACTCACGTAAAAAATTGAATATAAATTTTTCACAGTAAATAAATCATCTTTTAACATGTGAACTAAACAAATCTTATATCCTACGTCAAGTCGAGCCAGCAATTTAGTCACATATGAAAAGTTATACATCTAAATATCTAATTATCTAAAATACTCCGTGACATGAAAGGTGCACGAAGACCGTGACACGTGCAATGCTGGTCTAAGGTCATAACTGGTATCACACTCACTCCCTGATCGAGAAATCAGCCACAGAGCCAGAAAGCAAAGCACTCTCTCTCCATGGATCTCTAACATTGACACGTGCCCATGCCTCCTTATCACTGTACCTTCTCTCTCGAGCGTGTCACCCAACAATTGCACCTCTCACTCTCTTCATAATCACATAGAACAACTCAATACGAACACAACACTTTTTCCCAATCTTCCACTTATTTTGCACCCTACCCTCCTTTATTATTATTATTATTATTATAAGCCAGATACTTAGTGTAAGACATTGACTAAAAAAATGAGATGGATAAAATTATATTTTTTATATTTTTATAATAAATATTTTTTAATTCTTTAATTAATCATAAAAATACTAATTAATAAGATTATTATCATCATTATTTCTTGCATAGCCCATTGGTGGTACTACAATTCAAGGTGCACATCCTTGTGTTTATTTTTGGGTTATAATAATAAAAGGCTAATGTGACGTGTTAAGCTTTAATTTTATATTTTTAAAGTGAGTTTATGGGTTGGATTAGTAATTTAGTAATGGAAAGTGGGTTTTATGGGGCTGTACTAAAATAATGTTGGCTTCTTTTTACCCGGCAAGTGATTGAGCATGGAATTGCGAGAACAGGGCAACACGCCCTCTTGGTTGTGTATATTATTATTGCCGCTGAGTGCAACCGCATTTGATTTGGTTGTACTTTTGAGGTCCATTCAGTGGTAGACATGGCCATGATTTGTATAAGAATTTAAGAATCGTAGTACGACAACACCCAACCCAACGTCTTCCCTTTTTCTTTTTTACTATTATCAACCTCGATTCTTTCCAGATTTGGATCTCCTGCGGTTAAGATTAACGGTAGACAATCCCAACCGTTTATATCTTATTACTCTATATTTTAATCATAAGACACTCCACTCCATTTTTTTTTTAAAAGAATGAAAATAAAATTTAATTACACATTTTACCCTTATCTTTTATATTTTGTAAATTTTACCACTTATTTTTTTGTATATACTTTGTTCTCATGCCTAATATTAAACATTTTGTTCTTATATTAGTTAACCATTTGTTATCGTTAGTTGATTGTTGACTTCACAATGTTAATTATTGATGTAATAATATGTAAGCTAACTTGGTTAATAGTGTTGACATGGTCGTTTGACACTAGCATGGTAGTGCATAAAACAATGACTTAATATGAATATTTCTTCCGTTCCTAAGTATAGGATTTTTTCATAAATTTGTTTACCTTTTTTATAAGATATTTTTTAATTTCTAAATGTATTAAAAAAAATTCTTCGTACTTTTACTTAATTATTTTATCTCCAAACATTAATAAGAAGTAATTAAGTGGATAGATATATAAGAAAAGAATAATTTTGAAATGATAGTACAAATAATTGACATATTTAATATATTTGATTAAATTAACTATTTTTTAAATAATGTGAATTAATTAAAAATATTTTATAAATAGAGACAAATGAAGTACAACCTAACGCTTTAGATAAAAAAAGATTTTAAAGTGATGATAATGATAAAGATAACAATAATAATGATGATAAAAAAGAAAGAGAAAATAATTATTTAATCTTATCGCTTTCTAACTTAATTCTCCTCTCAATATAAGAAACATATTACACCAACAAAATAAGGATAAGAAAGAACAACCCTAACCCAACAATAGTCCCTTTCAAACAACTAGATACTTACAACTATCACTAAATGACAAACAATTGATCCTAAGGGCAAAGCCTCCCAAATGCAATGAGGAGCAACCTAAAAGAGGATAGCAACCAATATTGTTAGACACGTACACTTTCTGCCCCATGACTCTTATATTGGAGTATCCACTCATTTGAGTGTTAAGAGTACTTTTTACAAATACACATTTACCTTCCTACTTACTATAGTTTTGGAAATTTGGAGACTAGAATCAACTTACATCAAAGGAATAAGAGGAATCATCTATATGTTAAAATAATTTAGATCATAAAAAACATTAATTAATTTTTTGTACAAATTTAATTTATACATACGTACACCAATGTCACCCAATAGATTAATCACTTGGTGTTTAACTATTATTACTTATCATACCATAGGAGAAAAACCTAATCGTCAAGGCGTCAACTAAAGTGGTAATATTTTAACATTCATTTATTTTAAATACCCTATCAAAAACTCTTATTTCTTTTTATCTTTTTTTTTTCTATTACATTATATCATCTATTATACTTATATTTTTCTTTTTCTTTTTCACTCTTTAGGTGTCAAATAGCATTTAGGTGTAAAAAAATATTTTTTTCCCGTCAACTATTTGTCTTTTGGTTAAAAGGTAAAAAAGAAAACTGTCATGCAAAAAATGTCCTAGCTATGGTGCCATTTTTATTAATATATTACTCTATGATAGGGTTTTCGCCTTGCTGCTTGTATTTGACAGTTAATTTGACTACAATGCTAATTAGCGCAAAAAATCTGTGTTATTGATATGCTGGAAGGATTTTAAAGAATAAAAACTTTTGTCAAAATTAATCATTGAATGCGTAAATTAACTTATACATGATTATTTAAATTTAAATTTTGAATATACGGTTACATTAAATATTTTAAATAGTAATCCTACCAGAGCTTTACAATAATTGTATTGATTCTTGTACATGCTGTTGGTTAAAAAAGAGTAAAGAAGTTTTCAAAATCCAAGTTAGTATTAGTTAACTTATCTCCAATAATATAATAATCACAAAAGATGTTCCATCTGTACTACAAATTGATCATGGAATGTGACCGAATGGTTGGTCTCTCCCCAATTGCCATTCTGGTTGCCACCAAAGGGATCTTAGTGGGTTTTTGCTTCATCCATGGCCCATCAAATGCTGTTCCTGCAGCTGCATATACCTTCCACATGACACTTGAAAGAGAGAGGGTAGGAAGCTAAGACGCACATCATTGGTCGTACGGACAGCTACAACCTTTGCCCATTAATTAAATCATAAATATCCTCAAATTTTTGCTTTATAAAATTTAAATTAAAACATGATGTACATTTTAAAACCCCAAAACAACTTTTCGAAAAATAAAGTTGCCTTTAATTGGAGGAGCCAGTTGGTTCTGAACTCGACATTTGGTTGGTGGGGAAGAAATTTTTTACACTACTTTCAGGGTAGTGCCATCCTTTTCATCTTCATTCGAATTAACCCTCTTTTCTAATTTCAATTACTACTCTACCATTCATTCACAATCGAATTTAATTTCGATTTTAGTATATTTTGTTCTTGATCGATAAATTTTGTAACCTTAATCAATCTAACGCACCTGGCCAAGAGTCTTATCTTGTTTCTTTAGTTTGTTTATATTATATTTTCCTTTCTTCAATTATTTAAACAAATATATAAATGTTGTATAAAGGTTTATTAGAACTATGAAGAAAAACTAACATAGATTTAATGAATCATTTGATTCTTATGATTATAGAATCTTTAAATTTTAATCCATACACTTAGAAATCGATATATATTTTAGTCGTCACACGTAATTTTACATCATTTTAATCTTTGTATAAACTCTTTTCAATCCATTTAAATTCGTACAATTTTAGACAACAAAAATTAAATCAGATTAAATACTGTACCTAAAGGAACAAAACAAGTAGTTTTTAGGATAGGGATTAAAACATAAAAATTATATATATAAGGACTAAATGAATAAGTAAACCGTCAATATAAATGCATGGATTTTATAGGCAAATTAGTTAACAAATTAATACACATAAAATATTGTGTCCAAATTATTCCAAGATAATTATTATCTATATATATGACGCATGAAATTATAATTAGAATTTAAAAGTCTAATTTTAGCTTTACATTCCAATAATTTTAATTTAATTCCTGGTATCAAATAAACACTAGCTGTTAAAAGTTAATTTTCTTCAATTTAAATACGTTATTGTATTGTTATTTACGCATAATAAATAATGTCTTGCACAAATTTTAATTGCTAATTAGTTTTTTTTTTCTTATTTATCATCAGTGACTTTATTTATATGACTTGCACCTTATGTTTGAATACAATTTCATCTTCCAAATAAATTTTTGATGGTAAAGAAAGAACGGATAGTTACAAAGTTTTTTTTCTTTTCTTTTATTCGTGCTCCCTCTCTGTCTGATATCTTCATATTTTTATTTTTTGCATTTTTGGTACAGAAAGGGGGATGGGGGACACATATCACTGATGGACCTGCTACACCTTTCAAGTTTTATCTAGCAAAAACCACAGCTCATCTACGAACTTTTATCCATAAAAACAGTAAACGTTGAATGAAATTACACGGCAAATAAATTTTTAACTTGAGAAGTTGTAATTTCATTTATGAGAGACTTTATTCATTCAAGCAAAAGCAGTGGCATCTGGTGTTATAGTTAAATTAGACTTATGTTGCTGGCAACTTTCATCAAATTGATGAATGTTTAAAGGTAATACACTTTTGATTTCTGAATGATTCATTCAATGCTTGTTTCTGCATCCATATATCTAGTTTGAGAAGTAGAGTCTTCGTGAGACGGGTTAGAAGAGTTTATTTTTGTTTTTATCTCAACCGTTTTTTGTTATGGTCACTTATTTAAAACAAAATTTGATCCAATCAAAAACTAAAATATTTGGAACATGATCGGATTACCAGACTTGTGGAGATAAGATATCCATATTAGCATTATTTATAGTTAAATCATAAAATTTAATGAGGTTGTTTTAGGAAAAAATAATTGAAAAGTTAGTCGAAAGTTAAAAAACTAATTTATTAAATTATAAGTGTGTGATAAAATTATCTATTGAGATAATTGAAAAGTATAAAATGTCATAAAAATAATAAAAGCATAATTTATTTAAAAAGAATAATCATAAATTTGATAAATATATACTAATGATAAAAATGAAAGAAAATATAAAAAGTTAAAATTTAACGTTTTAAAAGATATTATTTATAGTAATATTTTAAAAAATGATAAAAGTTACTAAAAAATTATTTAAAAAATTTATTTGCTGACCAATCAAACAAATTTTTTAATTAATAAAAAAATTAAATCTAATTAAAATAACTCATCGAACATAATTTAAATATATAACTATAATATTACAGGTATATTTTATAATGTTATATTTTAAGAAAAATAATATTTACATAAATATAATATCATATTATATAGAACAATATATATTAAGTTAAGAAATTACATTATTAATATATAACTATTTTAAAATATTATATTTTTAAAAGAATATTAAACTTTGGATCGAGTTGAGATGAGTCAAAGTACTCAAAAGATATTGAATCTAATTTTAAATCCAAATTACTTAAAGTTAACTTCAAATTGATATGGGTTAGTATAGAACACGATAAGCCATGAACACTCTTATTAGCAAGCATGAGTTTGTCCAATAAATAAATATTATACATCATAAAATACTTATTTCATGTATGATTTTTAAACAATTATGAAACGAAACATATAAAAAATACATGACAAAAAGTATAAAAGTATCCTATTTAAATAAAATTTTGCACAAATGTCTATAAGAATTTTTTTTTTTAAGATTTATAATATCTCCTTTCGATCATGTACAATGCATAATTATTTATTGAGTTGCTTAAGAACCTTTTCTGTGGATCTTGCATTCCATTTCTGACTTGAGAAATTTTTTATTATTCTTTTCCAATGATAAACATTAAATGTGTTGTTTAAATGGGTCCAAAAATATTTTTTTTATTGTATAAAAATGATTAAGTAATGATGCTTACGTAAATAATGTCACATCAATCCACATGTCATTTGTCATTTGGTGGAACAATGTTTGGTAAAATCCATTTTTCCCTTTATCTTTGTATTTTATCTCCTTTTCATATCCCAAAAAAAGTTGTGTATTCTAAATAGAATTTAAAGAATTTTTCTCTGGGTAGCTAAAAATGAGAAAAATAAGGTGTTATGAATAAAGTGGGATAAAGTATGCTCTCCTCTTAACAGGGGAGGATTGAGAATTAAAAATTTAGAAATGTTCTATAAAGCTTTGTTGGAAAAATGGTTTTGGGGGTCATTGGGTGAAAAGGAAGATCTTTGGAGGGAACTAGGGATGAGTAGATATGGTGTATCGAGTATGAACATGCTTGTTGATGGAGAATATCCGATTAGAGGATCTTAGTGATGGTGTGATATGCTAAACTCTTGTTAGATCTTTAAAAATGACCTTGGGTGGTTCCAAAATTTGGTGTCAAGAGTGGTGGGTGAGGGGAGTGAGTGAGTTTTTGGAGAGCAAGGTGGGTCGGTCATGAATCTTTAGACAAATCTTTTAATAGGATTTTCCTAAATTCGGAATAAAAAGATAATATGATTGTGGATATGGGTGGGTGGAATAGAGAGGATTGGTTTTGGGAGTTACAATGGAGAATACCTTGGTTTCAATGGGAGATCAATGTGGTGCAAAAAATGTGGAAAAACATTAGAGATAGGAGGCCAAAACAAAATAAACCAATCGGGTGGGCATGGAAATTAAATTCGGAAACCATGTGGTCAAGAAGGTATATGAGAGCTTCATTAGTGAAGAGAGGGTGGAGAATGAAGACTTTTACAAAATCTTGTGAAAGTTAAATATTTCTTCAGAGGTGAAAGACTAATTCATTCGGAGGTTGACACTTCATAGAATACAAACTATGGAAAACTTAAACAAAAGACTCATTGTTACGATGGAAGCTAATTTGAATTGTGTAATTTGTAATAAGTGTGCAGAATCTTCCAACCTCCTCTTTTTTGAATGTAAATTTGCTACTTGTGGTATGGTGACATACGGGTATTGCCACCTTGTTGCATTGCTCACTTTTGGCAACATCAGGGGACAATTGTTGGGAGGAAAGAAAAGTCAATATGGTGGGAAATTTGGTTACATAGGAATGAAGTAAGATTCAACGTCAAACCAATTGATCCAGGGACACTCTTTGATACTATTCGCTATAAAGCTTGAACATGGTGTAAAGCGTACGCTAAAGACTTTGATACCATTTTGTACGCTTGGAACACTAATCCTCGAGAAGAATTGATGCAACTGGAGTAAAGCGAGGCGCTACATATGGCACATATTGTTTCTCTCTAAACCATTTGGGTCATCTTGTAATGGTATTAAATACTTCTCAGCCTCTTGGCTTTTGTGCATGTACTGTTCAGTGGCAATGGCACTTCTTGTGACATTTGCTACTTTCTTAATTAATAATATAATACCTTTCATGTGTAAAAAAAATTACTTAATTTAAATAACTCTTATAATAAGCAACGATATTGGAGATCACCTTAAGAATTTTTATTTTTATCATAAATAAATGCAGAAGGAGAGTCATAATCTCATTCCAAGTACAATTTACATTAACACTTTGGCATGATATATTAATGAAGAATCACCACCCAAATTAAAATAAGAAACTATTTTTTCGAGGTTGATCAATCTTATGAACTAACTCCACCATCTCATTGACAAATAGAGACACAAGAAGAAAACAAGTTGCAACCAAACAATAAGTTTTAAAAGAAAGATTTGTGGAGGGATTATCATTTTAAGACATTTAATTTCTAAATAAAATACTTATTGCTTGGAGAGGTATCCTTATTGGGGGTGAGTGTTTATATATGTGTGTGTGTGATGAATAATATTTACTGAAGGAACATATGTTAATATATCTTTTCAATTAAAGTTTGTAAGTTATGTATATATTTTATTAAACTATGATATAAATTATTATAAATTAATCTATTTATTTGAAACATTAAAAAATATTTTAAATTAATGTTATTATATACTTTTATTACTTATTACAGTACTAGAAAATTGTTAAATTTAATTTATTAAAAAATATTGATAATATAAACCAAGCATGCACAGCATACAATCTCTTGACCGTTATTTTACCTAGTTAGTTTTAATTTTTTGGAACTAATTGCAGGGTCCGATACTCTTTAATTCTTGTAAGAAACCAGCTTCTTAATTAATGAGCTAGTTAATAGTCAGTCCATTTACAAATCCATACATCGACCTTGCTGCAAGAACTGAAGATATTTTTATCTAAATAAACATATCATCTAATTAAAACACCCTATACAATAGTACGAAACTTCAGTGTCGTGCAATTTCTTCAAGTGCTAGTAGTACCTGTGAAAAAACTCTTGTGATGTGGGGCCAAGAAATTAAAACTTTATTCTGTTTCACAATTCAATTACACTTTGACTGCTTAGGGCTTGCTAGTGGCACATCCTGTTCTCGACAACCTATTTGATGAAGGAAAGTGATAGCATAATTATCTATCACTTTAGAGAATAATTAACCATTGTGTTATATAGATTTTACTCCAAAGTCCAAACTCAAGTCCGTTGCTTCGTTAGGTTTTACTGCATGAGGTATTATTATTTACTTTAAAACTTGTATGAATCTCATGGTTGTCTTTGAAAAATGTTTCATTCGGAGAACTAGGGAAGAGAGTATTGATAAATTACTATTGGTATTGGTTTTTAAATAATGTGAGATTTTTTTAAGCATATCTGAACGGATTCCAAAATCACAACTTTATCAAAATGAGTCTTCTCTGTCTGACTTTTCTTTTGAAAATTCACGACACATATATCAATATATCATTCACACGCATAGTTATTTCAATATATGATCCGTCTTTTCTGTTGAGATGCTAGGTTATTACAGAATTTTCATACATATTATGGTCCCCCGTATTCTTAATTTGGTATCCAATTCATGCAAGCTTTGTATTTGTGGCTTTCCGCGTATGAGTTTTTTTTTTTTTGAAAGATGGCACACTACCATTAACCAAATATAACAATTAGTTCGTCTCATTGGTTACTACATGCGGATAAATGAGGTTATTTCACAACAATTAATATCCATCTTACCTTATAACGTGAATCTTCGTGAAACACCTGTTTATACAGAATGGTTAAAAATTCATATAGGCTCTTAACTCTTTGCATGTAACATTGTTTCAAAATATCCTGTCATTTGAGTATACTTCTTGAGAAAATATGATTGTATTTTAATTTTATACAGCAATTTATAATAAAAAAGAGAGAGAAAACATATACAAGTGAATGATGTAACGGGAAAATTGAAGAGAATAATAAAGTGAATCTAATTAAAATACACTAACAACGGAAATTTTATATAGTGTATGTCATTTAATCACTTATTATCATATATAATAAATTTATTCACTTTTATAATATTATATTTAATGTTATACTTAGGATAATTTTAATTAGTTGTTAATATAATTTTTTTTATATTAACTATCCATAAAATTAAACTTTAATAATATTTTAAAAAGTGTTATAAATATATATTATATTAATAAGATAATTCTTAAGTTAATTTTCATAAGTGTTTGTCTACTAATTGCCCTGCACTATTCCACCCATCTCATCAAAATGGGACCACTGATTTTTAAAATTTGTAAGTTCTTCAGGCTTCTTTTTAGTAAAGGAAAAAATTATGCACATATTGGCATCTTCTTTTGTTCTCACTGAATTCTGCTATAATTGTTAAAATCAGCCTATTTAATCTTAACCCACCAATCCATAAGGATGTTTTTGGTCATCAAAGTCCAGTTTTTTTTTCTTTCTTAGTAGACATGTTCTTGGCATTTGAATAGACAATTTATATAATATATCAAATCACGAAGGAAAAAAGAAATTGAAATTTGGGAAACACGAAAAACGGCCAGTACCCACTTAAAAAGAAGTCCAATTGCGTGCGGCAAAAACCTGACTTTTTTTTTCTCTCTAAAGGTGGGAATTAGAAATAAGAATACTACATGTTCTATAATTCATTTATTTTTACATAAGTTTAATTTGATTTCTAGATTTATTTTACAGTTTGAGTTTGATTGTACGGGTGATCATGAAAATTAATTTTTGTTTTGTTGATAAGTTGATTATAATTCACAATACAAAACAACAATTGACAAATCATTTTAAAAGAAAAAAGGAAAAGCAAAAAAGTTTAGGAAGGAAGATATTCAAAGTTTAAAAGGGTAATCGCGTAACAGACTGCTTATGAAGATACATTACTCTTGTTGAAGAAAATCACTGCTGAAAATAACCTTATATAAACACAGTTCCATCAACATTTAAGTATATATAATTTGTTTTTGGCTACTTCTGACTTATAAAAAGTATGAGAGGGCGAAGGGAGGTAATTTGTTTTCTTTTAAGAGGAAAACATTTATAAAGCTCAATTATAACTTATGGTAGTTACTATAATTTTTTTTAAAGAATCCAATCTGATATGTATTTTCCACAGTATTTGATGAAATATAATATTTATTTAATAAAATATACAGCTCATGTTCACATGCCATGCTTCCAATAATTAGATATGACAAGAAAAAGAAACGAACTTATCTTTAAAAGTGAAATGAAAGAAAGTGTATATTTATTTTCAATTTAAATTGTTTATAATTTGAGTTTAATTTTTGTAAGTATAAAAAAGTTATGATAGATAAAATTATCAAAATATTATTATTAAGATTAACAAATTCACCAATACATAATCATTTGTGATAGAATGATAATATAATTATTAATTTTTATATTATGAGTACATGTATTATTTTTTTTAATTTTAATATAGTAAAAAAATTAGAAAACAAATAAATTTTTCTTAGATAACTAAAAATTTAAGTGAATTATGTTTGGGGCCTCACTAGGGCAGAACAAGCCTTAAAATTTGAAACACTTATAAATGTATTCTATTAAATACATGTTTATTTTTTACCAATTCAATAAATTTTGTTGGTTAGAAAACAAATAATTAGTTTTTGTTATTTTCTTAGGGTAATAATGAATGGGATAAGGTTAGGAAGTAAATACAAGAAAAAGGAGGGACATATATGAACAGCACTGTGTCTGGCCTTTTCCGATAAGCCTGGTCATTGTTCAAATGGGGAATAACATCAGCAACAACAACCCTTCTTCTTCTTCACAAGCACTTTGAGTTCAACTCACCCCTGTGCTTCTCTCTCTCTCTCTCTATATATATATATATAGCTATCTATGTTTATTGTTTTACCTTTTACACACACTTGTCTCTCTCTAGAAATCACGCAATTCTCATATACCCTAATTTTTCCTTCCATTTATCACCCACCAAACTGCCAACTCTCTCTATCTCTTACCACAACTCAATGTTTCTTTTTGCCATGAGAGAAATACAAACAAACTGTAAGTGTCAACCAAACTCCAAATTCACCTTTAACAAAATGCTAGCATATGCTCTTTGGTAGTGAATTTCAGGTCTTGTTTTAACCATGTTAAGGTCGAGACTCTAAGAGAGTGATTTAAAAACAAAAAAAAAAAAAAACTGAACTTTTTGTTTTCCTCTTTTATGTTTGAAGGTGCTCTTGAGAGTTGAGACATAAGAAAAGACCATTTGGGAAATTCAACAAACTCCTGAAATCAGGCAGCAAAATAAGGTTTCATCTCATATTTTGTCTTTATTTCTCTCCCCACCCTCACTTCGATCTCTTTCTTTTTGGTTAATACTGTTTTTTCTTTTTTAAATTTTTTTGGTTTACAAAATGAGGGGTACTGACTGAACAAAAAGTATTGTCTTTTAACGAGCTAAAATTTTTAGGTTCGGATTTTTGTGTTTTTTTTTTTTTTTTTTCAGTTTGTTTCAATAATAAGGGAACTCCAGAGACACAGATCTGTAAGCTTAACACCTGGGTTTATTTTTGTCTTTGATTAAGATCTCAACATCTGTCATGGAATCTGACCCAACATTGTTCAAACTAATAAGACTCCAAATTTTATTTTTAATATTTTTATTTAATTAAGACTATTGAGCTTTTCAGAAATAGTGTTTTTTTTTTAATAATGAACCTTGTAGTGCTTGGAGTTGAGAGAATCTGACCCTTCCGATAATCAAAGGGCTTATTTAGAGCCACACATCATCCTTGAAAAATTTCCAGCCAATTTGGCGCCAAATGTTGTTGGACCTTTTTATACGACTAGGCAACCACGTTGAAGGAAGTCACAGTTGTCTCATATTTTCATCTTCTGGTACGTACCAACAACTCCTCTATGTCCTTTGAAACTTTTCAATAAGTTTTTTCTACTTATGTTGTTTTAGTGTTGGTTCTGCAATTTTACAAGTTGTCTCTGTTGTGAATTAATTTTATATGTATGCGGTTTTTCATGACTAATAAATTGATGTATAGCTAACGAAGCAATAGCTTTAGTTTTTCCCATACACAAAATTAAAGAAAAAATATTGAGTTGAGTTAAAAATGAACAATTACCTTAACAATTAGCATTAACATTTAAGGTCTAATTTATAAGTATCTATAAAAAGTATTATTTTTTTTTTGAAAATAAGTATTTATTAAGTCAAAAATACTAAAAAAAATTGTTATATATATATTATATATATATATATAACGACTCATACAACATTTTTGTATAACAATAAATACTTCTTTATAATGCTCAACATTTTCCAGAAACCAAATATGTTTTCCTAATTTGGTTAAGATTCATTATTAATGACAGTTTGTACAGAGGGGCACATTTCAATTCAACCTTTTCTCAAAGCATTGAGTTTTTTTTTCATAAAAGTATATCGGTTTTTAATGTGCTATATACCAACTATACTAAACACAGTCAGATCTTATCTGAGTACTTACTACTTGGTGAATCTGAGAAGTGTACGAAATATTTGAATTGAATTGAATTTATTTTAATTTACTTTTGGGTTTGAATGATAATTAATTAATAGAAAAATTGTTTGGCTGTTTATGGTAGCAGCTGGGTGTGGTTTTGCAAGAAAGGGTAAGAGAGAGGGTGTTGAGACCTAGTTCAGTGTTCTGCAACTGCAAAAAGCTAAACAAGGGCATCCTGATTTGGACCGTGATATATCAGAGCATAAAAAAAGTCTTTTTATCACTACACAACCAAAGCAGTCTCTGAATTATCATCATCATCAATGCAAAGGACATAGTAGCCAACCCCACACTTTCACTCTTTTCTCTCTTTTTCTCTCTCTTTACAAGTGTAGCATAACAAACATAAAGAGAAAGACAAAAGTGTGTTTTGTGCAAGGCATGATTGTGGTATGGAGGAGGAGGATGAGATTCAAGCACCGAAGGTGAGAAGAAGAGGAGGCAGTGATGGAGAGAGCACGAACAGGTTCCACAGCAGTTGGCACCACCACCACCACCACTCTTCGAGGATCATAAGGGTGTCTCGTGCATCTGGTGGCAAAGACAGGCACAGCAAAGTGATGACTTCAAAAGGGTTGAGAGATAGAAGGGTTAGGCTTTCTGTGACCACTGCCATTCAGTTCTATGACCTTCAAGATCGCTTGGGTTATGACCAACCTAGTAAAGCTGTGGAATGGCTTATCAAATCTGCTTCTGATGCCATTTCTGAACTTCCTTCTTTGAACAATTTCCCTGACACCCCCAAAAGTGATGATCATGAGAAGAGAGCAAACACTGATGTTGCTGCTGGGGTAGTAGACGGTGAGAATTATGAAAATGAGAATGGCAATAACAATAACCAGAGCCAGAACATGTCTTTGTCTAAATCTGGTTGTAGTAGCACTTCTGAGACAAGCAAAGGTTCTGGCTTGTCCCTCTCAAGGTCTGATATTCGGGTGAAGGCTAGAGAGAGGGCAAGGGAGAGAACAACAAAGGAAAAGGAGAAAGAGAAAAATGAGTCTCATCATCATCACAGCAATGTTGTTGTTCCTCCTCCTCATCATCATAACCCCGTTTCACAAACAGCTTCTTTCACTGAGCTTCTCACTGGTGGGATTCCCAAAGGGTGTGATGATGAGGAGCCTAATAACGTGATGATGTTCAACAAAGCAGCAGCAGCAGCTGGTAGACAGCAATGGTTTTCGTCATCAGCAGCAGCACCTATGGACTACTTTCTGGGGCCTTCTTCTTCTAGAACAACAACACCACCACACAATCACCATCACCATCATCATCAATATTCTTCTGGTGGGTTCTCATTGGCACAAATCCAACCAGGACATTCTCTTCCTGAGGCTATGAATCACAATGTTTCAGCATTCAACAATAATGTGAGTGGTGAGAACCAAAACCACTCATCATCAGATCTTCATCTGCAACAGCAGCAACACTTCTCATTCATACCGGATCATCTTATGTCGGCTGTGGTTACTTCTTCTTCTCATCATCAACCTAGCGGGAACGACTACAATCTGAACTTCACCATGTCTTCGGGCCTCGCTGGTTACAATAGGGGGACCCTTCAGTCCAATTCTCCGTCTCTTTTGCCTCACTTGCAGAGGTTTTCGCCGTTAGACGGATCCACTGTACCTTTCTTCATTGGAGCTGCTCCTTCTGCTGCAGTTGCTGCTCCTGCCATGGAGAACACCACCACCACCACCAACAACCATCACCACCATCAGTTCTCATCTGTTTTCGATGGCAGCCGCTTGCAACTCTACTATGGCCATTCTGATCAGAAGGGGAAAGCCAAAAACTGATATTTGGATTGCTGCATTTTCCTCCTGGTAAACAATCTTCATCTTTTTATTATGTTTTCTCTTTTCAACCCTTTTATTTTTGCAGTAACAACCTTATCTAATAATTCATTTAACTCGCTTGTTATAGCTGTTATGATACCCAGATAAATCTAAGGGTTTTGAAATAGCAGCTGGTTTTTTGGCCAATAATTATTGAATGAGATTAGAGAGAGAGAGAGAGAAAGAAAGTAGTTAGTTTTTCAATAAGAGAACCACAACCCTTAAATTTTAAAAGGATACTATAAAATTTCTCTCATTTAGTAACTAAACTCTAAACTTAATCAATTCCCATTGAGAACTCATATCAACTAATATATGATACGACCAATGCAATCCTTGAAAGACTCGTCCTTTTAGCAGCTGGCCGAAAACCCAAGTTTTAATTAAGAATAACTCATATTGTCATATATAGGTCTAACTCAATAATAAAAACATTTGATGAAAAATTAAGTTAGATAATATGTAATATGCCTGCTATTATTTCTCAAAAAGTCCTGAAACGTATATAGTAGCTGTTTCTTTTTTGTTTTGTTTCCAGAATTGTTTGTGTGGCTTTGGTGTAGTGTAAATGTGTGTGTGATACATTGCACTCCATCTTGGTTGTTCGATGTGGTGCCCCTTAATCTTCTTCTTCAATGCTTTGGCTTTGGTAAATGAGAAATACTTGCACAAACACACATTTAACACGTAAGAGTTAGACACAACCAATCACACAAGTCTAAGTGTCCAATTAATGGATATGACGTGACATTAAATATTTGATGGTGTGTGTATTGCTTATTTGGACGATGTTGTTTTTGGATTGATGTGGTGTGTTGTGTGCAATACCATGAGCCGCTGGGGTTCTAGGTAATGAGGAACAAGTTGGCCATTGGGCATAAGTTTATGGTGTTGTCTTTTTTGTGGATAGGAACATGGGTTGCCGTGAATAGGGTATCGGCTGGTTGTCTCCTTGTTTGTGCTCTCATTGGTTCCCTCCTCTATAGCATGTCAGGTATAAGCTTTTGTGTGGCACAAATCATGTGTGTCACTGATGAGTGGGGGCAATGTTACTTACGCTTTGGCTCAAAATTAATCAGAGTCTAAAAATGACTTTACAATCCCAATTACTCCAATTAAGCTCTCTTGCTGTGCACCCACGTGACACGATCCTCATTGGCTCATTGCCTAGGTTATAGACTAGCCAGCTAGGATTTTCACCACACACGGGGTGGACCTTTTTCATGTGTTGAAAGGTCCATGCACGTAGTCAGAAACTTCACTGCTGACACCACTCATGCTTAGGGGAGTATCGAAAGAGGAAATGTATTTTTATACGCATTTTTCCCACTCTATTATAACAAAAAGTTTGATTTGGTTATCGTAATATCCGTTGGTTGGATCATAATTTGGGCTGTGAGTTATATTGGGCACTGTTTACCGCAGTAGAAAAGGAAAACACGCATGTTACTACATTGCTATATATAACAAACAAATATCTAATTCATCTAACTAATAAAAATAGTTTAATTAATTAATTCTAATTAATAATCTTATAAATTTAAATTTTCAAAAACACTCATTGAATTAAATGATTTAAGAGATGGTTGTATTTAATAATACTATTCATTTTTTTAAGGGATAATTTTTTCACCAATAAATATGACTTATTTCATTAATAGTCTTTATAATAAATAATGGTATAGAAGAAAAATGAGTAATTAATACATTATAAATGATTTATATTTAAGAAAAAAAATGTTTTCATTTATTTCTTATCCACAGGAACGGAGGTAACATGTGACATGACGCTTCCTCTTGCATTAGGATTCTTTCATGCTGAGGGAAAATTCTAATATAGTTAAAATATTGAGAATAGAAACTAGAAAACACTTATTCTTTGTACATGTTTTTTTTATGCTATGTAGGCTATTACCGTTGTGGTTTTTAGAAAGAAAAATAACTAAGAGGCGGGATCACTCAAATATTGAATTGGGAAAATTAATCATTATTCTTACATTTACACAAATTTTAAATACTTTTAAATCCCTTTTGGTTCCTTTCGATATATAAATTTTACCTTTTAATCTTTGCTATTTTGTAATGATAGAGACTAAAAGGAATTCAAAAATACTTTTACATGGACTGAAATTGATGATTTTTAAGTGTAAGATTAAAGATAAAGTTTGTAGAACTTAGGGGTTATATATAAAAGTAATCTTTCCTATTAAATTGGTACATATAATCCTTCTCGAACAACCTCTTTTTATGAGGCCCTATTGAGTGCCTTTTAAGGGTTAGCATAAAATTGTAGGGGCAGTTCCTGAAGAGGCTAGTGGTCATATTGTAAAAGTTGAGCAAAATCTATGGTGCAAGTTCAATGGAGCTTTATGAAACTCTATATGGAGTAAGGCTGCTATATAAACCTAGCTGAAAAGTCTTTTTTTAAATGAAACGAAACTCAATATAGGCGTAAAGATGGCTTTCTTTATTCACTAGTCAATTTAGGTCGTCAGTTTTGCGATAATCATATTCACCAGTCATTGATTGATATTTCTAGTCACCTTATTTTGTTGTTTTCTCATGCATGTTCTTAAATTCTCTAGTCCGGTATTTTTAAATTGAACTTGTTAAGAGACATACAAGTCATTAATTTGGTTTAACTTGGGTTGAATTGATAATAATAATAAAATGTCTAATGTGAATTTTGGAATTGCTCAGTGTTCATATTTCTAAACATTACAAGTTGTAATACACGTGTTACTAAAATGAATTATCTTTTGTTCTTTGGTGTCTTTGGTTTGTAGGACTTGAAAAATAGAGTACTACTAGCATCAAGCTGTGTCCTAAAGCTTGCTTTTGCCAAAAGGGATGAGCCGGCGTTGTCATCAAGTGTTGGTATTTCTTGTTGGATCATTCGAAGTCATTCAATTACATTTAGTATTTGGATATATATTGCGAAATCATTGTGTTTTTGGAGAAATGTAAAAGCTACTTGATTCAAGATATTCTTTTACTTTCTGCAATTATTTTGATATTATTGTCTATACTATAAATAGAGAAAAGAGTTGTCCATCAGCACACAAAATTTCTAAACAATGTCTGATTTTTGGTGTTTATTTTATTTAGAAGAATTTTTAAACAAAATATATTAGGTAATCAGAAAACAAAAAATATTTTTCTTTTTCAAAAAGGTGTCAAACTCCACCCAATAGTTCAACCAAAAAAAAAAAAAATCCTCCGAAATGTGAGTGCCCCTCGTGCTATGGCAACGCAAACTGTAAGCTTTGTCATAAACTCTTAGCTTTCCGCAAACAAAGCTTCAAATGTTTCAGACTTAAAGGCTTACGGAGCGACTGATGTAAAAGTAACCGCAAAAAGTGTGATCCAACTATCCAAGCATTGAACATGAGGGACACACTCACAAGCAGTAATGTTTTAAAGAATCGGACCGGTTCATTGAATAAGTTGAGATACTCGGTTAACAGGTCATCTATCGAATTGGAGTTTTACTTATAAAATTGATTTCATCCTCTATAAATATTATAAAAATATAAAAAAATAAGTAATATAATTTAATTATTTAATATTATAAATTTAAAATAAATATTATTATAAAATACTTATATCTCAAATAAGAATTAATATTTCTGTCAATATAAGTACATAAATAAATAACAAACATAAAAAAAATTCAATGTCTTAAAAATAATTATAAGTTCATAAAAAAAGTTCATATTTTTTATTTTTAAAAAAAATACCCGATTCAATCAAAAGTCTACTTCACTCCAATCAAATATCTATCCTGATTCAATCAAAGTCACACTCGATCCAACCGGATCACATCAATTATGATACATTTTTATTCTCTTAACAATGCAAACCGGTGTGCCTATTGGGCTCCAACCGATCCGATTATTAAAACACAAGGAACATAGGAAGGAGAAAGAAATGGAGGTAGTTTGGAAGGGGGAGGGGGAATCAAAGAAAAAGGGAGTGCAAATAGCAACAGCCAAAAATATGTGTTATTATAACAATAATTTACACAATAACATAGTTTGTTTCAATATTTTAAATCTTAATTTTTTTTTTCTCTTTTCATTTTCTCTTAATAGTAAAAATTATTGTACAAATAAACATTCCTTAAAAGAAATGGTTTTCTAACCTTTTTTTATGAACAAAAGAAAATCTTTGCATTTTAAATATTTAAATATGAATTAAAAGTTAATCAATCTACGACGGTGATTTAAACTTTAACCCAAATTTTGTTAAGTCCAAAATCCAACAAGATCTTCCTAACAATTTTGGAAGACTAAGAAAAAGTTAAAATAATAACTTAAATTATTATTATTAAAAATGATAACCAGACTACTGGCTAATATGATCCTTTACACGTTAATGACATTATTTCTTATCAGGTTAGTTTAAAATTTAGATTGAATTTGAATAAACTACATACTCCATTGTCCATAAACTTCTTGTGATGCAAAGGTAAGAGAGTAGGATATTGCACGCAATCTTACACTTACATATGCAAAGATGATATTTTTAAATTCGAGAACCCATAACCAACAAGTCACCAAATCACTACTTTATCACTGTGTCAGAATTCTTTAAAAACTATCCATTGCCTAGGGGTTCCTTGCTATGCGAAGGTAAGGGGAAGAAAATTATACGTATCCTTATCCTTACATATGCAAAAATACTATTTTCAGATTCGAACCCATGACCAACAAGTTATCAAAACACAATTTTAGAATAAATCAAAATAAAATCAAACTGCAATTCCGAACTGAACCCATATATTTTGGCAGGCTAAATGGATCAACCTATCAAACTCAACCCATTTTCACAACTCAAATAGTGAATTTGGTTACATGTCACTTATCTATTGTACAATAAGTTGATTATTTCTTCTCATTTTAGATATATAGGGGTTTGCTCAGCTCATGCAGTTGAATTTGTGGGGTATTCTTAAAAGTCAGGAAATTGCTCAGATCTAGATTCTGGAATATTGTTGTGGACAGTGACTCAGCTTCAAGAATACCTACACTTAGCTCAGTTGTCTTCCTTTTTGAAGAACAAACTTGGCATAAGTTCTAGAGAATAAATAAAAGACTTGCCATAATGTAACAAATAACAACACATATTGATGCGACTAGAGTACATGGCATGGCGAATCTAGAGAACTTTGTTCTAGCCCTAATAAAATCATATATCTTATCTCAAATTAATCACTGAAGTTATACAAATGAGTCCTCTAACTCCTATATATTTATTTATACAGCTTCCTATCACATATATCATGGACTTAAATTATTATGATATATGGAATATTGGAACATAGTTTCCAGCGGTTCATGTATAAGGAATAACATTCTTCATGTGATATTTTTTTCCAAGGAAAATTAAAGGTACATGCAATCCATACGTCTTTATATGGTTAATACAAGACTCTACCACAACGATCACATGCACTAGAGGCAACTGGAGCAGCATCTTTTGGCTTTGTCTTCTGCAACTTTGGTAGATCAATTTCCAGAACATCATCCAGGGCCTTGGAACCTTGTTGGATCTCATCCAGACTGCAAACATTACTTTAGGTCACCTCCTAGAACAACATACCAGAGAAGAGAAACTTGCAATGGACAAAGACACTAGGTAGTCCTACTTCATGAGCCTTTGGGAGGAAAGGAGATTATCTAGTACTCCCTTCAATCTTGAATATAAGCACACACAAAAAAAACTAACTTGTGCTTATTAAAAATGTTAGTTAACATCATTTAATTGTATCATTCTCATTTAAAAATTATTTTTCCCCCTAAAATAGCCTTCCTTGGAACTTAATATAAAAAATGAAAGAGAAACATTGAAAATCTTCTAATCTATTCTCCTTCAAGCCTTCTAGGATCTATCAATGATAAAACTTTCAGGTGTCAATTGAGAAAGGTATATGAAGGTTAATTTATCAGAAAGAGAGGAAGATGGTCATTGTCATACATAGATTTAAACAGCAGTTTTTCAACAAACAAAGAATGATCAAGAAACCAGGAAACTTGTAACAATGATGATTGAAGAAAATCACAAAAACTTGGTTCTGCTTGATAAAATTTGAAAATATTAAGTACTAATACATTGGCTGTGGTGAGACAAAGTTGTTCTTCAACTGTTTTAACAAATTTAAAATGTAGTCCCATACTCCCATGCCTGAATCAACAGAAAATAACTAATAATGTGTACAACACAGACACTCCTCAATTCAACCATTCTATTAATCTGATTTTTCTTTGCTTGTCAGCAGATTTTTTTTTCTATTTATGTTTTTCCATGTATGTCTTTCGGTTATTTATTGATCATAGTTTGACTTCAGTAAAATCTGGACTACACAGTAATCCAGTTTTCATTTCCAATAATTATTCTAATATGAACTAATAATTTCCAAGAGGCAGAACTTTAACATAATATAATGATAACTTGATATAAAGACATTGCTTCTTGTTTTCATAACTTACCTTATGCAAAGTGGGGGAGTAAAGCGGATAATTGTATCATGTGTTGGCTTGGCAAGGACTCCTCTATACTTCAATTTTTTGCATAGCTCGTAGCCTGATACAGGGAACATATTTTTGCTGTTAAACTCCACTCCAATGAACAATCCTCTTCCCCGTACTTCCTTCACGTAATCTGGGTATTGCTGCTGAATCTTAAGCAGCTGACCAGCAAGCTCCTCTCCCATTTGGGCAGATCTGTTCAAAAATAATACATCATTTGCAGATTTTATATATTAATATCTCAGAAAAAAATTCACAGTAGAAAAAATAAATGAACCAAATTAATAAAGCATTTACTGAAACTTGGAAATTTAAAGTTTGAATGGATTCAAGTCAACACAGCTAGAAAAACACTCAATGCTAGCATAAAGCCAAATAAAAAATTTTAGAACATAAATTGATGAACATAAGCTCTCTTAACTCAAGTTCTGAAAGGGGGGGGGGGGGGACTGAGTAGAAAGTTAAATGGCTTAGAAAGAATTATTAATTCCCTACATTTAAATTTTGTTAGCAAATAAGTACCTCAGGATCTCCAAAACTTGTTTTATTATTTAGTATCTTCAAGGAACATTCAATCTTTTTTGCATGCAGACGCAGTTGTTTTGAAAACATGGTCGGAAACTTGTAAATGGGACAAAATTAGAAAATACACAGACTGAAAATACAAATAAATGATCAAGCCAGGTCTAAAGAGTTGTGGTTACTTTTCGGGAAGGGTGAGGAATAGGATCTGAAACAAAAATAGGTACTGTTGGAAGTGCAAATATTCAAGATATATGATGAATAGAAGTCCTTAACACAGGACATCCTAAAATGATACTTTAGACATGATAGGATTTCATGACCACACCCCCCCCAAAAAAAAAAAAAATACGCAACAGGGTTTGATCTAAGTTACTGGGATTTATTTGTAAAATTCTCTGAAAAGCACAAGAAGCATGGAGATAAATTCTCAATCATCAATAAACAAATTTATCCCAATATAAGAATAACATTATGTTTAATACAGATATTCAACTCCCAGAACCCAGGCCTTAGTTTTGAAGCTTTTATTTCACATGCTGATGATGCTTGATGAAATGAATAAAATATACTTGTCGACACTTGTATTTAACTATTCAAGTCTGTATTATAATAAGTATGTATTGGCAATATAAGATTTGGCAATGCATTTGATACCTCTCAACGAGTCTCTCATTTTTAATCACTTCTAGTGAGGCAATTGCAACTGCACTGGCCAGTGGATTTCCACCGAAGGTACTGTGAACAATAACAGAGAAGAAGAAAGCTTCAGCATTATTAGTCTTAGCTTTCATACTTTAATAACATTGAATTGTATTGTACTAAATGAAATTATTGGCTAATTACATAAACAAGAAATGAATGCAAAACTAAAAGCATAATTTCCAGAGTACTCAAAGGATGGAATTTTTTTATAAAAAAAAAAAATAGCAATTGAAAGTTCTTAAACGAAGAACTCAGTTTAATAAGAAAAATGAGGGCTGTTGAATAGGTTCGTCAACCTGGAGACCTTCCATCAATTAGGAAATGATTTTACCATCCTTGAAGGATCAAATATTTTCTTTAAGTGCATTGAAATAAAAATAGCCAACTATTTAATGTGCTGGTGATGCTACAGTTCCTGTCCTGAACGTAGGTGTTTACATCCAGAATGACTTTGCAATGGAACATAATAAGAATCCTACCACAATAATAACCCCAATATTCTAATAATATTTATCTTTATTTTCAGATACATCCTACCATTAGAACTTATAAGCACACATAAGTACAATATGAATGACCAAGACAGTGTTTGTAAGTATCATCAGCTACAAACTCCAAAGAATCACTTATGGGAATTTACGGTGCAGTAAATATTCTCATCTCAGACAATTGTTTCTCTTTTGGAAATATAAATGGTTCTGTTCACGGATAGGTTTTGCAAATGGAGTAGTCTAATTTTGTCCCATGATCCTATCAACTTGAACAGAACTAACATACCTAACCCAAAATAAAATAAAGGCTTAAATGCAGTTTTTGTCCCCTTATTTTGCTCAATCCACAATTTAGGTCATTCCATTTTAAAATAGAGACATTTGGTCCATCTGTTTTAAAAAATCTGCAATTTTTGTCCCAATATTTCAAAATAAAGACATTAGTCCTTTTTATTTTAGAAAATTCACAATTTTGATCCTCATATTTTTTATAAAAAATATCAATTTTGGTACAACTTCAATTTTATTTACATTTTGTTTCATTTGTTTCTTTAATTATAATTAATTAAATCATTTTTTGATGATACCTTGAATGAATATGTTAGGTTTAGTATTCAATTGTATCAAAATAAAAAATAAAAACGTAGAAAAAATTGAGAATTTGACTAAAATTAAATTTTTTATAAAATAAAAAGGCCAAATGTCCTTATTTTGAAATAGGGGACTAAAATTGTGAATTTTATTAAATCAGAGGGACCAAATATCTCTATTTTAGAGGGACCAAAATTGCATTAAAGCCTAAAACAAGCTATATACTATAAGATTCCAGGTTCCAACAGAAGGGAGAGTTCTGTCTCTTCACATGATCTGACAAATAAAGGTCTTTAAGGATGAAAACAGATGCCCGTCATCATCCAGAAGTTGGACAACTATAGGCAAGAAAATGCTAAACAAAAGGAGCAGATTAAAATAAATTATAAATTTATGATAAAATGAAACCTTCCATGCTGTCCAGGTTGTATACAAAGCATCACATCTTTGTCTGCAAGAACTGCACTAACTGGTATAACTCCTCCACCCAATGCTTTCCCTAGTATCTGAGTAAAGAGACAGTTAAAAACAGTTACAGATGGTGGTATAGAAAGGAGATAGACCCTGAAAAAAGGTGACAAAGAGGGGGGGTGAAGGTGGTGGGAAAAAGAGTTTGTGCTTTGCAGCAGAGGCAGTAAATTTATCATTTTCTTGAAAGAAAACACAAAGTTGGGCGGCCAAGTCTTTCAAGTGGAAGGTAGTCGAATGCATCTAAATACAACTGCATAGTTGGTAAGTGCAATGGCAATTCCTATTGTCTATGATTCAGGCATGTTCATAAAATATATATTTATACGAATGGAGGGAGAAACTATATCAATTTTGACTAAAAGTAAATATCCAAAAGATTTTGTCATAAAGCAGCTTTTTTTATTAAAATCATTGAGAAACTAATCCAAACATGATATTATCTGATTTATCAGTCAAACACAAAAAACATAAGCATTCCAAAGAATGACATCATATGCTTAAAAGAAGTATGGTATCTATGGAATCAACTACACATGCTTTTTTCTTGCCAAATAGTTTTGGTCTCAAGTCTAAAATATTGTTTGGTATATCAACGAGTTTTGCATTGACTGCCGAGGGCTAACACAACCTCCTCCTTTACTCGGACTTGGAACCAGATATGAAACCATAGGTGGAGTTCCTGGATCTAAATTATTGAAGGGCAATGATCACAAGAGTTACCTATAGATTTTGTTAACCCTATGACAACAGGTAATGTTTATATGAATCTAGAGATATAAAGTACTCAAGAAGTAAAGGTGATTTCTAACCACAACATCTGGGCGAACTTCTTCCCACTCACAAGCCAGCATCTTCCCTGTTCTTGCTAACCCAGTTTGAATTTCATCAGCAATCATCAAGACGTTATATTTGGAGCAAATATCTCTAACAGCTTTTAAATAACCATCTGGAGGAAATATCACCTTTAAACAAAAAATATTATATATTAAAAGAATGTAGAGAAGATTATATACTTTGAGAAGAAAAAACATAATAAAAAATGTCTACAGAATGTTATAGCGTGATATACAAGGGTACCATAGAAGTTTTTCTTTTAAAAAGAAAATTCAAAGAATTTGAAAAAACAATACAAAGTACATATTGTTCATAACATTTTACACCATATAGAATAAAACCAGTTGGCAGATTAATAAAATGAAGAAAAAAACTTAATTGCACTTTTTAGCCCCAAAGTTTCATAATGTTGTGAATTTTGCCCTCCAGTTTTTTTTCCAGGAATTTTGCCCCCAAATAGAATAACCACCACAATTGATGAAAACATCACCACAAAATTGTCTTAATTGTGGCAGTTTAAAGGAAAAACTGGCCCATAATGTCTTAATTGTGGTGATTTTTCTACGTGGGGGGTAAAATTCACA
>CM023945.1:24566540-24621037 GCA_013407115.1 Glycine latifolia | reverse complement strand
AAAATGCAATTGAGCCAAAAAAATCATTAGATTAGATTAGGAAAAAAAAAGGCTGTTAAATATGGACTAGCAAAAAGAAAGCAAAAACACCCAAAACATATAAAAAAATGTCAAGTTCACTTGGCTTTTATAAATCACCAAAACTATGTATCATTGAGGATATCATAGTTCATACATAATATTTTACATTCTTGTTAGGAAACTAATACATTGTTGCATGAATGAAATAGATCATACAATGACAGGAACGCAGAATGTCAAAAACAGCTCACTTCACAAGCCCAAGGAATATAAAAAAAGAAAAACTTTTAAAAAAATAACGTTAAGCATGTTCTATGTGGTATTGCAAGCAATAGAACGTCTAAACATTGGTAGATTATCTTAAAAACATGACTTCATTGAAAAAAGAATTTGTGGTGTGCTTCTACTTTATTATCCATGTAAATGAAAATGTCAAAATTGCTGTAGAAATTTTCCATTCTAGACATGCATTATGTATTTTACTATAACTAAAACATGCAACATGGAAAAAATTCTAACTGAAAACATACATCATCAGTTTTTTTCTGTAACTACTAACATCAGTAAACAGATTAGAGAAAGAGAAAGAGAGGGGTATATAGCAGCTTCCTTATCATCTCAATTCAATCAACACAAGGGTTGGCAAGCCCATAAGTATGCACTTCCATAAAACTTACCCCAGCTTCACCTTGGATAGGTTCTAAAATAAACGCAGCTATGTGTTTTCCTTTTTCTGCAGTTCATAGAGAAAATTCAAAGAGTGAACTTCAAGGATCTGTCATGATGAAGCAAACCACTGAAGTAAAATGTATATGGCGGCACAGTGCAGAACCTTTAAAAATTCTTTCAAGGGCTTCTGCATCACCAAAATCAACTTTAAGATTGCCAGGCAATAAAGGACCAAAACCACGGGTAGCTTCGTTGTCACAGCTCAAAGATATGACACCTAGTGTACGACCATGGAAGCAGCCACAACATGAGACGATAATAGCCTGGAACAAGTGTCCATGAGTAAAAAGATTCATAGAAAAAACAACTGAACTGATTCTCATAAAAATTAAAAAGTACAATCAAAATAGAATAGCAACAAAGGACAGATGCTTGTGCTCAAATAAAGCAAAATAACTTTCAGGTTGTAAAATTGAATGGTAAATTACTGACATTATGAACAGACAACAAAAGTAGAAAAATATATAAATAAATATAAACTGTTAAACTTCCTACATCATATAAAACAGAAAAGAGGATGATATAACAAGGTTTTCTATATTTTCTCTTTGTACTGGAAGAATACCATATGTTTAACCATAAAGAATTATACATCTTGGATGCCTCTTGTTTGCAAAATCGTCCATAAGCATATGTCACTTGATGCCTCAGTCATACTTAAAATTTATTCCTTCAAGTGTTGTCAAAGTTCACATCAACAGATGCGTAAGTATTCCGCAGAGAAAAAAATAATAGATAATTAGATTTGTCAAGTATTCTGGTTTCAGTTTATTGTATCCTTAATTGTATTTTCCATATTAATGGTCAAAGCTTTGTGAAATGGACCCCTCTGTATCTATTTTAAGCTACACAACATTAAACATGGACTCAAATGGTAAACATATTTGAAAACGTCTAAACTGCTATAGTACACAGAACATGTGAATTATAAGTTTTTGAAAACAAGTTAACATTATAAAAAATTGCGATTAAATCACTACCAATGGCCCATATTAAGCAAAGATTTAGTTGGACCCAACATTTTGCAAAATTGTAACATATCATATTACAACTGTTAGCATGCATCAGTCTCATATTTATACCTCATCTTTGGGAATTCTTTTCTTTTCATAACCCCACTTTCGTGCTAATTTCAGTGCTGTTTCCACACCTTCAGCACCAGTATTCATAGGAAGTACCATATCATAACCAAACATGTTTGTCACATACTCAGCAAAGACTGGAAAGCGATCATTGTAGAAGGCTCGAGAGCTCACAGTCAGCCTTTCTGCTTGTTCTTGTAAAGCTTTGAGAATTTTAGGATGGCAATGTCCCTACAGCAAAATGAAAAGCACTTAGATTATTAGAAGTTCGATGCCATATGTTTTCCTAAAATCAAGGAATAACAAAAGGAAAAGTAGTAGCAACAGTAGAAGGGATCTGGCCACATTAATAACCTCACACCACAATCGAAACAAGAAAAACGTATATAAGCATTATTATTCATTAGGGCACCATTCTGAAGAAAAAATGCAGATCTAGAGCATTGGGAATTACCAAGATACAGTCAATTTTACCTGATTAACAGCAGAGTAACCCGATAGAAAATCAAGATATTTGTTTCCCTCTGGATCCCAAACACAGGTTCCCTTTGCTTGAGAAAATACAATCGGAAGGGGATGGTAACTGCATTTGAGACAGGAAAGATCACTTCAATATTTGACCAAAAGCAATTAATTAACCTCATTAACAATTAACAATCTATACAAAAGAAAAGCCACCTAAACAAGTAACCAAAAGAAAGCTATGTTCAATACCAACCAGATAAGCTGACAGCCAAAAAAAAGCAAATCCCACCATCCTTTTATTTGCAAAAATGATCAGAAGAGACACCAACTGTGAATATTTACTATTGAGAGTGTTTTAAGGAAGCTTCAGGCATAAAGAAACTAGCAAAGTGTTGCTGGTATTTTTTTTATGCTTAGGTGATGAAAAAACAGAATAAACAACATGATTGCATTAAAGTACAGTTTTTGGAAGGCACTTTCAGCTTACTACTCATGATTAATTTTATGTTTTCTTTTTAATTATACAATTCAAATATTCCAATGAATGATTCTAAAACTTATATCATTCATTCAACTCACCAAAGTTTAACCTGATCCAAGTGGGACAACAACATCATCAGATTTGAACATGAAAAGTTAGAGTCGAGAAAAAATAAGACAAACCCATACATCAAAATCTTGTCTTTGGGGCGTAGCAACATATGGCCTAGGTTGAGAGAAGGAAAGAAGGAGAAACGTACTTGTGGGCACTGTGTTCATATTCCTTGTCGATGATTTTCTGAGAAGAAGATGAAGAAGAAGCATTAACTTCTGTGGCAACCCCAAAACTCCTACTTCCCCTGCAAACCCTTCGTAACAAACACTGCACCGGCCTCGTGGCAGCCATTGATGAGAGACAAAGGTTCCTCAGATTTTTCAGGATTCAAGCGAATGTAAGATGAAATGAAAGTATTATGTTTTAATAATTGTCACCCTCTCTGAAATTCTTCTGTCAACCATGTTTTACTATATTAAATATCAAATTGAATATAATATTTAAACATCAAACTAAATATTCATGATACTAATTATTTTAAATTTTTATGGATTACTATCCTCTTTTAATTAATTCACATATTTTTTAAAAATTAATTAATTAAATTAATAATATTAAATACAATAATAATTTATATATTTTTAAAATCATCCTTAAAATAAATAAAATTTATTATCTTTCTCTTCACTTTGACCACTTTTTACTTAAATTAATCAATGTGTATTAATTTTATTCTTCAATTTTTATGAGAGAATACATTATTTTTTAATTTATAACTTTTATGATAAAGTAATTAAAAATATTTTGATAAAAAATAATTAATATAAAAATATAACATAAAAAATCTTATATTTAAGGACAAATAAAATTAAAAAAATTATATTTAGGAACAAAGTAGTATAAATTTAAAAGAAAGAAAAGTACCAAGATTAGATTAATGTTCTAACAGAATTTAATTAAAATATATACACAAAATAAAAGTATTTTGCACTATTATTTACTTATTTTATGAATATTGTTAGTTTAGTTTTATTAATAATAATCTGAAAAACTATAGTAACAATATTTTCTTATTACTTAACCGTATAATTTTTTTTTTTTGTAACGACAGTGCATACTGCATAGTCATGAAAACTAAAAATTATAATAAAGATTTTTTTTTTTTTTGCAATATAAAGTATTTTCCATTTTAGAAAAAGTGAGATGAGGGAGGGAAAGATTATGATGCGTCAGCGGTGGGTGTCGTTTTCGCCAACTTTCAAAGCTTATCAGACAGCCTCGAACTCCCACATTTAAGTGCGTGTATGTTCGATCAAAGGTAACAAATGGTTCACAAAATGACAGTTTTTAAAATTTCTGCCAACTGAACTTAATGAAAATACAAATATTAATGCATTTGAATACTAGTCATAAATATTTTGGAAATTTTTTTATTAAAAATATAAAATTTTGTTCAACTAAAAAAATTATTGAAAATACTTTTAATCTTATATCCAAACAAATTAAATGTTACTACTGTTTGGACCATGTCTGGATCTTTGTTCCCACCTCCATACTCCAATTGGAATATTGGATTTGTTTCATCAATAGCTCATCGATATAAATACACAGCCAACAATCACCACGATACACTGCCGATTGATTCACTTTGTAGTATCTTTATCATATTAATGTTGTGAAAATTGAATTTGAAAGCATAAAAAAACTATTTTCATTTGATAATTTAAAATACTGTAAGAAATTTATAATTATTCACTCTTTTGATCATTAATCGTAACCTTTGACAACTGTAAGCATCATTATTATTATGTAGAAAACCCACTCTTGATATTTTTTATTGTATATTATCATTCTATCGCTTTCATTTTTTATAGCATATTTCCATCACCACGGCCATCAGGTTGCGTACACGTATAAAATCATACACCTGACAGCCTACTGCAAATTGCTTTCTAAGTTGGATTTCCACTTTCCCGAACTACATTACAAGGATATCAGGATATGTATTATAAATAACGAAAATTTTGCTTTTCTGGTTATGAATTTTTATTTTAAGAACATTTACAAACATTTTAAAAATGTTTAATACATTCCAAAATATAAAAAAAAAAGGAGAAATATTGACTCTACTAAAAATTTAATCTATTGACGCCATTAATAAAATAATATTATTACATTCACGTAAAATTATCTTGATAATGATTAAAATTTAAGAGCCATAAACACGAATCGCTTCGGAGAGTAGAGTAGACGGTATTCCACAAATTCACAATTTTATATTTCTCCATCATAATGAGTAATTACAGCCATAAAGTGTTCACGACCATTCAAACTATAACATAATCTCATGGTCGTGTGGAAATAAATAAACCTAAATTTATTATAAAGAAAAAAAAATATTTCAACAAGTTATAATGGCCTAAAAAAAAAATAAAGTTCTAATGGCATAATTGCTAGTGAAAAATAATGAACAAACGGGGTAACGAATGAGAATAGTTAACTGGAAACTAGTACCCCCACCAAATCAAAGATTTAACTACCACACTACAATACATTACTTGCTTACCAATATGAAGCCGCGTACAACTTATAATAATAAATATGATTGTCATTTTTAAAGATTTTGATTTGATTTTTCGTTAATTGAAAGTTAATATCACAAATTATGTTAAAGATTGATGCTTATATAAAAAATAATTTGCGACAAGTCATCGAATTGATTAGCTCAAATCAAGGTTAATCATTTGCCCAAAAAAATATATGCAAAATCAAAGAAACTGCAGCGCCAAACATATACTAATTAGATGAAGTTCAATTAAATGTAAATACATACGCAAAAACATCAAAACAACTGTCTTGAAGCTAAGCTGTATATACAATGGACCATCATCTTAAACTACTTAATGTGCACCATAAATCATATACAAAGTGATATTCTAATATTAACTTCCCCTACGTTCAGCCCCCCACTGAACCATACTCAAACTAAACCTCCAGCATAAAATGTCTCAGTGCAGAACATTATCAACCTATCAAATTATATCCCATTAAAAATCAACGGCCTAATGACTAAACTCAAACTAAACCAGACATCTTTACTTAAAAGAATTCTAGCAGAAAAGCTTAGGGGAAAAGAATGAACAGTATTCCGTACAGGATCAAGAATGAGGGGTTGTACATTTTGGAAATCTGAGCTAGCTATAGAACAAAGGGAGAATTGATCCACATGCATTGTATTATATTGATTTTAAGATTCAAAAGTATTATAAAAAACATAATTGTGCAGAGTTCATTGTGAAGAGAGTTCAATAGATGGCTAATGAAAAATAAAGAAAATTTTTACTTCAAATTTGCTAGGAAAAGCGGAAGTTTGACATTATCCCAGAGAAGTATCAAGTTAATAGCATTGCATATAATAGATAGATAGATCATAATGGCTAATGGAATAAAGAGGTCCGTCACATTTCAAAAAAGGGAAAAGGAATTTTGAGCACACTGATGTAGCAACTAGTAATCTGGATGAGAGAAAATTTTCACAAGATGGCACTATGGATACAAGGGAAATGTTGCTGAAATGAGATGATTTAATCTTGTTGCATCCTATAATTTAGCCATATAAAAAACCCCAAGCTATTGCCCACAAATTTAATTATAACTTGAGTTGGGTGAAATCACCATTAGAGCAGAGGATGTTATCCATGTCACCGTAACTAATCCAAATTTAGCTGGAATACTAAATATTATGCTATAAACAGGAAAACAAATAAGCCAGAAAAGGATCAACCGGATCATTTTCTAAATTCAACAGCCCCCTTCATAGAATTTAGGAGATCGAATGAAACAATTCTGAATCATATTGGAAGAGAAGGCTTGCAACATTAAAATGTGACAGCTAGCAAACATAAGATGTGGCTCAGATGACAAACTGAGCTCCGTGTGAACAAACTTTACCTCCAGTGCAGAGGTTCAAATTCCACTGGAGATATTTAGCAAATATTTTCTTGTGATTCACATCCATCACAAGCCATACGAAATGGAAAGCATGTACAAATTCCGAAATAAAACCCAGAGGCTTTTCAGATAATATGCATGAGTCGTGCTACACAACCAAAAAATTGTTAGAATTCTTACATTCTGTTGGATCAAGACAGTAATAGGAGACCATTCAATCATCCAAGAGTCAACTCACGATTCGTTTCTTTGTTCTTAAATGTCTTAAGTTTTCGTTATATGCCAAGGAAGAAGAAGCTGTATCTTCCTACTTTGTATTTATCTTCTGTCTTAATATTTTAACCCAAAAAATATGGCTTCTAGCATTTTTGTACATCACGTTTGGTGTGACAACAAGATGGTTATATGATATCTAGCTGTAAATGTCCTCATGCATGACAGAATTACAAGATATGGAAATAGAATTAGGGTGATGAAAATGATCCAGGGTTTTCCGAAATCCTTTGAATTCATGAGGCAACTTCCCCACTTCTGAATAAATTACTTGGATAACCAAGGATACGGGAAAGCACAGATTGCTAGAGGCCCAGCATCTCATTTTGCATCAATAGGGAAGATATTTTCAGCAAGAAAGGAGAATAAGAGTGAGCCGTCAGAAACATAATAAACACCGCTTTATGGTTCCACAGAATAATTTACGGAGATAGTGATGACTACACACTAATCAAAGACACAAGCATCATGAAAGGACAGAGAGATCCTAGATTGCTAAGATAAAACCCAGATGAGAGTAGATTAAGAGGAAACAAAAGGAAAGGAATTATAATTCCTACATACAAAACCAGCAATGGATCCTCAGGCACGGTCCTGTTAGCCACTGGTGTGGAAGAAGCAGGAGTCAAGCTAGAAAACCCTAGAGAACATTGTCTCTCCAGGACCAACCTAACAGAATAAGGAGAGGAACAAGAACATACTTCAAGAATTAAACTTTTCACCTTCAATACCCCAGAAAATAATTTCAATAATTCAGGTTGCCATTATAAAAGCCTGGATCAAATTTTCAGCAGCACGCTTTTGTTCAGGTGTCCCTGATATAAAAGCAATACGATCACCACGAGCAGATTTGTTGTCAGATATCTCAATTGATGCTCCTGAAATCTGGTTTGAAACAAGGCATTAAATAGGCACATCAAATGAAGCAAAGTTTGTATTAGTTTTACCTATATGCATTGGGGTATGGGAGAATAAACAAATTATCATAAACCAAAGTTGAAAAAAGTTTATTATGCTAACTAATCTAGCCCTTAGCATTGTATACTCAAGGATAAAGTAGCATAAGCAAAGGAAAACATTTCATAAAATAGTTTGCATAGAAGGATCTCATTAGATGACATCTTATAAAATGATACCGTGGCCTAGCAAATGTGAAAAAATGGAAAAAATTTGCCGATCAAAGACTAGGGAAGCCCTTAACCTTTTTTTTCTAATTAGTTACATATCACTAATTGTTTTAGTCCAAGACAAATCACTTGATATGATAATAAAAAAATGGGATGTTCATTACCTCCTACAAATAACTGGACTAAATGGAACCAGTGCAAGTGAGCAATCAATAAAATCACTCACCACCAAGAATAAATTTAAAAAAACATTAAAAAAAATACAACCTAGCCCTATCCTACTGGGTGAGTTGGTTAGATGGATCAATCAACAACCAAATATTCAGCAAAGCCATTTAGAGCCTTTCCTTTTGATTCGATATCTTCTAATTGATCCACTTTACTCAGTGAAATGCACGATATGGAATTTTTAAGAAAAGCAATTATTTTAAGCATACAGTGAGAGTGACAAACAGCAGCAAGAACCAAACCTCAAATTAGTTTTTAAGATAAATAAAAACAATAGATAAATTTCCCATCAAATATTAGTTCTCCCTGCAATTACATAAAAGAATAAACAATTCAGAATGTGTGAACTAACCTTCCTGATATTGGCTATATTTGCCCCTCCTTTACCCAGCACTTTACCAACAGCATTAGCAGGAATCAACATATCCAGAGTTGATGGGGGAGGCAAACTGTGTACAATAAGAGAGAAAAAAAATATAAGTTCAACCAATTTAATATAAAGTTTAACAAAGTTAAATCGGAGATTAAGTGCATGATTGATTAGGCCCAAATCCACGATTAGACTTTAGAGGGTAAAATTGTACAAATACAAATACAAACCACGATTAGGAAAATTTTCATTCTCAATTCGACGTGTTAGGCAAAAGTCCAGTTGGGGATGTCAAATGGAGTCTCATTCTCAAACCATGGTTTGGGTAAAAGTGAGAGTTCCTTTTATAGGATTGCGAATGCACATAATCAAAATATTACTTTAAGATAAATGCATCCAAATATAAATCACTCAACAGCATACACAGTTTTACAAAAGTTGGGTTCATCCAAAATCAGTTTCGCAAATTCCAATCCAAACAAACACTAAATCATCAGCTGTAAAAGTGTTCACATAATATATAAATGTATGTATACTAACCCGCCATACAGCTTGGTGGCATACGAGGACATAGATCCAAAGCCATTTTCCTCCATCTATTAAATAGGATCAAACAAAAAGAGAAAAGATTAGTGACACAATATTTGAAACTAAAATGGAAAAGACATGAAAAAAAAGAGACTGAAAACAGTTTTATTAGCATTCTGTATTAGAAAAAGAGAAAAAGATATCATAATATAACTGCAAAAAATTATCAATATATTATTATGACCATACAGCAAGAAAAAAATGTGACATACCGATAAAGATCCATATCCACCATAAAGACTGCTTGAAGAAAGCATGCCTAGGCCAGCTCCACTTTCAGCCCTCTGATCATAAACCATCGGAGCAGCAACAGGAGGAACTGAATGCATCATAGATGGCAATGAAAGACCAGCACTGCCTGGGTACAAGGATTCAGCACCTATCAAAGGATTATGGCCAGTATCCCTTTCTCTCAGTACATCATCTCTGAGTCTTAAGATAATCTGGATTAGTGCATCGCTCACACAATCAACTGAGCCACCCACCTAAATCCCAAAAAACATTGAATGAAATAAATATGAGAAATGGAAGGGGTATCACCGTTGGGAATGGGTTTTCATGCATGAAACATGAATGAATATTTTTAAAAAGCAAAAAAAATTGTCAGTTACCATTTACTTTTCAATTTTGCTGTTTATCTCTTAAATCATGATTGGTTGGTTTTTAAAGAATCACAACTTTCCTATAAAAGCTTTCATTCCAAATAAAATGGCTGAATAAATATACTATTTAAACAAGGAGTGAAAACGAGTCAAACCTCAACAAGTTCATCATTCGCATCTGCACATTTTGGCTTATCACCTTTAGAGATTCGAACATCAGCCTTAGTTCTCTTCCGAATTTCATTTATGATTGAACCACTTTTACCAATTATACAACCTATCACCTTGGATGGAACTAGAAGCCGGATTGAAACAGTGGTATCGTCTTCATCATTTATCTTCCCTTGCATCAGCAGAACAGCTTCAACTGCCATTGACTTCAGATCACTTGACGACTACAAAATACATATCCACATGATCATTATCCATTTTATGATAAAATAAGACTACAAGTATAGAATCAATATGTTTTGGAAAAGGATAGTTACATTATATGAAAAAAAATAGAGAATATGGGAACAACAATCCACAAGTAAATCAAACATAAAACAGAACTTGCTGTACATTAACCATTAACCATATTAGCCTTGGGGGGGAATTACTTCAGAACATAAAAGTTGTGACAAAACTGTATACTTAATTGCCACCTCACAGAATGCTCAAGAACTATTCACATGCCTGAAATTAATGCATTTTAGCTTTAACAGCACATGTAAAAATATGATCTGCCAATATTTTTTGAAAAACACCCTTTGTTTCCTTTTCCTTGTTTCTTTCCAAAATGCTGTTAAGAAGTATGTGTTGACTTCCTAAATGAGTATCAATCCTCATTGTTGTAAGGGATGGCACTGCTAAGTACAAGGTAGTTGACTAGTAACAACTATGGATCTAACCTGTTTTAATGGATGATATGCATGAAATTTATTACAGCGAAATAATAGAGGGTTATGTCCATGAAAATAAACTTGACAGTATTCAGCAAACTAGTAAATAGCAACCTGGCCAAGACAGATTTGAGATAAACTTGATGTAAAAACGTTAAAATAAAATGAAACTTATCTTACATAATTCTGACTATAAAACAGTTTGTAGAGAAAACACAAAGAAACTAGGGATCAAACATTTTGAATTTTTAAAATGCAAAAGCATATACACAAAGCTTAACAACAAATCACTCAAGGTCCTGAAAATCAAGAATCAATCAACTCCTGACTTTCATAATCAAGTTTTTAATTATTTTTCTGTTTTCTGATTATTGCATATAATTTTGAGAAATATTACTAAAAAAATAAGTCAAAAAATCATTGATAAATAGTAAGGGTCAAAGCTTTCCCAGTTGAACAGTAACACACATATAGCTTTGATTATTTTTCTCTCAAAACTTTTCAGCCCAAGGCACTCTAGCATTTTGATTATATACTTTCCAGAAGCAAAATATCTAAGCTAAACAAACACACACTAGGGTACATCATGAACTCCATCAAATGCAACACCTCCAACAATTATTGGATGAGCAATTTTATTTTATAAGAAAAAAAATGTAACAAGGAAAGATAGTGCACCTCTGTTGTAGTTATAATGATTAAACACTCATCATAATTAGCCTTGGAATCATCAACCTCAATACGAGCACCACTTGCCTGCCTCATACTTTTAATTGTACTACCACCTTTCCCAATGACACGCCCAATCTTGTCAGAGGGACACAACATTCTAACAATTAACTCCTCAGACCGGGAAGCACCAACACCAGAAACAACTGGAAGGGCAGATGAGTACAGAGACCATGAATTTCCTGCATCAGCATAACCTTGCAGATCTGGTACATTTGTTGTGCCTATAATTTGAGGAACTGCTCTAGGTGTGACAGTAGGATCTGAAGCTGGATATAGTCCACCAGGAGGATAAATTGGAACATCAGAGGGAATAATAATACTGGGTGGGGCTTCTGGTACAGCTGTGTCAAGAGAGATGTCCTCCCTGGGACCGAACTTATACATAATAGAGGAAACTGCAAATAGTGCTCTTTTAACTGCTTCTGATTCACCAGTGATCTACTAACAGAGAAAGCAACAATATGGTAAGGCATGAGTTTACTGCAAAAGAACTTATCTTGACATGAAAAAAAATGATTAAAAATATGACAAAAGATATAGAAATTTCAGATTTTTCTAAAAACTAAATGCAAAAGGACAAACAAGTACGATACTGTTAAATGTTAAATAAAAATTATCAAGTTCAATGTGTACAATTAGAAAGACAAACTGTAAAAAGACTTCTACGCCAATAACCATAGTACGATACTAATATATTATTAGTAAAATAAAGCATTAATATTGGCATGTGTCAGAGGGTGGAGGATTAGATGCTACTATTCTAATCAGAGAAATGATGATGAACCAAAGCAATAAATCTTTCAACGCTAAGTTTTATAATACTCAATATACTAACCAAGACAAAATTATCAAACTCCATAGCACATGAGTGTGTTGGATCAGCTGCATCCTTGGCAGTAACCTTGATATTTGCTCTTGTCTTACTTCTCAGCTTTTTAATGGTAGCCCCAGCCTTACCAATGATATTTGCTGCCTGACTCGATGGAACAAGGATTTGACATTCATCTCTATCCTTTCGTTTCTTCTCAGAATCTCCAAGAGCTGCTATGGAATTCACAACGGCAACATGAACCTTTATAAGAGCATCCTGGGCAGCACACAGAGGTTCTTTACCAGCAAATTCATCATCAATCTCAACGTCTTCCTTCTCCTTAACATAGCTGTAGATTGTTATAACCCGATCCTTGGCACCGGAAAAAGGATCGACAACCTTGACTTTTGCCCTGGTTTCTTGCCTTATTGAATTTATCACTTTCCCATTCTTCCCAATAACACTCCCAATAACTTCATCTGGACAGAGTATCCTATAAACAATCAATTCATCATTGCCCCTATCATCTCTGTCAGTCATTCGTCTCTTTTGATTTTTCCTGTCCCCATCATAGTCTCTCTGTGAATGATATCGTTTTCCAGTCTCACCCATTTTACAAAATATCACCCAACTCCTGAAAAGCAAAACACAATTTTAGTTATATAACCAGTGCAAATATATACTTCTATTTGTTAGTCTCTGACCATCCTCCCTCCCTTATTCCCCTTCTCATAAAGAAAGAAATTAAATTAAAGCAATAAATATCACACCTGCATAAGCCCACTTATAAATATATTACTTATCACAACGAAAGCAAAATTGAAAGTTGAAACTGCTTTCAAATTCGATAGTGTCTTTTATCACCCAAAGTGCGACCAAAGAGCACAAATAATTAGTGCAGCAAAATTTGGACAAAAAAAACCCACGGAATATTTAGAACAGAGTAAAACGGAGTTAGAAAAAAAAAAAAACAAAAAACAATACAGAGCAAGATTCATTATCAACTGCACCACAAATATCAATTAAATAGATAGGATAAATAATTTTTAAAAAATTGTCACAAGATTGTCTCTTTATCAATTTAAGCCCTAATTTCGTTCCAACTAAAAGAATAAATTAATAAATAAAAAACTTGAAAACGCTGCAACTGAACACTGCCACAGAAGGAAAGGAAAGCGGGATATAGGGTGGATGTGTCAAACCGAAGATTTTGAACATACCTGGTTGTTAGAGAGAACAACAGACCACACGAAACCCTAACGAGAGAGAAGAAGAAGGTGGGTCAAGGCTGCGAGCAATCCAGGATTCTCAGTCTCCGAACCCTATATTTTACGCTTTCTCTTCACACTGATCTATATATTAACAACAGACCGGTAATATTTTTGTTCAATAATTACGGCAATTAACTTTAACCAATCTTTTAGTGAGATAATTATATGTTATTTTATATAAAATAAATAATAAATAGTTTAAATTAAAAATTATAATAATATTATAATTACATTTTTAATAAATTAAATATTTTTAAACATGTGAATATATTTTAGATTTATAATAATAACATTGGGATATAAATTTATTTTATTAAATTAAAATACTTAGGATGTCGATATATTTATACAAACCTTCTCCAACAAGCAGATGCAATTAATAAATGATAATTTTTAAAAAAAATTGAAATTCAATTGAAAAATTAAGATAAAAAAGATATATTAAAAGAGATAAGATATTTAAAAAAACATTTAAAAATACTGTTATTGAAACAAAAAAACTCCTACAAATGTACTAATTTAAAATAATTATTATAAAATATATAAAAAAAGCATTTTAATATATAAATTATATTTTATTTTTATAGTAAAAAAATTTTTTGTGATTCAAGATTATTTTTTAACTTTAGTGTTTTTTTAAAAAAAATTGAATAATATTTTTTTTTATGAATTTTGAAATACATATAAAAAAGAGATGCTAAAAGATAAATGAAAAAATTTCCCAAAGGTAAAAAGTGTTCACAAGTAGAATTAAGTGAGATTTGTTAAGAACCAATTCAATCAAAATTGCATGGGATGTGTTTGTGATTTTTTTATATAAAAAAACTCAAATCAAATAAACTTATCACAAATAGGTTGGTTTAAGTTAGGTTAAAAGAATTTAAACATTTAAACTTATTTTAAAAGTTATAAAGTGGAGTTAAAAATGTTGCACATATGAAATTTTTTGGTAAATGTATTAGCAAGGTTGTTTTGTCGATACTACTATTATTCAAATAGAATGCATAATAAATATTAGGAATATTGATAATATATAGATTATTTATGAACTTAAATTAACTCAAATAATTTTAGGTATTTTTATGTTTTGGTCCAAATTGATCTGATTTAATTAAATTTGTTGAATTTTTTATTATCGGATTTTTATATTTGGACCCATTGACTTCTTCATCCGGCTTGTTGATATGTTAATTTATATTAAATTATTATTATTATATAAAATATATAATAAATATTTTAAAATTTAAAAAAATCAATTATTATTATCAAACTTATTTATTATATTTTAATTTTTAAATCATATTTAATATAGTATTTTGCCCATGTGAGGATTCATAATAATATGATTTCTCTCATAATATTTTCTTCTACTATTTAATTATATATAACAATTATAAGTAATATATTCAGGATTTCATTTAATAAAAAAATTAGGTTATAAAAAATATTAAATTTTAAAAATAATAGATAAATTTAAATATTTTAATCCATTAATCTAATCCAACCTAAATCATTTATAAATGGGTTGATTTAGTTTAGGTTTTATTTTTTTCTTAGAAAATTGATCAAAACAAACTGGTTCAAATTTAATTTGGTTGAATTACATATTTGACTAAATCCAATCTAAATTAATCCACATACATCCCTAATAAATATTGATGAAAACTTGTGTAGTGTGATCAATATATTCTTAAGTATAAATTGTAAATAAATATTAAATATTTTTTTATTTCATAATAATTATTGTGTAAGAAGATAAAATTTATCTTAAAATAATTATTATTTTAGTTTTTCAATTAACAGTTATTATTTTTTATTTATATATCTTGTAATATTAATGATATGGATTAAAAAATAAATTAACCAGGATAAGTTTAATTTTGCAATAAAACTATAAAATTTTAAGAACTGTGTGACATATTAAAAAGATTAAATAACCTGTAGCGTTTGTCTTCAAGAATACCTAGCCCACTATTTAACTATTTTTCTTTCCCTTACTTTCGAGTTCCGAGCTTTATGTTCAGTTTCAACATTCTAACCCTTACCAGGTAATGTTATATGATGTTATCTATCCCAATTCCCAAATATCACATTCTTTTCCTTTCGGGGAAAACGCTACAATCCACAGACAATTAATATTAATCTATATAATAAAGATAATGTACACATTTTATCGAATAATTTTACTCTTAAAAATTACTTTTTAAATTTTCTTTTAATTTACATTAACTTTTCACTACTTTAATACTTTTATATTATTATTTTTTATTAATTATATTTAACTTCTATTTTTTATTATTTAAAAAATTTAGAGACACACTTCCCCTAATATTTATAATTGCAGAACCGGCCTTGAAATCATGGATTCTCTTCTGCCTTGCGGTTGTCGTTCACTGTAACTTCTCGTTCGGTGAGTGCTATGATCATCACATCACACCATATGTGTGCGCATTTAATCAATTTTGACCTACATTGGGTCCTGGAATGTTGTCTATACCCTTCACTTTTGAACATTAGAAAGGTTAAACATCATGTATAAAAAAGGTTGAACAAAAGAATGTGTATACCCATATTACATATGAAAAGGTTAAACACTAATATGCAAAAAAGTTTAAAAATCATAAAATTAGTACCTAGGACGGGTCGAGAAACTAAACCCCTTGATGGGGGTGGGTCGAAAAGGTTGAGTGTTGAGGATAATTAATAAACATCACAGACAAAAATTGGCGTAGAGAGCTCAAGCAAAGGTTTGAAATACAATCTGTAAAAGATGTTCCAATTGTTAGAAAGCTTCTCCAAGATAGCACTGAAAATAAACCAAATAAAGGAAAAACATAATTATAAGATTAACCATTGTAGTCACTTGTCAAGAGAGAATAAAACCTACCATGTATATATCTTTGGAAGAGTGATATTGTAGTAGCAATAAACAGGACCATGGATATTGAAGTCCAGAAGTTCTAAAACATTAAAGTACACACTCTACTGAATCTAGTGTTGAGCTTCTGGGAGGAAAAGTGAAAATCAAAATAAGAACAAAAAGGTTTGAACATTTAGTATAAAAAATCCTACATTTCCTCTGCCAAATCTCCAATACATTCTTATTGAGCTAGTTTTCTATGTCTTTGATGTTTTATTTGAAGCAACTGGCATAATATCCAAAAATTATTGTTTTTTGATTTGCTGATCGATAACAACTTTGGTTGAAGTTATCAATTGGGTGTGTGTCTTTGAAAAGACTTCTTTTTTAAGAACACACCAACATAGATTTTTATTTATATGCACTTAGCTGTCATTGATTGTTTGTTACAAAATTTTAGAAGTGCAAGCTGGCTTACATGGCTGAAAAGGAACCAGATACCAGTGGAACTCTAGGGGAAAGTCGTTCCACTCCACCATTAAGTGGACAATTGAAACAAACAACTCTAGTGGATTCACCTACTGATGCCAACACTCAATCTTCATTTGAAGGTATTCCATCTTCACAAAAGGTATGTAACAAAAGGCAGTGTAGATAACAGGATGAGGATTATGAGCTTATGGAATCCGAATTCAACTAAGAAAAATGTAGATTTGCGCCTGCAAAGATGATTATCATGGATGAGTTTTCAGTTAACAAAAGGCAATGTAGATATGAGGATGAGGATTATGAGCTTGTGGAATCCGAATTCAACCAAGAAAAATAGATTTGCACTTACAAAGATGATTATCATGTGTGAACTTCCTTTTAAAATTGTTGGAAGTCCAAGATTTAGAGAATTTATTAGTGTGCTTGTGCCTCAATTTGAAATTTCCAGTTTGATGACCATTGCTAGAGATTGCATGGAGTTGTACAGGGTGGAAAAGGCAAAATTGGAGTCTACTTTGTCTCTCAACAAGCAAATGGTATCATTGACTACCAATACTTGGACTTCAATCCATAATTTGAACTATATGTGTGTGATTGCTCACTATATTGATGAAGGTTGGGAATTAAACAAGAAGATTTGGAGTTTTGTATTGATTTCTGACCACCAGGGGGACATCATTGGTAAAGCTTTAGAGAAATGCTTGAAAGAGTGGAAATTACCAAAATTTGCACTATTACAGTAGATAATGCTAATATTGAGAATTTGGCTTTATCATATTTTACTCGAAATATGAGTGCTTGGAACGGAACCACCTTACTGAATGAGGAGCACATGCACTTTAGGTGTTGTGCCCATTTATTGAACTCAATTGTATATGAGGGATTAAAAGAAATGAATTGTTGCATTGCAAAGATAAGGGCTGCATGTAAGTATGTTAAGTCATCTACATCTAGATTGGCATGTTTTAAGTGGTGTGTTAATGAGGCAAACATAACTTGTGACCAAATGATTGTGCTTTATGTGCCAACAAAGTGGAATTCCTCCTATTTAATGTTGGAGGTTGCTGAAAAGTTTGAGAAGACATTTAATCTCCTTGAAACCGAGGATGGTTTTTATGTGCATTGTCTTGATAATGAAGGAGGAACTCCAAATGCTGATGATTGGAATCGTGCACTCGTATTTAATAAGGTTTTTAATTTTTTTTATGAGGCTACACTTTCTTTCTCTGGTTATTTGAATGTAAGTTCTAACTCTTTCTTGCGGATCTGGGCCAAGATTCAAAATGCATTGAGATCATGGATGGAGAGTGATGATTCTGGGCTGCAACAGATGGCAAGTTATATGAAATTAAAATTTGACAAGTATTGGGATATTGATGGGAATATTAATCATTTATTGTTTGTGGCTGTTTTTCTTGATCCTCGATTCAAGTTTAAATATCTTGAATTTTGTAAACAATTATCGATATATATCCACTTATGCTATTAAATTTGCTCTCACTTCTACTATATTCATTGAATTTATTGATAATAATTAAGTACTATGATGATGAATATACTGTGGATATATTATTACGTTATTGCCATTATTAAAGAATGTATTTGGAAAGGTGTCAAGAGATAAAAAGAATAATTGGATTGAACAATTTGAGCTTGATACCAATGAAGAGAGTGATGTTTTGAAAGATGCTTCTAACGTGAGTGTAGTGATTGGTGGGTATTGCAGTAAGACATTCATGTAAAAAACTACAAACCCAAACATATGTATCATGCATGGGGTGTGAATTATTGCAAAGGCATCCCATTCGTTGTTACGAGATGTTCGGCGCGCAAAATAAAATAAAAATGATAAAGTTTGCACTAAATTAGTTAAAAAAGGCTTAATGTCCACTAATCTCATGAGTCATGAGGGTTGATGGGGGTTGCAATGTTCTCAAATAAGGTGTGCGACGCGTTAGAAAATAGCACTTTTAAGAATTGGTTCAACTATCCGAGAGATTGTAAGTAAATATTTCTATGATATATTACTTGCTTTCCTTAAGTTGTCCTTTAAATTTATTTGGCCACAACATTTCATGTTTGATGATAGTCAAACCAAAAATTGAAATGATAAACAATATCGGTCATTTTTTAAAATTGTCACAGGAGTAATTGATGATACACATGTTAGATGTGTGGTTAGTGGCAATGAATGAGCAAGGTTCATTTTTTTAGGAATAAAATGCTGAATATTATTGATGCAACGAACTAGCAGAAATTACATCTTTTGCAATGATTTAATCTACTTCGTAAGGGACCTCCTCAATTCAACGTCTATCAAAAATAGGTGAAAGATAGGAAACTAACCAATGTGTTGCCTGGTTCCCTTGTCTATCTTCTGGTAAAAACAAGATCATTTATTGTTGAATTGGGCAAAGCTTCCTACAGTCATCTACAATGCCATGAAATGAAACAAAGACTAGCCCTGGTCTTCTCCCTTTTTCCATTGTTGGACCAGCTGAAGGCAGTCTGAGCAAGGTTCATTAAAAGAAAGAGTGATTTTGAGTTCTATTTTAAAAGTTAAAATATTATTATTATGCATATATTTTATTTTAATTTAATTATTAACATGAAGTGAAAGAAAAAATTGTTAATGTACGTATATCATTTAAATAACTGATAGAAAGAAAAAAACTTAGATAAAGAATTATATATGGACATTAAAATTTATATTGGTAATTACATATTTAAAATTAATTTTAACTAAAAATATTCAAACACTATTCTGTTGGAAAAAAACTTAAATAATACTTTTTTAATAAAAAATTACAAATTTAGGGTATTCTTGAAACATATTATCAATCTGGGGTGGGGAGATATGCCAAAATTGGGCGTGATTTATTTGGTCGCTAATTCTGTCACTAATATGTTTTTAATAATATTTAGTCGTAAAAGTGTTAACGATTGAAATAGAGACTGATTATAATAGTCGTTATTTTTAATTTTTTAAAAATCGGTCTTTATTTTAGTCGCTAATACTTTTATGACCAAATATTATTATAAAACGTGTTAACGACAAAATTAAAGACTGAATAGATCACGTCCAATTTGGGCATGTCTCCCCACCCCAGATTGGTAATATATTTCAAAAATACCCAAAATTCTTAATTTTTTATTTTAAAAAAATAATATATACGTTTCTTTGCCCTATTCTGTCTGCAAAAACTTATTTTTTTTATTTACTTTGTCTAAAAGAAAACACATTGATTGAAACTTACTTTTGCAATGGGTTCTTCGGTTTGGTGGTTTAGTTATTTAGAATTGTCAGCATCAGTAACCGACAAAGAAAAACCAACTGGTCCTCCTACTCTGTTAGTACGTGCAACAGAAACAGGTGAAGGACAGTATTATTTTTCTGATACATCATTTATAAACGCTCACCCAAATTCACACCAAGTAAAATAAATCTTGTCACTGTATGTTTGTTTGCACACTATTATGCTTTTCAAGTTTAACCAAAAAATATTAGTTATAATTTTCACGTTTTAAGCTACATTAACGTGTTTCTTTGCTTTCTAATCATCAGTATTTAAAGTACTAACCATGCAAAAAATCAGGATGAGTTAAAATCAAATATATCCAGAGATATCCTAACACATTAAACAACACTGCAATCAGCAATTCTTACTTGTCACTTCTACGGTTCTACCAACGATGAAAACTACGCGAGGTTATTCACAGCAATTCTTATAGTTTTTAATTTCTTGATTAAGGATGAGTTTATTTAAATTTAAAAAATCATTTTAAGATAAGTATTTTTTATATAACAATTATTTTTAAAAAAATAGATGGGATTTATTTTAAAAATAAGTAAAAAATTATTTTTTAAAACAAAAATAATTTAAGCAAACACACTAAAAATATATAAAACTACTTATTTTATTAAATAAATATTTATTTTAATATATAAATTTAAACAAACTTACTATAAACCTGGTTATTCCAGAACAAAAAGCACATTGTAAGCTTCACGTTCTCGTATCATTATATACTCAGTGAACAGCTGAGACAATTTCCATTTTTACCATACCTTACTGTTTTGCCAAGTGCATGTAATGTACGCTTGTAAATGTAATACAATTAATTGTGATTAGAAATTACTTTTTTAATTAAAATTTGAATTAATAATGATACAAAATATTCTTTTTAATTGTAATCAAATTAATTTGATTACTTTTATATGTGGTAACTTCTAATGCAATTAATTCAATTTTAATTAGAAAAGATCATTTATATGATACTGATTAAGGTTAAAAAAGGTAGATTGTATCTTAATTAATTTAATTTTAATTTAAAAGGATAATTTATATCATCATTTATTTGATTGGTTAAAAAAAGTAACTTATATCTATAATTAATTTCAACTTTTTCCGTAAAAAATTAACAAAATGTATTTATATTGAGTAAAGGAGGATGAAAAAAAATATACAATTGAAAATACATTTCAGTTGTATACTTTAACGCAACAAAATTATATTTATGTTATTATTTGAACATTCTGATTGTATAAGAAGAGGTTAAAAAAATTACATAATAAAGATTTCATTAACAAAATAATTGAATCATGTTTTTATTGTATATTTTTCACACCCCTTTTTATACAACAAAAACAAACATGTTTTTGTTGTATATTTGGTCAATAAAATCATGTTTATGTGAAAACAATATTTTCAAAGAATAAAATTTAAAATACGCTTGTAGGTGCAAATAGCAAATTTAGTAGTGAGAATAACAATTTTCATGAGATGTTTGAACATTGTGGACAACATGTGTTTGATACAAATCTAGCTGATTTTTTTTTAACATAACTATATAAAAAATGCTTTCTTGATTAGTTTATAAGATAAAAATACTAACTAATGAACAGCATAAAAAAAACAACATTATTATTTATTTTATCAAATTTATCCAAAAGCTCCTTACTCATGGACTCATGGTTAAGCAGCCAAAGTCCAGATTATTTTATATCATCTATACAATAATTGGTATATGCTTCACATTGACCAGAGTAATATTATTCATAATCACATGCCCTCACATGTCCTCACCACAAAGGCTTGGAGATTCTCCTATTGTTTAACCTTCTAGTTCTAGTAATAATTTCTCACCTAATTACATAACATTTTTTTTCAAACCCAAAAAAAAAGGAAAAAAAAAAAAGAAAGAAAGTAAGAAACCCATGATTGTTTCAGTTGATGTCACAAACCAAGATGAACAAATTCATTGAAATGTACTGAAAATAAATACAAACAGACAGCTGGCCTTCTGCACCCCCCACACAACACAACAACAACATTAACAACACACTAATTAGTCTCTCACTGGTCACTACTTTGCAGTACACTCTTGAGTTTTGACTCTCCCTCCCTGGCAGTTTCATGGCTTCTTCAGTGACCAGATCAGCCTCAGGCTTCAGCTTCTCAGAGGTCTGGCTCTTGGTGGCAGCCACAGCACTCATCTGTGGCTTTCTGGGGTACATAGTTTATGATGCAATCATGGCCACTGCTTCTGAGTTGCTGCAACGTTTGCTGGTAATTTCTCCACTGTTCTTGATCATCATTGTTCACTGGCTCTCCACTGCAAGCCAAATAAGCTTCCCCATGCCAGGATCTGAGCCTAGTGCCATCCACAGAGCTGGTGGTTCCCCTTGGGGTGTTGCATTTGTTCTTCTTCTGCTTTTCCTTCTCATTTCTTACCAACCTTCCCTGCATGACCTTATTTCTTAGCTGGTATGTACTATATAGTTTATTAGGCTATGAAAATTTAGTGCATGTCACTTATGTGGGGGTGTTTGTTCTTTTTTTTTTTTAACGTATGTTAATTATTAATTTGTTAGTTTTTGTTAGGAAGAAAATGAAACGTATTACCTTTCTTTTTTTCTTTTCTTCTTAATCACCCCACTAATCTTATATATCCTGATGTGGTGGTGCTTGTAGTTTTAGAGTCACTGCAACTCATAATGAACCTGTTAATTTCTATGTGAATTTGGGTGTAAGAACTATTGCAGTGTCTCTCTCTGCCTCTAAAAGAGTCTTGCTTTTCCTTTGTAGCAAAATTTTGTGGCTGCTTATATTAAGTTTCGATTTTTGCTGCCCTATGGCTGGTGTTTGTCCTTTTCTTTGCGAAAATTGAAATGCCGTGGTGTGTCAAACATCAAAATTACCAAGGAAATTGGACTATTATATAACTTTTTATTTTGGACTTCATCTGTTGGTGTTCATATCTAAATATAAAGTTTAAAATAATCAATTATTTCTCAGATGAATAATCCAGACACTGTAAGTCTTTCTCCGGCTTTTTTTTTTCATTCAACCAAAAATCTCACATTTCATAGACTAAAGTCAGAACATTTTCACGAAATTAAGGATTTAACTTTTATAAAGTTAAGTCATGAATACAATAATATATATATATATATATATATATTCTGAATTAAAATATTTTTTTTGACACATTTTGCTATTTTAGAAGAGTCAAACTTTTAGTTTTGCTCCTTCGATCGACTAATTTCCATTTTCCAAGGACCATTGATGCAGATGATATATAAGGATGTTTGCTACCTCAATTGACTAATTCCCATTTTTCGAGGACTATAGTATAAGTATATAAGGATAGAAATATGTGACATAGTTTGTTGGAATTTATATTTGATTTGACCAAGATCAAATTAGATTTATTAATTAATTTGGTTAAAGTTTGTTAAAATTCTATCCTGTTAAACTGTGAGATTTCAAGTAATTTATAAAGTTTTTTAGACCTAAGGTGGTCTAATAATGATGTATTAAATTTTATTATAATACTTCGAATTTGAATTTATGTATTTCATAACTTATTTAAAAATTTAAGACAACACTTTTATAGCAAAATAAAATAGAAATATAAAATTGTATACTATTTTTTTATATCTAATTTACAAACAACAAAAAAGTATTAGCCCAGTGGGCTGTCCGGGTTGCCTCATTGCAAACCCATTTTATGACAAATCAAAAGTTGAATACATCCGGCCAACTCCGTCTAAGAAAATGAGTTAAATAAATTAGCCAATAGAACGAATCCATTTTACCACCTATAATCATGTTCGAAACCATCATTAGAAGATCCAAATTCATAAACAAGAGTCACTTCAATGTAATTTTCGTTTCCTTCACAAAATCCAGTACATGTTTAGATTAAAATCAGAAAAATTTAAAAGTACTTTTACTCCAAAAACAACATTTTTTTCCTTTTTATATTTGATACATTAGAATTTATTACATCGTATTATTCTTTCTTCTCCAGTAAGAGACTAGAAGTTGCTTTTCAATAAGGACTACGGAGTAGACCAAGGCAAAGGAATATAGTTGCCTGTATATTGGCATATATAAATCTAGAACTTGAGTTATTGTCACTTTTTAACAAGTTTTAATTAGTAGTGTGCTATGTAACTGAAGTGGCCAAGAGAAAAGAGATGAATAAATCCAAAATAATTAAGGAGAGTCATCTGAGAGATATAAGATATTGAAATGAACGATCAATTTATGAAGGTCTCTTCATTATAGATAGAAAAACATTCTCTTTTGTCTACAGTTGTAACTTGTAAATTATTTTTAAAAAAATTCTCTGATATTTTTTTCTTCCAATGTTGTGTTTACCGTTATTAAATTCTTTCAAACATCTCTTGATTTTAAAAAACCATTTTTCTTGTAAAAAACACAAACAAATTACTAATTGAATATTTAAATAAAAATTAATTGATTACGACGTAAGCTTAGTTTGTTTGCAAAGAAAGAGAATAAAAAATGAATAATAAAATAATGAGATACATACTTTTATCATATGCTTTAATTTAAAACTTTTATTTTCTTTTCTTTTCACACTCTATCGATATCCTAGTGTTTCTTTCATTTTAACCAAGTGATGAGTACATAGCATTTATTGCTAATACAGACTGAATAATAACTTTTGAGATTCAGTCTAACTAGCATAAAATCATACAGGTCTGGATACAAGATACAAAATTTTTTTAGAGTTTTTTTATTCAAAATATAGAACTTTTTATGATAAAAAAATTCTAAAAAATATATACAAACAAACTCTATATTTATAAAAGTCTAGAAACCCCTGAACCTTTTCTACGCTCTACCCATTACCCAACTCATTGTGTTAAAACTTTGCAAGTTGAAGGTAAAAAGATTGAGAATTTCTCATAAGATTCTCTATCTCTCCCAACACATCAAAACAAGTGCTGAGGTGAGAATCTTTTTTCATGGTGCCAGTAACCAGGGTGTTGTAGCAATGCTCATTAATGTCAGAACCGACACTCCTGCCTCCTACTTTTGCTAAAGGCTGCTATAGACAACAACACTCGGTAAAAGGCCTTGACATTTCACATTTGTGACCCAACTTTTCACAAAAATTATAAAACAAAATCAAATATTTGAAAGGCCCAAATCTGATTCTCTTTTTTCTTTCTCACCATTTCATAATGCATGCAATCCTATATCTATTATTGAAGCCACTAATAAAGTGCCACCAAGCATTGCAATGCATGCGACTTTATACATGAATAATAAGCAATAATTTCCATGCACGTTTCCAACAAGAAAATGACCTTTAGAGGATAGTATTTAATTATAAGATTCAGGAGGCAAGAGTAGAACATTTATATGACTGACCAAAGAATAAAGAGTAGAACATTTATATAATACTATTAATTTCTAGTGTTATACAAAATGATATTCAGGAATCAGATAACCAAGTTTAAAACTAAGGTAAATATGATGACATGTCGATCTTTTGGCCATGATGAACATGAACTTGGGTTGCTACCATACCAAGATGGCTTTAGTCTTGAAAGGTCTTCAAGTGGTCCACCAGCAAAATAATTATTATCATTTCTTTGTTGCGTGTTCAGACAAGAAGGGATTTCCAAGTATGAAGAGAGGTTCTTCGTCTTTGACTGATCACTGATGCAGAGTTCACTGTTGCCTCTTAAATCCAACCTTTTACCTAACTTTTGAATGAAATCACCAGGTAGCTCTAGAACTCCACTCAGCTTGTTGTGGCTGATATTCAGTTGATCAAGGCTTGGAAGTGAACCCAAATTTGGTGGAACTTGTCCACTAAGGCTATTGTTACCTAAGGAGAAAGCTGTAAGATTTTTCAAAACAGAGAAAGAGTAGGGTATGGAGCCTGTTAATCCACACCCTGATAAACTCAATGATTTGAGCTTCCTAAGCTTCCCTATGAACTGGGGTATTCCTCCTTTAATGGGGTTGTCATCAATGAGTAAATATTCTAAAAGCTCTAAACTTGAGAAGGTTTCACTAATAGGCCCTACAATAAAATTATGACTCAAATTAAGCAAGACTAACCTCTTGAGTTTTCCTATATCAGGAGGAATGTTTCCACTGAGCATGCTAGATGCAAATCCAGCTTATGGAGAAGTTGAAGCTGTCCAAGAGAATAAGGCAAAACCCCTTCAATTGCATTGCAACTTAGGTCCAATATGGTCATGCTTTTCAGACCTCCAATTTCCATTGGGATTTGACCACTAAAGTTGTTATAACTAAGGTCAAGTTGCTCTAGACTAACCAAACCACCAATCTGGCTTGGAATGTTTCTTGTAAGCTGTTCTGGGAAAGGCTCAGGAACACCTCCCAAACTAGTAGGTATGTCACCACAGAGAGAAGAGTTATTCTCCAAAGCTAAGTGTTCTAGGGAAGTGAAAGGACTAAAAAGAGTTTTGGGAAGAGTGACTGGTTAAGCAACAAAACAGTTAAATATTGAAAGGGTTTTTATATACTTGAGTTTCAGCAAGGACTGTGACAGATAAGCTGAGGGTTTGCAAGGTTGGAATGGGAAGACCATATCAGGACCAATGTGGATTTTTGTGACATGAAAAATTGGTTGGTTACTATTGCTAAGTTCACACTCAACACCTGGCCATGGAGTATCAGTACATGGCTGTGGATGTGTTTGGTCCCAGTAAGGGTCTTCCAGAAGAGCATCCATCACTTCAAACAATCCCAACAGTTCCTCCTCTTCCATTATCATGTGCCACTTGTGTAAACCATTTCCCATTGACATCATTTCGTCAGCAAACATTAGGAACCAAAGAAGAATAAGAGACATGGATGCCATTAATTTGAGACACTCCCTAGCTACTTCCAAATTCCAATAATTCAAATGGAATTGCAAAAACTGGATTTAGAGGGACTGAAAAGGTCTTGTTCCTCTTTCCCTATTTAAGCTCTCTTGAATAATGGTGGTGGTGTTGATGAAAAAGGAGAAGAATGTAAAGGTAACTCAAGATTCTCATTTTTGTGTCAGCTGTGAAGGCTGCAAAGAAAAACCAAAGCTGTTGTTACCTCTCCCAAGATTGTGTTGAGTGTGAGTATGACTGTTAGTTTGCATGGAAAAGGGTGTGAAATGAAATAGGTAGACAATTGTTGGACTCCTATAAACGCCAATGTAATTTGCCATAAGTGTCAAATTGCTAATTTATAAGATAGAAATTATTTGTGGAGTGTATTTGTATAATTTTTTATACATAACAATTTAAATAAAATAATTGATTTATTAACAAATAAAATTAAAAACATTATAGAAATATTATATATAATTAAACTGTTGCAACCATAAGATATGAGAGCCTTGGACAAAGTAATAAAGCATGAACAAAACAGGGATCATCTAAAAAGACAAACCTTTTCACCTATATCCATGAACTTTTTCATCTCTTCTTTCACTTCACTTAGTTTGATTGGCAGTATTATTAACTAGCCTATACTATTATGGTTTCCTTTCCTGTTTCCATTCTTCTAAGGTGCATATTACTAGTTTATTATGTTTCCTAAGTATGAGTTTTGAATCTTTTTAACTAGTACTATAGTATCGGTAGCCGTGTCAGTCATGCATTATTTTTTTCTTATAAATAAATTGTATGTTGTTCTGTGTATGTGAACGTTTTGAAATCTTGGTGTTTGTTTTGTGGAATTCATAACGCAAAACGATTAGAAGAGAAAAATATGTTTGATACATGTGATGATTACTGTGTACTAATCACGTCTTGCTGGTGTATTTCGTTCCTAGTCCTTCTTTGTTAGTCATACCAGAACTAAAAGAATTTGAAATATATATAGGGAGAGAAGGAGAGGGGGTGAGGGGGAGGTGATTCGAAGTTAATTATCTGATTATCTCGGGAGTATTTTTTTTATTTAAAAAAAGGAATACTTCATTTTTTAATTATTATATTAAATATTAAGACTATTAATAGGATTTTTAATGCACATTTTATAGTATTTTTTAATATTAGATATTTAGATAAGGATAATAAATTTTAAAAGTTTCGTTGTTGAGTATTTCAATAGCATTCATGAGTGATTATGCATCATTTATTATATTATGAATCATAATTTTTTAAAAATAAAAAATTCAAATGTAAATTAAAGCAGGTCAAAATTTAAATAATCTCTTAAGCAAGTCAAATATTTTAAGGAAGCAAATGATTGGTCTTAGTATGATGAATTTGAACCTCTTAAAGCAAGATATTTGAATCCTAAGTCTTTTTTATGGAAGAAAATTTGGTTAGGAGGAGACAACCTACCTATAAGTGCCTTGAGTACCTCCTAACTAGATTATTCTCAATAAACATTTGGGAATAGTCCTTATAATATAATATGTGCACTCAATTTTTTTAAGAAATATAACTTAAAAAAATTGTGATGGTTGATAATCATCACTATCTATTAAAAAAGAATCATCACTATATTAAAAGTAATTACTCTCTCCGAATCTAAATATAAGAAAAATAAATAAATTAAAATATAAGTAAATTTTAATGTTAAAATGATATGATAATAAAATTGTTACCATAAAAAAATAAAAAATACAGAGACGCAAAATAATCCATCTCTACCATATCATAAATTTCAATTTCTTCCAATTGATAACTTGAGACGGATTTGTTGACAATTATGTGACAGTGCACTTCTTTCTCTGATATTGTTAGAGACACTTACAGAGACGAAGTTAAATAGAAACGCACATGTCCATATCTGAATATTGTCTCTAAAATAAAATTTAACTTTGTCTTGTTCCCCCTCTAGCTATTTAACGTTGTCTTGTTCCCCCTCTAGCTATTTAACTTTGTCTTGTTCCGTCTCTAAATTTCATCTTTATATCAAACTTTTCTAATGAAGTATTTTGATCATATTTAATGATATCATTCTAAAAATACTCTTCAATTAGTTGTGATTCTAGTTTTGGTGTTTATTTTTTATTCTTGATATCAAATTCTAACAATGAAATATACTTCAGGGGAAAAAAATTACTTTTTTAGAATATGATTAGTAAAAACACATTCTTTTTTATAAAATTCAAGGATTAAATTACATGATACGAAAGTTTTAGGACTAAAAATAAAATTTATCGAAAATGTTAGAACTAAATAACTTTTATTCTTAAAAGTGGTTTTCCTTTTTAATGAGACCCTGATAGGAACACTTATCAACCAACAACTACAACCATCTTCACATAATCAACGTGTGACTTCATTTCATAAAAATCTAATCCTCTCATAATCACTGTGTGACTTGGTAGAGAAAAATGGAATGGAGAAGCAATATTTGAACAATCTTACTAACTTAAAGAAATAAATTAAAGAGAACATACATTTAAAAATCATTTAAGAGTGTATTTTTTCATATCCCACTAATAATATTTCTTCTTTTACTTCCTTATAAGTAGTGCCCTAACTTGTTAACATTTGTCATATTTGAATTAAAATAGTGTGGTAAAAATATGGAACTGATCATTCAAACTTTTGAAAATTTGTCTTTTTGTTCTTTCCTTTCTCCTCAACCAAAATGACCCTAAACGCCAAAAATATATATTTTTTTTGCCATTTTTTGTGTCTTTTAATTCTAAAAAGTTACATTTTTGTTATTTAGAGTATTTTCATTAAATCAATTTAATCATTTTTTTAATTTATCACACTAACCTAATATATTTACTGATGCATGATAAATGCCAGACCAGATAAACATATATCATGTTAGTTAAAATCAATACCGAAATACTGTAAATTAAAGGGATCAATTTAGTATGACTAAAGATTTTAACTAAAATAAAAAAAATCAAAAGTACTAACATTCTAACAAAACTAAAATTTAGTAATAAAAAAAATATGAGTATATTTTAGCAAAAAGTAACAAACTGAAATTTCGTGATAGGATTGGAATTGCACATGGGACAATTGGAACCAAATGCAGAGTTTAAAAAAAAAAATTTCATTTGCAATCATATTAGATTTATATATTGCTTACCAATTACCAAGGCATTGATAATTGTTATACATACTTAAAGTTACATGTAAATTACATAATAATTATCTCATTTTCTCCACTTTTAATGTTTCTTTTTGTGATTAAAACATAGGCATTAGCTTCTTCTGAGCTTTTATCTCGTTGATGCTAAAATTAGTTGATTTATGAGGTGTTGGTTGTATTTTTTGTAGAATTTCACTGCAAGGGCATGGAAGGTGGATTAAAGGTTTGGAGCTCCTCCCTCAACGCGACAGATTCGCTCAGCGCGAAGGCCCGCTCAACGCAATCAGCTCGTTTAGCGCGTGGTCACTTATTCAGCTGGACATTGAAGGCGTGCTAAACGCGACATTTCGCGCTAAGCACCCAACCACGATACTAGACTACGTTTTAAGGCAAAAAGGAGGAAAAAGAAGAAATAACTTACCAACTTTGAAGGAGACAAAGCACAACAGCTAGGTTAGGAAGCTCCTTCCACACTATTTTGGACTGCACTCCATCAATTGTTCCTCATTTTCCCCTTTTTCATTCCATTTCCTCACCCTAACTTCCATTGTGTAAGTCTCTCATGAAAATGAGAGGCTAAAAACCCCATGGTTGGGGAGCACAACAGCCAAATGCTTTGATGTAATGATTCTAACTATTTATTCAATATTATTTCCGCATTATTGTTGTTTTTCTGAGCTATATTCATGTTAGTGGTTTGATTACCTATTTGCATGCTTGTTATAGGATTTAATGCATTGGAAAATGGTTATTTCCTTAGAACTGAAAAATGCTTCTAAACATATCATTTCAAAGAATAGAATGGTTTTGTCTAGTTTAGGTTATCATCTTTAATCTTAATGCAAATCGGTTAATGTAACTCTTGAGGGATTAGGAGCAAAATTAAGTGATTTAGGGTATTGTACTTGAGGAATCAAGATTAGAATATATTGTAGATGAAGGTAAACAGAAATAATGTTGAATAGTGAAAAACTTTTAATATCGCATCAAAGTTAGTTTCGGTTAGTTGAGCACCCAACATTTATCGTACCATATTTCAACCATCACTGCATCATTACGAGTGCTTGTGTCTCTTTCTTTGTATTTAGTATGCTTTATAGTTTATATTAAGTCAAATTTAATTATATGTCATTTACTCTATAAACTAAATCAATTCATTAATTATTTAAAAATAAACTTATATTAATTATGAGTATAAGCAAAGTCCATATGGAATCGACGTTCGGTCTTATAGTCTAACTATTTTTTTATAGTGAAATATTAGTGGTTAATTTGTTGTTTTTTTGTTAATAAAAAGAATTTGAACTCACAATGTCTCACTTTTTTCTTTTCCTTCGATCACCAAACCAATAATTTATTAGAGTCTAACTAATTAAGCATAGTGCATAAGTTATAAACTTCTTGTGTCACTGGTTGTAGGACTGTGTCTACATAAATTTGAGTCTAAAGCAAATTTTATAAAAATAAATAGTAAAATATAAATTTAAATTTTTAAATTAATCTTCTAGCTTTTTTAGCGAAAAATCATTTATTAATGTTTTATAATCTAATAATTCTAATATTTCACTCTCAATAGATAAAATAGCTAATATATATTGTAACATTGTTAATCTTAGATAAGATTTAAGTAATTTTAATTTTGAAAAAATTTCTTTCGATGGTTACAACTGTTACCGATATTGTTAATAATATTCTATAAGCAATGCATGCATTTGAAAAAGACTCTAATTCTTTTATATAATTTAATATTTCTATTGGTATGTTAACTTCATCTTTTAATATTTATCTCAATAGTTTTGATTCTGAAAATAAATCTAGATTATCAATATCTGAATGTTCACCACATCTTAAATTATTTTCAAGATTAATACAATATTTTTTTCAGGTCATTTTCACTGAAAGTTTTAAATTTTTTAAATACAAATAAAAAATCAACAATAGTTTTATATTGTAGAAATTGTTCAAATTGAGTCTCTATGAAAGAAAGGGATTGATCTACTATATAAAAATATTTGATATGAAAAGAATATTCAGCAGAATGTTTGATTTCATCATTAACATTTTTATTAAAGTATGATTTTCTACGAATTACATGTTTTTCACAAAATTTGGACTCTATATTAATTTCAATAACTAATTTTGTGTGGAATCCAAATCTAGGGTAAAGCCATTTTCCCTATAAATTTTTAAATAACCAATAAGACCTTTTAAATGATCCATGACAACATCTATATGCATATCTTTTGACTGCAAAAGCTTATTAACACAATTAACAACAAACAAAATATTATACCAAATATTCATTCCTAATAAAAATCCAAAATTTTCAATATCATAAGTTGCTAAACACATGACTTCACTTTTAATTTTAGGATCTTCACAATATTTTGATAATTGAAGCAAAACATCTCTTACTTTTGGTGCTTGAAATTTTATTACTTTCAATTTTACTCTCCCATCGAGTTTGAAATAATGATTTAACCATAAATTTACATACATTATCTTATGAAATTTTCCATCAGTTGATGGATGAAGCAAATAAAGAATAAATACGTTGCAAAACTCCAAAAAATGAAATAGACCTAGTAGATAAATTAGCCATATCACATAGAACTCAATTCAAATTGTGACATCCACATGATGTATAAAATGCTCTAGAATTTATATCTAATAATATTTTTTGTACTCCTTGATTTTTATCCTTCATGTTAGATCCATTATCATTCCCTTGTCCCTTTATATCATCAATATCAAAATCATATTTTTCAAAACATTAATAAGCCCATCAAAAAGACCTTTACCTAATCTATCATAAACTTTTAAAAACTCTAAAAAAGTATTTGTTTTTATTTTTATTGGAGAATTGAATGTATCAACTGTCTCAAAATAAGAGTCATTTAATTTGTTCTTGATGACTTACATCAAATGTACAATCAAGAATAGCATAATTTTTTTTGCATCTTTAACTTTTTTTGTTTTTTATTTGTAAGGCTAACAATTCTATAAATTCATTTTGTTTAATATTACTTAATTAATGAGCACAAATTTTATTATTTCTTATGCGTCTAACATGTTATTCTATAATCAGATCAAATTCTGCTAGTATTTCAATCAAACTCAAAAAAAAATATTACCATTATTTTTTTATATATCTTCTCATTTGTCCCACGAAAATTAAAATTATTTTTAGAAAAATGTTTGACTATAGCTATAATCCTAACTAAAACCTTTTTCCAATGTTCCTTTTCTATATTAATTTGTTCTTGTAAATTTTGATCTATAGTCTTTTTTCTAGTTCAACCCATCTTGTCATATTACTAATATGATCATGACTTGTCTCATGACTTTTGAGTTTGAAATTAAGACTTTTCCAATCAGTTTCTTTGTTTACTAATAGACTAATACCACTTAAACAAAATATCTTACAACTAAAACGATAAATTTTATCTAAATCTCTAGAGTAAACTAACATTTTCTATCATATTTGTCTCCATTTGGCAACATCTTTTGATAAAAAGATGAATTAAAATGTCCACTATTTTTATCTTTTGAAAATTGTAAATCGTTAAATCTAATTGCACTTTTTTCTATCATTAAAGCTCTAAAATATTCATTTTCCTGTATCATAAATATTTTTAAAAACTTCACTTGAGGTGATACTATTATCAATATTTTCTTCCAATTAAGTATTATCATTTAAATCCTTTTCTTTTCCTTGCTATTCATTGAAATTAAAACTAACAGTATTTTTAACATCAACTACGAATAATTTTCTAATAAATTTATCAAGTATATCATGTTGAGATTGAATTAATTTATCAACTTTTCTCTTTTTCTTTAATTTTACAAAACTAGATTCAAATTTTTTATTAGTCATTTTTTAAAGTATAAGAATAAAATAAAATCAAAAGAGCACAGTAAGATTTATAAACAATAATATTATAAATTAAATATAAGAAAATAATGAAACAATAGAATCTAAAAAATAAAGGAAATTACACATTGATTTTTCAACTATCGTTCAACTCAAATCTTGAAAAGATGAGAAAAAGAAGAGGAAAGATAAAGAGAAAACAATTTTTTTTGTTATAATATATATAAAAGAAATAAGTAATTATTACATTTTTACTTCAATATTAACAACGGACAATATAAAATATCGCTCCAGCAGAAAAAACGGACAAAATATTAAATTTATAATTATTGTCATTGTTAAATGTTAACAATTTTAAAAAAATCTCTATCAATCCAATTAAAATTAATGATATATTTTTTCTGTTTTCACACAATCAAATTTTAAATATATCATTAATATTTAAGATTTATTCAAAAAAATTAATATCTAAGATATTAATAATTTCCTAAATAGTATACGTAAGACAATTGCCTCATTTGCCGGTTCACACGGAGGCTCTGTCCAATCAAAATACATTTTACCCTCATCAACAAGTCCCATGTGGCTGCAGACCGAGAGATACTGTCACAAAATGTACTCATTCAACTCTTTACATGCAGACAATCTCTTCTCTGTTACTAGTTTAGCACAACGTTGGGCTGCTGCCAATCCTTCCTAACATGCACGCTGTGCCCTTCGTGTGCTCAAAAAAATCATTGTTCGAATTTCGTGTATCCAATTTGAATATAAAAAAATTAAATATAGGTATAATTTAATGGGTTAGATCCACTTACTTTTTGTTAATCTTTCCCTTTTTTATAATTTTACACTTTTTAATTTTAATTTCTTTCTTAACTATATTATAATGAAATTCTATCATTACTTTATTTTTTATTCCAAGTGGACGAAGCTAATCCTTTCGAGTTAGAAAGGACTATTTTGTAATATTTAGTTTTATTAGTAAAAATTCAAGCTTAATTATCAATTTGATTCATAGATTATTTTAAATACTTTAATTTGATGTCTAAATTTTTTTAAAATTTAATTTTGTCTTCAAGTTTTTAAAATGTATTAATTTGCTCATCAAATTTATAAAAACTTAGCATCAAATTAACAAGTTAAAATAATTTGAGGACCAAATTAAACCTTTTAAAAATTTAGAGAACTAATTGAACCTTTTAAAATAATTAGTGGACCAAATTGATGATTAAATCTACTAATTGTGGTTGGTTCTAGATTTTCTTATTTTGATTTGGTTTAATTATTAATTTGGTGTGTGAATTATTTTAAATAATTTAATTTGGTCCCAATTTTTTTAAAAAGTTTCAATTTGATCATCAAAATTTTAAAAATAAATTAATTTGATTCCCAAAATATTTTAATTTAGTCCTCAAGTCCTTAAAAATTTAGGAATCAAATTGATTCATTTTTGAAAATTTAAGGATCAAACTTAACCTTTTAAAAATTTGGGGACCAAAATTGATTTTTTAAAGAACTTGAGAACTAAATTTAACCTTTTAAAAATTTGACAACCAAATTAAACTATTTAAATTAAGTTGGAGAGCAAATTGATAATTAAGGCTTTTGATTTTTATTGTAGGACTAACCTTCAAAATTTTATTATTATTATTTTTGGATATTTTTACATTTTGAATTAAATATGTTAATTTCTCTCCTTTGTTCATTTTTTTGGGTTAATAACTAGATTCTTATGATTCTTTCAAAAGAAGTAGTTTTTCAAGTGGCATCTACCTCATTTCTTGGTTCAAGAACTCAAATAAGAATTCTGCATTTGGTATGCTCTCAGTGATTAGAAATTAGAAAAATTAAGTAAAGTCATCCTCATTAACCACAACTTACCTTTTTTTATATATAAAGAATAACCACAACTTACCTCAAATTAATAATTTTGAATTTTTTTATTTACAAAATGTACTAATTTAGCCATTTTAAAAGTAAATTTCTTATGAGTCAGAATTGCGGCGGGCTATGGTCAACAGTACGATAGCTCACACTTCCAAGAAACAATTTTGTCTCGTTCCTCACTCACTTTGGCAACAAAGTCACAAAGTGTTTGTCCCATTCTTTTGATATAATTGATGTTATGACGATTCTGATAATATACACATCATTTTGTCACTATGCAACTTCTTTTTATTATTTTCCTTTTTTTCTGTTTCTTTGGTTCTGTTACATACCTCGTGACTTTTTTTACTTTTCTCCCCACCTTTTCTTGTTCCATTTTGCTTCATCGTATTCCACCCACCTCGGAGGCCCAAGCCAAAGGTTCTCCCTTTCAACTTAGTACATGGTTTTGATGCCAATTTGTTTTCTGTCGTGTATTACATATTTGATCATAATTTTTTTGTTATACTGATTGATTATGAACATGATTAACTCTGTTTTGTAGTCTTTATTTACGGCTCCTTTCTTTTTTCGTACTCAATGATTGCAATTCATCGTTTTGGGTCCTGTTTGAGGTTTCAACGTTTTGAAAGTTTGGATCTTTAATCTACTGGTTTTGTTTCCATCATGGATGTCTTCAGAATCTGGTCCTTGCTCTAGTTAGAATTTGAGTGGGGTAAATTAGAACAGTTCCGGTTTGTGGAATTGCTCATCAATATCACATTCCCATAAGTTTGGATCTGTTTCTTCTAAAGTCAGCACTTGTTTTATAGGATAAAGCAAGTAATTTACTTGTTGATGAAAAAATCATCTGTCAATATTATATGTGTACATACGTACCAAATCATGAAAGTGAAGTTTTGATAAGAAAATTTCAGAAGATCCTGCTTTCATGTGGTGGGGACTGATGAATCTTTCATTTGACATGGAATGGTAACTAGCATGCTTTTAGTTGAAATACCATTTGGTGACACCAAAAGACTACTTTTTTCTGCTTTTAGTTGTCACGTAGACAGGATTTTAACTAGTATGCTTTGTAGTGTTCTGAAATCAGGCAGTGAACTTAAGATTTATTCATGCTTGCATTTATTGATATTGCATAGCATCTTTGCATTGGAATTCATTTGATATAATATCATGTTATTTAATCACACTATATTTCAAACTCTATTTCAGCAGATCCTGCGGAGATCGTAAGTAAATCTTATGAAGATGGAGATGATAACTAATGTTACCGAGTATGAGGCTATTGCTAAGGAAAAATTGCCAAAGATGGTTTACGACTACTATGCATCAGGGGCAGAGGATCAGTGGACTTTGAAAGAGAACCGAAATGCGTTCTCAAGGATTCTGTAATATACTTTTCTCAGGAACTAGGACCTCCATTTCTGTTCTAGCCCTCTAGAAACTTTTCATTCAAAATCTAAGCTTACCTTTCCTTTGATTTACTAAGGACACATTAGGATTCCCTGTGTGATGGGATTGCAACTTGTGCTTCCTTTAATTAATTTTCATCTTTTTTGTTCTGAAGCCCTTCTCCAATATCTATTTGGTTTACTTCAAACAGGTTCCGCCCGCGTATTCTTGTTGATGTAAGCAAGATAGACTTGACTACAACTGTATTGGGCTTCAAAATATCTATGCCTATCATGATTGCTCCAACAGCCATGCAAAAGATGGCTCACCCTGAAGGTATGTGATCAGATTCTTTGGTCTGTGCCACATTAAGATATTGCCATTAAATTCGGTGCCTATTTGGATTAAAGTTTACAAACTTAAGTGAATGAAACTTAATTTTGTAAATTGAGTATGCAAAAGCAACTTTTTCGTTACTTATTTTCCAAACTGAGTTTCAGTTTACAATCGAATCCAACTGAAAATCAAACAATTATTTTTTCTGTTTTACTTTTTGAGCGGAATTTTTGAGGACGAACCTTGATATAGCAGTAAAATTGTCCCTTGGTGACTTGTTGGTCATGAGTTCAAATCCAAAAACAGTTTCTTTGCATATATAAAGTAAGGTTGCGTACAATATCTCTAGTTCTTACTTTCGTATAGCGAGGAGTCTCCGGGAAATGGAGTATGTACTTTTTGAGCTAAATTTAAAAGCCTCCTAACCAAAAACAAAACACAACTTTAGTCTTTTGTTGTTGTTCTTGTGGTTATATATAAGTATAACTGCTTCACTCTCATATGGCAAAAAGCACCAAGTTACGCATTTCCATACCTTGAGGTGGAATGATTACAGGCTGAGGTATAAAATGCCAAAATATGTAACTTCCTAGCATTTAATTGAATGAGAAGATATCTTGTGGCTCTTTGAAAGAAAGCTTATGGAGTATTTTATGCTAAAACCGGTATAGGTTCTGTATACTTTAATGTGCTATAAGCACCAGAACATGAAAGGAGATTTAAAAGGGGTTTGCTTAATTACGAAGACAATAGAACATTCCCTTCTAAACAAAGACTGCTATTATCCTTTCTTAAATAAGATTACAATCCCATTTGAAGCAAATGAATTTATCTTAAAAATCTGAGTCAATTTCATATAACCATTTTGTGGAGAAAATTCCAGCAAGTTAAGATTGTCTAATATGTTTTGCAAAATGTTTGCAAATTGCAATGAATGTAGTGTTTTATAGAGCAGAATATTGCAGAATTCTCCAACCTTGACATCGTTTAACTATTGTGGTGGTTATTTCTTGTATAACTACGAAGTATAAATTTAATCTGAATTAAACATAACTTCTGCTGATTTCGTTAATGTATAAGTCCCTGATTCTTAATATATGTTTAATAGAAGTTTATTTCGTACTACAACAACAATTGATAAAAGCTTCTGAATTAAAACAAATTATGCAACTTTTATGCAGGAGAATTAGCTACTGCTAGAGCAGCATCAGCAGCTGGCACAATCATGGTTTGGCTTTCACTATATTTGTCATTAACTTTTATTTCGAGATGAAAGCTATATTTCTTTCCTTGTAGTTTATTATTTATTTTACTGTAATATGAAATTTTATATGCCTACAGACTACATGCATTTGTTGTACTTATTTACGTTCCAGCAGATTAGATTTTATAATTTTTTTTGTCACAGACACTATCCTCATGGGCTACTTCGAGTGTTGAGGAGGTTGCTTCAACAGGTCCCGACATTCGTTTTTTTCAACTTTATGTGGGTATTTTTTCCTCAGTTATGCAAGCACTACTATTAATATCTACTCTTATCTAAAATCCTCAACAATCTTGTCTTAATACCTAATATGCTGCTACTGTTCTCTTCTTCTCTCAGGTGCTTAAAGACAGAAATGTGGTTGCCCAGCTTGTGAGAAGAGCTGAAAGAGCTGGTTTCAAGGCAATTGCCCTTACTGTGGACACTCCAATTCTTGGTCGTAGGGAGGCTGATATCAAAAACAGGTTCGCAAACCATTTGAAAATTTCAATCGGAACAGCCTTTCAACAAAACTTTATATGGTTCATCATGGTTGAATTGCTAAATCTCCTACTTTAAGATATTTACTACTGGCTAGTTTGATGGGATATTTTACAGATTTACATTGCCACCAAACCTCGTTTTGAAGAATTTTGAAGGATTGGATCTTGGAAAGTTGGACAAGGTGTGTCATTACATTGTTATTTTCTATTATTTGGTTTGAAATTTTGAAATAAATAGATTTTTTTTTTGGCTTAAATATGTTTTTGATCCTTAATATATAGTCAAATTTTATATTTGATCTCTGATAATTTTTTTTTCTTCATATCTGTTTCCTGATATTTGAAAGATTGTTTTAGATCTCTACTATCAGTTAAATGATGATGTGTTCATAAATATTTGATAATACGATTTGTGATGACTCAAAAATTAATAGGATTTGTTTCAAAATTAAATTAAAAAAGAATTTCTTTCTCTCTTCTATTCCATCCTTTTTTTTCTTCTCTCTTCTGCCTTCTTCTCTTTTTCCCTTCTGTCATGAATACATCACCATAGTTACTGTCATCAACCCCTTGTGTCTGTTACTTTCATGTTTCATCATCTTTGTTCAATGCCCTTGGAGTGGATGCTTTTGTAGTGGGTTAATTAAAAACTCAGAAAAACATAATTTAGAAACTAGTATTATTAACTTAAAATCAACAAATATCCCAAAATTAATCAATACATTCCAAGTTCCAGATCTGGAAGTTCAAAACAAAGAGAAAGTTAAATTTGATTTTGAAACAAATACTGGTGATTTTTGAGCCATCACAAATCGCGCTATCAAATATTTAACGGACACTTCATTGTTTAACTGACGACAGAGATTTAAAACAAAACTTTTTTTAAATATCAGAGAGCAGATGTGAAGTTTTTTAATCAGAGATCAAATACAAAATTCGACTATATATTAGGAATCAAAAACATATTTAAGTTTTTTCTTTATTGGTTATATTATTATTGTTACTGTTACTATTTGCTGTTTGGGATTACATTGCAGACTAGTATTGACTCTGGTCTTGCCTCTTATGTTGCTGGACAAACTGATCGATCACTCAACTGGAAGGTGATATAGATCTTTGACACATGCAATTTCCTAATCTGTGACACTGAATGTGGAAGTAATAACATGGTAAGTCTTGTTTCAGGATATCAAATGGCTTCAATCAATCACTTCATTGCCAATTTTAGTTAAGGGTGTACTTACTGCTGAAGATAGTAAGCCTATCAAACAGATGCACTTTGTTTCTTTCCTGTACTTTTATCTCTTTAAAATTGTTTTCTCAATCTTTAATCTTATCCCATATCTAATAATGTAGCAAGGATAGCCATACAAGCTGGAGCTGCTGGAATCATTGTTTCCAATCACGGAGCTCGTCAACTTGACTATGTCCCTGCAACTATTATGGCTTTGGAAGAGGTAGTGGATCCTAACTATTTCTAGAAATTTTATATTAATTGAAATAGAAATGAACCACTTGCTATCATTCTTTATTTGATTTTATTTCATAATGCTTTATACTTTAAAACTTTAAAGTTGTTATATTTGACTCATTCCAAGATTTTTTTTATTGCCCGCTTCCTTACTCATAATCATTGCATTTTCATTTTCTTTTTAAATTTTTGGGTCCAGTTGAATAATGTCCTCTTTCAATTCATTTAACATATTGGAAATATTGGTTGCTTGACTTAAATAGGTAGTTAAAGCTGCACAAGGAAAAATTCCAGTTTTTATGGATGGTGGAATTCGCCGAGGGACAGATGTTTTTAAAGCACTAGCTCTTGGAGCAGCCGGTGTATTCGTAAGTACATGAAAATTTGATCACCATCATAGAAAATTAAACTATTGAATGCTTAACTTTAGTATATGTGTGTTTGTTTGCCTTATGGAATATGGCATGACAATATGCTTTTCTATTTCATTGATTCACTACTTTTTAATAGGAGGCAGATGATCTAAAATAATCTAAATAGCCCCACATTCTTGCTATTTATATCTTTGTCTTTCATCTCAAATTTCAGATTGGTAGACCTGTGGTGTTCTCATTGGCTGCTGATGGAGAGGCTGGTGTGAGAAAAGTACTTCAAATGCTTCGTGATGAGTTTGAATTAACTATGGCACTAAGTGGTTGTCGTTCACTCAAGGAGATAACTCGTAATCATGTTGTCACAGAGTGGGATCACCCAAGATTTTCTCCCAATTTATAAGATGGCATGACTCAACCTTGTTCTTCTATATTCTAAAATAAGAATTTTAGAATAACCTTTGTTCTTATTCCATGCTTCAATAGAAAACTTTCTTGTTATAATGAGACAGGCATTAGTCATCCATTAGTACTTGCTACTTTTTTATTAGCTGTACATAATAAATTTCTACTTGGACTCATTTCATTGCACTTCGTGCTAAGATATGGTAAACTCTAGAAACATGATTGCCAACAAAATGTATATTTTTATTGGCAAAAGATTAAGTTTCCTGATCATGTATCTCCCATTTATGTGCAACAACTTTGATTTGATAAGTTGCTTGATGTCTTTGGATTGAAAATGCTCCTAAGACCATTTCATTTGATGTGATGGTTATCATGGAATGAAGAACAAAACACATCACATTTGAATCAAAGGATCTTAAGACCACATGACTTGGGACTAAGGTCACCTTATACTGTAGGGTGCCCGTAAATGTTTGGTATCCCACTCATCATTTATCAGGAAGGAAAAGGAGGGAGTGGGAGTGAATATGTAAGAAAAGAAAAGAAAAAAAAAGAGAAATAGGTGAAAAATAATATGAAATAAAGGTTATTTGCTTTTAGAGAAATAAAGTGATAATTAATTGTTTTAGATCATTTGATTTATTGTTTTTATTTAAGAAAACATGACTGAGGCATGTAGGTGGACACATGCGTGTTTCCTTGAAAACAAAATGGCATAGGTTTGGCATAATCAATTATGGAATCATATTGATTAAAGCATTGGGTGGGTAGGAAATTTTTGTTGTTGGGTTCCACTAATGTTTTAAAAAGTTTCTCTTTAATTTACCTATCAAACAACTCACTCACACTCTCTTCCTTACTTTTTCCCTCTATTTCCATAGTACCAAACACACTCTACAAGACATGATACTTCTTTACTCACCTTTTATATTTGATTGGGAGGAAACAAAATGAATAAAAGTGTAAGAAAATAAAAAGAATGAAAAAAGTGAAATAAAGTAGAAAGAAAATAAAAAAAGTAAGATTGTTTGGTTGACATAAAAGATAGTAAAAAAAATGAAGTATTTGAAATAAAGCATGTGGGTAGGTAAGTAAAGAAAAAAAAATTAATATTAAATATTAATGTATTATGAGAAAAGATCAATTTTATTTCAAGAATAATTCACTTATTTTTATCATTATGTTTTCTTGAAATTTAATAGTTATAATAAATAGGTAATTTTAATCATTAGATTTCAAGAAAATAAATAATTAAAATAAAGAATAATTTTTAAAAAATTATTCTTGAGAGTAATTTGATTCCTACTCAGATATTATTGTATTAATAAAGTAAGAATCAAGAGGAAGGGGTCTAAATAAATAAAAAGAAGGAAGAGGAAGATATAACCATGGAGAGAGACTAGTTTTTTGAAAATTGTTTCATTTGATCGCTTTTTATTTCATTTGAGCAATGAAAGTTATTTTCAGTCTCATTGTTTTTTCTTTTATATATAACTTTTCCCCTCTTTCATCTTAATTTCACTCCTTTAAACTCTTTTCACTTTCATTACTCTAAGCCCTTGTAAATGCAGATCAGGAGACTTTACAATGCTAGGAGTAGGAGCCAACCACGAACAAAATCCATGATGAACCCATAGACCTCTATCAAAAGAAAATACCCACCACATATTGTGTTTAGCACTATGTCTTGTAATGTATTTATTTAGATAATAATAAAAATAACGTAAAAACTAATAAAGTACACAGAAGCTTTATATATAACCTTTGAAGCGACAGAAAATTACCAACACGGACATAGCCAAAGATATGAAAAAACCAAAATTGTGGTCATGAGATCTTCCACGTGTAATCCTTCTTTGAGAACCGTGATATTGATCCATCCATTCATCGTCAACTCAATCGGATAAGAGATTGTCCATTTTCACTTGCCTCACAAGTTAACACTCCACGAATTCCTTAATTTCCTCATTATCTATAGCTTCTCCTTTATTTCAAAACCATCTCGAATAAGACAACCTTATCATCATGCATGGTTTAGTAACTTAGAAGACAGAAGCAAGTTTTTATTTTATTTTCATGATGTACTTATTATTTTAAGAGATAGTTTTGACAAGTGCCTAACTATATACGTGGAATGTGGAAGGTATACCACAATCTTTTGCAACTTATTTATTGAATTTTTTTAGAACTGTACAAGTAGAGAAGAAACCGGTGTTTAATTCTTTTCTTCCAAAAAAATATATGCCTAATCCATAAAAATTAACTTAAACATCATATAACATGGTAGTTGCACCATTATAGTTATTGTAAAGAATGCTGAAATTAAGTGATACATACTGTAGCACTTTGCCCATGAGATAATGATCATTGCACTCCAGTTTCAGACTTTAGCACGAAAATTTGAATTTGAATGTTTTATTTGTTGAATTATGAAATTTAAATTTAAAATTATTGTTATAAGTTATTAGATCGTTAATTATTGTTATGAGATATTTTATTTGTACTACTTTTTGTATATATATGAACCTCATATTGAGGAGAAAAAAATGAGAATGAGCCATGATATTTTCCATGAAAAAATCATGGTTTCCTCCATGAAAATAAAAATTATTTCCGCTGCCACTACTCTTTTTCTTCTTCATTCCATATCCGAATTATCTTTTTTCATCTCATTCCCAAAAGACATCTCATTTTATCTTCTCGTATCAGTACATGTATTCCACTTTTCTTTCTCCTCTTTAACATTCACCATATTTGATTCCTCTACAAATTATGATTCCTTCTCGTATCCATTTGAAGGTCATTAATGTGAAACTCGTTGCATTGTTATGAGTCATTCACAGACCAACCATGAAGTTTATTGACATGAACATATGATTGTTTTGAATCTCTTCTCGTATCTTAAATCTCCATGAACGTATTCCATTTGAAGATCATTAATGTGAAGTTCGTTGCATTGTTCTGAATCCTTCACAGACTATTCCTGAAGTTTATTGACATGAACATGTTATTGTTTCGAATCCCTTCCCATACCTCAATTCTCTTTCTACCTCACATAATCGAAACACCTATGGTGGACTATCTTGAAACACCTCTTGAACCTATTGTCAATCAAAGTCATTCCTGGAAGAGTATTTAAAGAAACAATTGGCAAGTTGGGCATGATCGATATTCATGCACCAACTTGAGGGAGAGTGTTGAATTATGAAATTTGAATTTAAAATTATTGTTATGAGTTGTTAGACTGTTAATTATTGTTATGAGTTGTTAGGCTGTTGCAATATACATTATATATTTAAATAGAAAAATCAAATTTGTTATGCATAAAATTAGGATTAGAATAGTTTGTTACTGCTGTTAATTAGCATGTTGTTACACTACTTCTTGTATATATATATATATAAACCTCACGTTGAAGACAAAAAATGAGAATGAGATGATATTTCCTCATAATTATTAGCATTTACTTTTTAACATTATCTAAATCTAATGGACATAGGTTTTCAACTTAATGAAGTTATGCATATTGCAGATCAAAGGGTTAAAAATTGATTTTTTCACACAAACATGCACAAATAACAAAATATATACATAAACATATATATTCAACAAATTAATATATACACAAACCTATATTTACTGTTCACAGTGAAATTTTGGATTAGAGATTGTGATTTTTTTTTTAAAATTCAAAATCAAGTTAAGAATTTGGTCTCCTCTACCCGAAGTTTTAACTATTTATTTATTTTTTTGGTGTTTTTTAAGAAAAAAAAATATTTTAAAAAGATAATAAAATAATATAAATAAAGAGAATTAATTTAAAATAATAAAATTAGAGAATATAAATAAGAACAAATTATTTTTAAATAATACTTTAATATATGTATTTGCACATAATAATAATTTATTTTATGTTATTAAAATTATAATATATAAATATTTTATTATAAAATTATAATATAATGAAAGTTTGAGATAAAAAATTATAAAATAAATTACCTTTTATATTTATGATAAATATTTCATGTTGTGATATAAAATTATTTTTAACTTGATGACTTATTTAAAAATATATTTGAAAAGAGATTATAAATAAAACTGAAATAATATATTAAAAAAATAAGAAATTGAGAAAATCACTAAAAATACTCTAGTTAAAGAAAAATAACTAAAAATATTCCTATTGAAGAATTCTTTTTAAAAACACTCTCATATGAGATAATTTTTTACAATTTATATATATAGAGTGATTTATATAATTAAAGCATATAACTTGTAATGAAATTAAATACATTAATAAAATAAATAATAAACAAAAAATTAAATTAAATTACTTGACTAGAACTTCTAAGACGATAAGGATGATAAATTATTTAAATACTTAAATAAAAATTCTATTGAATTAATTTTTTAAGTTATTTAAGTACCAATGCAACAATAAAAAAATTATATGATAACTTAAATAAATATAAATATTAATTAATATTAAATTATAACTTTGTATATTATACATTTTAATAAAAATATTAAAAAAAGAGCATAAAAGAAAAAGAAAACAATTTATTATTATTATTTTGTGCAAATACACTATTAAAATATTATTTAGAATTAATTTTTTCTTATTTATATTCTCTAATTTTATTATTTTAAAATAATTCTCTTATTTTATATTATTTTATCATTTAAAAAAATATTTTTTTCTTAAAAAACAAAAAAGAAACAGTTAAGAATTTGGGTTTCTTAACTTGGTTTTAATTTTTTTGAAAAATTATAATGTAAATTTGAATTTTCTAAAATTTACACCATGAATAATAAATATTAAATATGTATGTTTATGTATATATTTGTTATTTGTTCTTTGTGTGAAAAAATCTTTAAAATTCGCTTCTGTTTTTGTTTTTCTTTCTTTCCTTTTTGTTACATTGGAAATTTGGACATAAACCTTTCAGACCAAGGAAAAGGAGACAAAGAAGGGAGTAAAGTTATAACTTAAAACAAATGGAGCAATTAGAATTTCGAATACACCGAATTGACAAAGGAACACAACCTCAGTTTTAATATCTCTTTTTTTTTTAAAAAAAAAATGCAATTAAGCTTAAAAAAGTAATACTCATCATCATTTTGTCACTATGCAATTTCTTTATTATTTTCCTCTGGTGTGTTTTCGGCTCTGTTACATAATGTAACAGACTTACATGCCTTGTGACTCTTTTCACTTTTCTCCACGCTTTTTCTTGTTTCTTCTGAGCTTAATCGTATTCCTCACTTCGGCTGCTTAGCAATCCAAGCCAAAGGTTCTCAATTTCAACTTAGTACCTGATTTTAATTCCATGTTATTTGCAGTATTTGATCATAATTTTTTATTATTACTAATTGATTATGAACATGATTAACTTTGTTTTGTAGTCTTAATTCACGGTTCCTTTCATTTTTGTACTTAATGATTGCAATTGACCGTTTTGGGTACTGTTTGAGGTATACACAGTTTGGAAGTTTGGATTTTTAATCTGCTTATTCCATCATGGGTTTCTTCTGAATCTGATCCTAGCTCACTTAATTTGAAAGGGTAAATTGAACTGATCCTGTTAGAGGAATTGTTCATCAAGATCACATATAGTAAAATGATCCATAAATTAGGATCTGTTTCCTCTAAAGTGAACACTTGCTTTATTGGATAAAGTAAGTAATTTTACTTGATGACGAAAATATCACTGGTAGATATTTTGCATGCTTGGAAACAAGTTGAGAATAGAAGAGTCATGTTTCAGCTGTAGAAGCTATAACTATTGGTTTCGGAAAATCACATCCGAATCATGAAACCAAACATGCTAATTATGTAAACATACATAACAAATCATGAAAGTGGAGTGTTGATGTGAAAATTTTAAAAGATCCTGATTTCATGTGGTGGGGGCTGATGAATCTTTCATTTGACAAACCCTTTTTCAGAAAAGACAACTCTTCTATTGTTGTTAATTGAAATATTATTGAGTGACACCAAAAGACTAGGTTTTTGAGCTTAGTTGTCACGTTGACCAAGATTGTGTTTTGAAAGGATTCTAACTAGCATGTTATATAGTCTGAAATGAGTCAGTGTACTTCAGAAATATCCATACTTGCACTTATTGACATTGCATAGCATCTTTGCATTTGATATGATTTCATGTTACTTAATAACTATATACTTGAAACTCACTTTCAGCAAATCCTGCAGACGTCATAAGAAAATCTTATGAAGATGGATATGATAACTAATGTTACCCAATATGAGGCAATTGCAAAGGAAAAATTGCCAAAGATGGTTTATGACTTCTATGCATCAGGGGCAGAGGATCAGTGGACTTTGAAAGAGAACCGAAATGCATTCTCAAGGATTCTGTAATCTACTTTTCTCAGGAACTAGGACCTCCATATATCTGTTCTACCCCTCTAGAAACTTTTCATTCAAAATCTAAGCTTACCTTTCCTTTGATTTACTAAGGACACATTAGGATTCCCTGTGTGATGAGATTGCAACTTGTGCTTCCTTTAATTAATTTTAGACTTTTTATTCTGAAACCCTTCTCTCAATATCTATTTGGTTTACTTCAAACAGGTTCCAGCCACGTATTCTTATTGATGTAAGCAAGATAGACTTGACTACAACTGTAATGGGCTTCAAAATATCAATGCCTATCATGATTGCTCCAACAGCCATGCAAAAGATGGCTCACCCTGAAGGTATGTGATCAGACTCATTGGTCTGTGTCACTTTCAGTTTCCGATATTGCCATTATATTCGGTGCATGTTTGGATTAAAGTTTACAAACTTAAGTCTGAATGAACTTTATTTTGTAAATTGAGTATGCAAAAACAACTTTCCTTAGTTCTATTTCAAACTAAGTTTGAAGGAAAAATTATTATTAAATTCAGTTTTAATTGAATCCGACTGGAAATTAAACAAAAAGTTTTTTCAGTTTTACTTTTTTAGCAGACGTTGAAAGCCTCCCAACTGAAAACTAACCATAACTTCAGTCTTTTGTTGTTATTGATCTTGTTGTTTTATATAACTACTTCACTGTAACAAAGGCAAAAGGCACATAATTATGCATTCCCATACCCTGAGGTGGAATGATTATAGGATAAGGTATAGAATGCCATAATATGTAGCTTCTTAGCATTTAATTGAATGAGAAGGTATCTTGTGGCTCTTTGAAAGAAAGCTTAAAGAGTATGTTTATGCTGAAACCGGTATAGGTGCTGTATACTTTAGTGTGCTATAATAACTAGAACATGAAAGGAGGATTTAAAAGAGGTTTGCTTAATTACAAAGACAACAGAACATTCGCTTCTCAACAAAAACTACTGTTATTTCTTAAATAAGATTACAATCCCATATGAAGCAAATGAATTTATCTTAAAAATCTCAGCCAATTTCAGATAACCATTTTGCAGAGTAAATTCCAGCAAGTTAAGACTGTCTAAATTGATTTCTAAAGTGTTTGCAATGAATTGATAACGATATCAAGAAAAGTAGTGTTTTCAAATGAAACAGAAAAGGGTTTGGGAGCTTCTGGAAATTTTGTATTACTTTTTAGTGTTTTATAGAGTAGAATATTGCACAATGCTCCAATCTTGACGCCATTTAACTGTTTTGGTTGTTATAATTACAAATTATAAAATTAATCAGAATTAAACAAATACTCTCTGCTAATTTTGTTAATCCATTAATCCCTGATTTTAAATATTGTTTTTATTGAAGATTATTTCTTACTACAAGAACAATTTAGAAAAACTTCTTAATTAAAACAAATTATGCAACTTTTGTGCAGGAGAATTAGCTACTGCTAGAGCAGCATCAGCAGCTGGCACAATCATGGTTTGACTTTCACCATATCTGTCATGCATTTTGGTTTTATTTCCAGAAAAAAGTTATATTTGTTTCCTTGTAGTTTTATTATTTATTTAACCGTATGCCTACTGAACTGCATGCATTTGTTGTACTTAATTACTTTCCAGCAGATTAGTTTTCATAATTTTTGTGACAGACACTATCCTCAACTGCTACTTCCAGTGTAGAGGAGGTTGCTTCAACAGGTCCTGGCATTCGTTTTTTTCAACTTTATGTGGGTATTTTTTCCTCATTTCTTCTTTCCATAGTTCTCTTTTCTGTGATGTGTGTTAAAAGTCTCCCCCGTGAATAAAAAAACATTTTCTTGACAATGAAACATTTCCAAGCAACTTAGTATGAAACAGGAAATCACTTTTATGAATTGTCAATTTTTTTTTTTGGTTGCACTTTTATGAATTTTTTAATGAGTTTGGAAAATTAAGGCTTGATTCCTGCATACTGCCACAGGGCAATGTATTACTTACATTTTTTTTCCATTGTTTTTTGCCAGAAAAGATCTTAATAGTTTCACAAATAATTTCTTTTCTTTCTCTGTGATTTCCTCCACACTTCCTTTTAATAGCAAAATGTTATTCTCCTTGCTTAAGTTATGCAAGCACAAATATGAATATATCCTCTAATCTAAAATTCTCACAATCTTGTGTTAGAACCTAATATGTTACTGTTCTTTTCGTCTCTCAGGTGTTAAAAGACAGAAATGTGGTTGCTCAGGTTGTGAGAAGAGCTGAAATAGCAGGTTTCAGGGCAATTACCCTTACTGTGGACACTCCAATTCTTGGTCGTAGGGAGGCTGATATCAAAAACAGGTTGGCAACCATTTGGAAATTTCAATCGGAACAGCATTTCAACAAAACTTTATATGGTTCATCATGGTTGAATTGATAAATCTCCTACTTTAAGATATTTACTACTGGCTAGTTTGATGGGGTATTTTACAGATTTACATTGACACCAAACCTGGTTTTGAAGAATTTTGAAGGGTTGGATCTTGGAAAGCTGGACAAGGTGTGTGATTACATTGCTACTTTCCATTATTGGTATGAAATTTTGAAATCAGACGAGTTTTTCCATTATTGGTCATCTTATTGTTATAACTGTTGCTATTTTCTGTTTGGGATTACATTCCAGACTAGTGACTCTTTTGCTGCCTCTTATGCTGCTGGACTATATGATCGGTCACTCAACTGGAAGGTGATATACATATTTCGGAGATACAATTTTCTAATCAGTGACACTGAATGTGGAAGTAAATATAGGAAATCTTGTTTCAGGATATCAAATGGCTCCAAACAATCACTTCTTTGCCAATTTTATTAAAGGGTGTACTTACTCCTGAAGATAGTAAGCCTATCAAACAGATGCACTTTGTTGCTTCCCTGTCCATTTTATCTTTATTTGGATTGTTTTCTCAATTTTGAATCTAACTTCATATCCTATGCTAATAATGTAGCAATGATAGCCATACAAGCTGGAGCTGCTGGAATCATTGTTTCCAATCACGGTGCTCGCCAACTTGACTACGTCCCTGCAACTATTATGGCTTTGGAAGAGGTACTAGATCCTAATCATTTCTGGAATTTTTTTAATTAATTGAAATAGAAATGAACCACTTCTAGTATCCTTCGAGGTAGTGGAACTAAAGTCTTAGTCATTCTTTGTTTTATTTTAGTTAATCACACATTATGCATTAAAACTTAAAACTTAAAACCTGTTATATTGGAATCATTGCAAAATTCGTTTTCATTGCCTGTTACCTTGTAATTGTTGCATTTTCATCTTCTTTTTAAATTTTTGTGTCCTATTTCAATTCTTTAACATATTGGAAATATCGGTTGCTTGACTTGAATAGGTGGTTAAAGCTGCACAAGGAAGAATTCCAGTTTTTCTGGATGGCGGAATTCGCCGAGGGACAGATGTTTTTAAAGCACTAGCTCTTGGAGCAGCCGGTGTATTTGTAAGTACACGAAAATTTGATATCCATCATATCAAATTAAACTGTTGAATGCTACTTCAGTATGTGTGTGTTTGTTTGCCTTATTGAAGCATATATGCATCATAAAGGTGTAGTTCCTATTTTCTACAGAGAAGCATATGATCCTGAATCTTAGAAATTTCCTTTTGAATATGAATTTCCACAAATGCCATGGAAACTTATGGAATATGCCAATATGCTTTTCTATTTCATTGGTTTACTAGTTTTTTTTGGAGGCAGGTGATCTAAAATAATCTAGCTCGTCCCATATTCCTGCTATTTATATATTTGCATTTGATCTCAAATTTCAGATTGGTAGACCTGTGGTGTTCTCATTGGCTGCTGATGGTGAGGCTGGTGTGAGAAAAGTACTTCAAATGCTCCGTGATGAGTTTGAATTAACTATGGCACTAAGTGGTTGTCGTTCACTCAAGGAGATAACTCGTGACCATGTTCTCACGGAGTGGGATCGCCCAAGATTTTCTCCCAGGTTATAAGATGACAGGACTCCACCTTGTTCTTCTATATTCTAAAATAGGAGGAATTTTAGAATAACCTTTGTTCTTATTTGATGCTTTAGTAGAAATCTTTGTTGTTAAAGTGAGTCAGGCGTTAATCATCCATTAGTAATTGCTACTTCTTTATTCACTGTACAAATAAGTTTCTACCTGAACTCATTTCATTGCACTTGGTGCGATTTGGTAACTCTAGAAACATGATTGCCTATAAAATTTACTTTTTTCTTGGCAAAAGATTAAGTTTTATGATCATAGATCTCCCATTTAGGTGCTGACAACTTTGATTTGATAAGTTGCTTGATGTCTTTGGATCGAAAATGTTCCTAAGGCCAGGTAGAAGATGTGCTCGTTTATATATATATATATTTCTTTATATATCACATTGTTAGTGTTACATTAACGACCAATTAAAATTTATTAAAAATAATAATTTTTTGAGTTTTATATTATATTTAATATTTTTTTATTCTTATTTTATAATTTATTAAAAACAATATGTTGTTAATATCCCAATTAGTTTCTATCATCAATACTAGCACTAGATATTATCATGACAATTTTATAAACTAGAGTTAACGATAGATATGACAATGAGATGAAATAAGCACATGTAGTAGTTACTTGTTGTTAGGGGTGGATAAACGGGTTTAGGTCCATGGACCGGTCACGAACCAATTTTTTTAAGAATTCATGACTATACAGAATTGTGTGGGTTTGGATCGTGAGGTCCACGGGTTGGTCCGCAAATCCACAACCACCAGCCAAGTCCAATCCAATTAATCATAAACGCACACACAGACACGCCTCAGAAGCTCAGTCTATGTTGTTTCTTCTCCTCACTCCTTCACATGCCGCGCCTCATAGCCACAATGACGTCGGCGCCGGCTCCTTCCCAGGCTATGTGCAACTCGCGCTCTGTTCTCCCCACATGGATCTCCTCACCACAACTCGATCTATCTTTTCACTTTGCCACCACCATGCCACCATCGTTTAGGGTTTTTCGTTTCCTCTCTCTATTTTGAATTTTTTAAAAAAATTTAGGCCTGTAGACCAGCTCGTTTAACTTGTGGGATCCATGAAACGGGGGCGAACCAATGTATTAAATCTGTATAAGAGTGCGAGGCAGACTGGCCTGGTCCACTGTCAATGTAGGCTTATGCGGACAGACTTTATGCGGGACACGCTAACTCGCTTACCACCCGTACTTGTTGCTTATTCTGTTAGATAAAAATTCATACACTTGAGTACCGGCAAAAGAACCAAAATAATATCTTTTTAATAAAAAATTATCAATTTGGGGCTGTTTTGAAACTATTTACCAATATGGGGCAGTTGGTCACGCCCAAATTGGGCGTGACTTAATCTGTCTCTAAATCGGTCTCTAATTCGGTCGCTAATAGTTTTTGATTGTATTTTTATGTTTGCGACGGAATTTTCCGTCGAAAAAACTGTTAGTGACTGATATAGAGACTAAAATTGGAGACGGAAAATTCCGTCGCACACATAAAAAATACAATATTCTGTTGCAAAAACTTTTAGCGACCGATTTAGAGACGGAATAAGTCACGCCCATTTAGGCGTGACCAACTGCCCCATATTGGTAAATAGTTTCAAAACAGTCCCAAATTAGTAATTTTTTATTAAAAATATATTATTCGAGTTTTTCTGCCCTTGAGTACCTATTTAAAAACTACATTGATTTTTTTTTATATCTATGTGACTGTGCATCTACAAATATCCATAAATACTTCTAAAACAAAATCAAGAAAACTATTGTGAGCTTCAGGCAAACTGCAGGCACGACAAATATCACTTTGAATTTATTAATTAAAGAATATAAAAAAGTAATCACTTTAATTATTTTTCTAATTATTAGTAGACACGTGCAAAATCCTTCATGTACATCCATCCACTAAACATGTACATGTGTACGTGTGTGCTCACAAACATAGAAATTAACTTATTCTAAATTAAATTATTTATGTTTAACTTAAACTTTTTAATATAACTCTTTGATTTGAAAATTCAAGGTAAATAAATTAGTTATACAAAATTTCATATAATTTATAAATTATTTCATATTTTCATTAATTAATTTTATTTTAAACATATAATATATATTTCAAAATATAAAAATATATTAACTATAAGACTATATACAACTATAAATATTCAATTTATTCAAAATTTATAACACACACACACACACACACACACACACACACACACACACACACACACACACACACACACACACACAC
>CM023945.1:24490132-24566440 GCA_013407115.1 Glycine latifolia | reverse complement strand
ATATATATATATATATATATATTATTACATGTTTTAAAAGCATATATAAATCACTTACTTACAATAAGTTAATCCTCCTTCATATGTGTGTAGACACTAGAGATATTCTCAATTTGATTGAAAAATATGTAAGAAAAATTAGTCTTCATAATACATATAATGGAATAAAAAAGGAATCTATTTTGGGTTTAAAATATATTATTGCAAAAATAAAATGAATACATATTAGGATATAAGTTATTGGAGTATAGTTATTCAATATTATGAAGACTCTATGAGTATTTACATCGAAATCAATATTTGTTATCAATTTTTTTATGAATGAAACTCTAAAAAATAAAATCTCTTTCTACTTTTTAGGTTTAAAACTAAGTTTGAACTTTTCTAGTTTTTGTTTAATACACTTTGTTTTTAGGTAGATGTTTCTATTTATAAGGTTAAAAATATATGAATTTGGATATTTTATCAAAGAAAAAAAATGAAAGATTTAATTTAAAGCAATTTTATATCTCTTTTTCTTTATAAAAATAAAAGTGATCTCATATCTTTTATTTTAAGAAGCTTCCTAATATAAGACAAAAATAATTCACAATTAATTAATGACTAATTACTAACTAATCATAGGATCTAATCATGATATGTAACAATAAAATCTTGTTTTTATTTAATGAGCAACTTCCACATTTATAAAATAATACTTTTTTTATATTAATTATATTCTTAGTGCTAGTAAAGAATATAATAATATTTCACTAAAGTATTTATTTGATTAAATTAAATTCTTTAATTTAATTATTAAATAAATTATTTTTTTTACAAAGATTAAAACACTCGTTTATGTGTGACTTCATATATTTGATACTAAATTGATAAACACTCCTTGACGTCCCGATAACATGAAGTGACATTTTTTACCTTCAAGAACTAATATAAGAATAATGTAATATTTTTTTCCATCATTTACCACTCAAAGTTAACTCTAGATTATAGTATTATTGTCAAACTCTAATAAATTAACATATTTAATCAATGAATGACTTAATAAATTCTTTTCTCTTTCATTCAATATTGTCCTCATCAAGGTCTTAATCATCATAGAACTCAAACTCATTACTAAGAGTTGATAGATTTCTTCTCGATTAATAATTAATTCTACAAGTATTGAACCATATTTAATATTCATTCAACTAATGTCCTAAGACATTAGGCGTCCGAAATTAAAACATAATAAATAACTTGTTAATTAATATTACTATGATAATTTTAGCTCAAATGCTATTATTATATTTTTTCTTGAGAACTTCCTATTTACATATCAATATAATATTAATTGTTTGAAATTTTCAATTGAGTCACTTAAATGATAACATCACATGTACATAATTTATATATGTATTTCAATAAATTAGATCTATTATTTATATAATAAATACTAGTACGTATATGTTGATCTATTTAGATTATTGATATAATATTCATAATAAATCTATGATTAAGAAAAATTTAGATTAAATTATGAGAAACTTATTTCTCATTTTTAAAATCTCTATTATGATAACAAATATTTAACTTTAATCAAAGATATTATCAAGTTAAGTATTTTATCAAACAATATAAAAATGATAAAGAAATAATAATATTTTATTATTGGAATTATAATTGATTAGTATGTATTGAATCTTAGGATACACTATTATTCTCAACAAATTATATAATTTAAGAATTCATTGGATTAAAGTGTTCTATTTTTTGGTATAGATAAACTAGATTAAGTGGTTTTTTTGTCATTTGAAAAAAGTCCATTAGCTAAATCTTCAATCATCCACCCCCCACCCCCCACCCCCCACCCCGCCCCCCCCAAAAAAAAAAGTATACACAAACACGCACATAAGAAACCCCCCACACACACACACATATATACACACGAAGAAATTGAAGAAATTGTATGAGTTTCGATCATAGCCGCACCTAATTTACAAGCCCTTGATCCACAAACTGTGTTGGGGAAAGAGGCATTTCATTCATCATAGTCTTGCTACAAGCTAGCCAACAACCAAGCCCAATTAATTTTCATTTGTTTCCCCTTGATTTTGATAATTTTACTTAATTAATTAGCTAGTGATGGTATGGGGATGTTTCTTGGACACGATTCTTCCTCTTCTGGAGAAACCTCTGCAGCGATCTTTTCATGGAAAGTCCAGTGCTGGGGCTATACATGTTATTATGAGGTGATTGCAGTAATATTGGTGAAGATGGTTCTGACCCAGTTGGTGTCATCACCCTTCTCTCCGTCACTTTATTTGCTAGCAATAATATGGATTTGGCCTGCATGCAATACACATACGACTCCGCTTACGACTCTTTTTCATAATCCAAATAATTGACCTAACGACTCATGAACCATGTGAATATTATGTGCCTTAATTAAATTAATAGGGAGACTACGTGGCAACAAACTATCGACTCATTTATTATTATTTTTTATTATAAAGTACTAGTATGAAATAAGGCGACTTGATAAAAAGAAAACCTCTCAAGAAAAAACATGCAACAAAAGTGCCGATCTGTTCTACCGTTGTGTCCAAAATTTTTAGGTCAAATAATGAGTCTTTGCTTTAATAGCGAGTAACTTCTTGGAACCCCAATTCTAACTTAGCAGTCAAATAGTCATAAATACGACCTTCTACCTTTTATATCTTTCGTTTGTCTTGTACCCTAAATATTACCAACTTGTCTGCAAAGATTTTACCCTAGATAAATATCTTTATTCTCTCTCCGGGTAGTCAATATTCTATTTTGTTACAGTAGTTACTCATCATATTATAAATTAAATCAAGTCTAATAAAGTAATTAGTGGTAATCATAACTCTCAGTATCATCTGAGATACAGTAGGAAACTAAGTCAAATTATATATACAGTCACAATAATTTGGAGAGTTTTTATACTATTAGTTTTTAACCAATCAAATTATATGACATTTTTTATTAATTAGTTATTTTTTTAAGTTAGTCATTGATTGTAAAATTTCTTATTATTATTTCTTAAGCATAGGTTCTATAAAAAAAGTATTGAAAGTAACTAAAAAAATTTAGAATTCAAATTTCTAAAGTTATCTTTAATTATATTTTCTAATTTTAAAAAGTTACAATTTTAAAAAATAATAATCAAGAATTAAAGGACTAATTTGAAAAAAAATAAAATAAAAAAGTAACATATAATTTGTTTAACTAAAAAATTAACAATATCAAAATCTCTCGAATTATTAGGAACACTATAGAAACTCTTCAAAGATGATGGATGATTCCCAATAGTTTAATTAATTAGAGAAATGATAATTAGACACCTCTTTATTTTAAAAATTCTATCAATATTATCTAATATTTTCTTCTATCTCTTTTTATCATATTCAATCATTTATTATATTTTTCTTTTTCTTTATTCTCTATCACGGGATGTTAAGTGGCACTTGGGTGTCGAAGTATATTTTCCTAATCATTTACCCCAGTGAATGTCAGGTTAACAAAAATGTTATGCACTAATACATAGATAAAAGCTACGTACTTTTGTTTTTGTCAGATAAAAGCTACTTACTATAAAATACTTAGAATATTACCATTAAAATTATAAATAAATAAAACAGACATCTATAAATTTTCACTAATGATAGTAGATAAGGAAGAATACACTTGTATAACCCAAACAACAACTGAATAATGATCCTAGAAGTATATGTATCATCTAGCTAATTTTAAGAAATTAAAATAAAAAATAAATTGCATTAAAACAATATCATTCTTTTCTAATAATATATCTTGTTTATTCAACAAGTTATTTAACAATTTAGGTTTCAAGACGTTTTTTACCTTCCTAGTTCCTAGACTATCTTAAAAGACATCCAACAAATATAAACATCTTATCCAAATCCAAACACTCTTCATTTTTCTATCTTTTTTTATCAAATCACATCACCAATTATATAAATTATTTATCTCTTATTTCTAGGTGTCTACACCCAACAAGTATTCCAATATTAATTTCTAAAAAATATAAAGAAAGAGAACACTTTAATTTAATGGAAAAATAAAGAAATAAATTACATGGTTGATAAACAAAAAGAGCATATATATGTATACCTGAAGCTCTGTGACATCTGAGACACAAATCTTGTTATCATAGAAAATGGTCAGCGGATGTTGCAGTTGCTGTTGCTGTTGATGGTGGGAGTCCTGTTGTGGACTCTCACTCATTTCTGCTTCCATCCTTCATTCAAAGCACAAAAGAAAAAACTCACAACCATGAATTAATCCAAATTAAACTACAAGCTTTATGCAAATTATATATATATATATATATATATATATATATATATATATATATATATATATATATATATAGACAGAGAGAGAGAGAGATATCAAATATCAGAACTCACAAAGTAAAACCTTAATTAAAAAGAAAAGAGAGAGAAAATCCACTCACATGGGACAAAGATCGGAGAGGGAGGGAGGAAAAAGGGGAAGTTTCAAATTGCAATTCTTCCTCATCTTCTATATTCTTTGACAGAATTGAATTCTGTGACAGAGAGAAAAGTAAAGATAACGTGTAAACAAATACCACAAAGGAAAAAAAAATGGAGGATGGTAGATGTATATATATACATATATGATTGAAGAATTTGGAAAAGCACCCACAAATGAAACACGTAAAGCACAAAAAAAAATCGGCTTCGGCTGGTAAACAGTGTTAAAGTACACTTGAATTTAAATTAGTAATGTCGGTGTGTGTAATTTTATACCAATTCAAAAGATAAAAATAAGTTGAAAATAAAAATAAAATAATGATATTTTTATAAATATACGTTTACCTTAAATATACGATTTGCAACCTTTTTATTCAAAGACACACTTAATTGTAGGCAGCAAAAGCAAAAGCACGTTGGAGTTGTAATATTTATTATTATTAATTATAATTTGAGCACATGTTTCATGGTTTTTTAATATTTGCGACACAAGGCGACGGCGTGATGAGTTGAGATAAGTGACGAATGAATGTGTTGACGATGGCATTGCTGCGTGCGGTGGGCAACACCACGAGACGAAATTATTTGTCACGCTTGCTTCCCCATGAAACGACACGTCCTTTGCGCCAAACCATTTATCAAATCTTTTTGACAAATACTAAGGGTACTATACTGTTTATAATTTTTTATGTTTTTTTTATAATTTTTATATTAAATATATTTTCTTTAATTTCTTAATCAATGTATGACAAATATTGTTTAGCAAAATTCATATTTTTATTTTAAATATTTTATAAATAATTGACACTTAATACTATATATTAAGTTTTTCTTTTAAAAAATTATAATATAACTTTAAGATCTTAAGGATAAAGGTACGAAATAAAAAAAGAGAATTAAATACTTTAAAACTATTGTTAATTTGATACTACATACTGATGATGTGATGTGTTATCTTTACATTCAATATAAAAAATTATAATGTTAATTCATAAGAAATTATGTTAGTACTGTAAGAGTTTAAAAGCATTAATTTATTTTAAAAGTTGACAAAATTACGAGTGAATATTAGAAAAATATAGTATAATTTCAGAAACAGTTTTATGATTTTAAAATTTATAATACATTAAATTCTATATTTTTTATCATATGTTTTTTATGATTTAAAATTCTTTGCCGGTATTTATAAGGTATTTAATTAACATTTCTTTGTATTTGTCCACGTTGTTTATTTTTCACGGTCAAACATTATATTATATGTTGTTTAATGTTTTAAATAACTTTATGAGGGTCGGTATGAGTAAAACGAAATTGTAAAATGTATATAAATATCCTTAGGATAGGATTTTATGAATGAAAATGATTTATTACCATTATTATTTGGTTCACGTCAAACATAGTATTAATCTGTCGGCTTAGGGATCACTCCGGGTAACAGGGTTGATTTATTTTAAATGTCAATAAACTTATTTAAAATTTAATGTTAATAATTAGTTTTAAAAATAGTCTATATCAAATTTAATTTGTACGTACATTTAAAAAAAAAATTAGAATATTTAGTTTTATTAATAATATTATGAAATTACTTTTAAGGTATAAATATGAATATTTTCTTAAAAGTTACAGGTCTTGCTCCATTTTGATAGTTAAATTTTTTATTCTCTTGAGTCAAATTTACTTAATAAAAATTGATTTAGGAAGATGAAAAAAAAATCTAAACATGATTTATTAATGTCAAAATTAAATTTTATCTAACAAGCGCGATTTTAACTGTATGCAAACAAACATATGACAACCCATTAGAATTGTCCCAGTGAAGAGGGTATCCTTTTATTGCATTTGTACATTAAAAAAAACACTTAGGTCATTTAGAGAATTAAAGTTATTGTTTTTGTCTTTTGATTTAAGTCTTAATTAATCCAATGACTTATTTTTTAATGAGTTTAATATTTATGTATTGAAAGTGTAAAACAATTTACATTGTTAGTGTATAACTTTTTCTCTTTTTTAATTTCATTTGATCTTTTAAATATATTCATCTAAACACAAAATTATCCAATGATTATTTATATATAGGATTAGACTTATGTCTCTTTAGAATGTCAAATATGAAAGTAATACCAGGTCTTTTGGTAAGTATAAAAAAAATCAGGTCTTTTAGTGCATATGTCCCATAATATCTTTCCTTATCCTCATCATCAGTATCACTGTTCTCAGACCTCACCCTCTTCCTCGACAAATTCCCCTCCCTTGCGTGCACATTTCCATTACAGTAATTTTCCCTTCCACCTACTTACAGAAACATCACAAAGATACGTTAAAGCACTTTATTCCCCCGAAATAAAAACACCATCCAAAATCCAAACAGTAAACTTACATGGCATGTGTAAGGACTATGTATTTCTATTGGCTCATTCTCATTCTTAGGATATTGATTCTTATTGAATGATTTACCACTTTTAGTGAATGAGACATTTTCAAGTTTACATTTTGCTTATTAAATATTGACTATTAATATATAGTCTTATGAGACAATTCAAGCAAACAACGTGACTCATCTTTATGAATTTTTCCAACACAAAGAATTCTCATATGTATCTTTCATGTTAAAGAATCTAATCAACATTTTTATCATCTTATGCAAAGGTGACAAACTGAGCTACTCAATCTAATTCCGGCTAGGTTGATGTGGGTTGTGGGTCATAGTGAGTTTGACTATTAAAGCTCAAATTCATTTTGGGCCTCTAAAATGAAACCCAATACCATATGCATCTTCATGGAGATAGATCATAAACTCATCATCAATAGTAGACCACCTGTATCTAATAGACAATCTTATGGGAATCTAGTCAACCAAATCAATAGGTTGTAGAACCTTAACCTTAGCAGGAAAAATAATCACATTTTCAACTTGAGTATTACTCATATTCTCTCAATTGGAACATGTGCTTCAAAGGGACAATAGAAGCAACATTGCTGTTAGTGCTAGGTAGCTGCAAAGAAACAATCTCAATTAAATAAGCATTAGCCTTATATGATGGGATGACAAGATTCGCTACATTAAGATCCAAGAACTTAGCGTGCATGCATGGACTTCACAACCTAGTGTCCCTGTTAAGACAAAATATCATATAGCCTTTAGCGCTTTTTAGATATCACTTGGAATAAAAATTACTAGTCGATCATTAGGATTTTTAAACTCCTTTGGAGAATCTACTCACACTTATGGATGTGTTGTCCTCTCTCAACAGGGGCAGACCCAGACTCCAGAGGGCCAACAAAAGAAGATAAAATTCATACAACAAATATATATTATCATTTTGTATACAAAATATTAATAATTTGTCTCTAAATCATTAATCTATTATGAATACTATAGTGTATTTATGTATATATAATTAGTCAATTATATTTATTATATATAAATGTATAATACTAAAACCTCAATTATAAAATATAAAAATTAAAAATAATTTTATTTCGTGTGATGCCATGCATTTCAATCTTTACCTCTTGTTAATGTCATAACTCTAGTTTCCAAAATATGAAAATTACATCACAACAATTTTCCACCAGTCTAATGAAACTCGTTTATAAGATTTGAAAAACAATAACTCCTTTAATTACAAGAAAAATAGAGTTTAACAAAACTCAAGAAACATAAAAATGACTATATAATAACTAAAATTTGATAATATTTAGATAAGATTTCTTAAAAAAAGATAAAATTATTATTGGTTTTATATTTTAAAAAATCAGGAGATAACAATTGATTAAATAATAATTAAAATTTAATAAAATATAATATTCAACTAAGATTTCTCTTAAAAAAATTTACTACTACTATTATAAATTTGAAAAAAAGTCAATAGTAAAAACTAAATTCCTTTCAACTTCCTTATTGCCACCATAAATTATACGTATAAAAAACAAATTAGCATCTATAGTTAATAATTGCAATCCCTGCATAATGCATGGTTAATTATGTATGCATTAATTATTTCCATAAATTGATGAATAATTATGTGCAACATTTGTCTAATCCTAAATTTCTTTAACATATTGTAACCAATTAGTTAGCTAGTACAAATCTCATCAGTAAAATATATCCTTACATTAGAAAAAATAAATAAGAAGTTAGGGGGGCTATGGCCCCCAACCCAATACATGGGACCGCCTCCATCTCTCAACAATAACTTCTTCATATATTTCCTAATATGCATATGATTTATAAAAGTATTTTACCCGAACAATATTTAATTATATAAAAAATTTATTTAAATTTAATGTATAAACTTATGGTTACAATTTTGAATGGGCTCTCTCCTATACTGTGTATTGAAATAGCTACATTAAGGACATTTTAAGTATTCAATTTAAAGTACATTAAGGACATTTTAAATAGCTAATAAATTAAACTAGCAATGAACACTTGAAAAGAAAACATTAAGGACATTTTAAATAGCTGTTTGATATATACCGACACTCTTGATCCGTATGATAATTATCGTAAGACAAATTTATAAAATACTGGGTTCGAATACTGGTAACATCCCAAAAAAATAGTTGTATGCTCATTTTTTCTTACTTTTCCTGTTATTTATCTTCTTTTTTTAATCTAGAGCATTTCTTATATATATATATATATATATATATACATATAAGAAATTAATATTAAAATAGTTATAAAAAAACACCCAATTATCTGTAAAGCGTATTATACATAATACATGTTGTTACGGAACCTGCTCACTACATGATCCCGTTTTATGCATGTGGAGCTAATAGTGTTTCTATTCAGCCCCCGAGAAGTATGAATCAAACAGTAGAAAGGACAATTACTATGAGATAAGGTTATCGGAATATTAGCTACGGATTCAACCAAATCGTGATTAAGTTTTTCCCTAATACAACAAATTAAGGCCACGTTTATTGCGCATGCATGACTTTACACATTAACCTGCACAGGGATTATGCAACGCGTCTAGATCCATGTGCTGTATATGTAACACGTGATAATTAAAGTTCATTACAGTTGTAGTTTTTCTATAATCATGCCATAGTTAATTTATTAAAATAAGTACACTTATTGAAAGATAGTGTAACAGTAAAAAGGTAGATGTGTGACAAATTTTAAATTACTAGTATTTATTTAATAGTAAAAGTAACAAAAGTTTTTTTTCCTGTGATATTACCATAGAAAATAAGAAAAATTGTGTGAAAGAATTGTGCTAATTCCGAATGTTATAGGTTTCTTCTTTAAAAAAGAATGTTATTGGTTTGGATTATAATCTCCATAAATTAGAAGAGACCAACTAAGCTACCAATTTGATTTTATATTTGAATTTAAAACATCCAAAGACAATCGTCTTGATTTTGTGACTTTGGTCTTTAATTTCTTAACTAAAAATTAATGTTCCGTTGCTCGAATCCATTTTCTCAAAATGTCACTAAAAGTTGGATTTTATTAGTATTTTATTTTTTTGCTGGTACAATTCATGAAGTATTTTGTTTGATCTTGTTCTCCAAATGATTATATAAATTACTGAAGTAAAACTACAATTTCAATTAAAACACACACAAATAATTAACATCTAATCAGGATTTGTATCTAAGTTTTGTCCTACAACAAACTGCAAAATTAATGTACTTTCTGGCACGATGTCTAGCCAACACAATTTTATGTTTGTTTAAAAGGATTAACTTTTCTTTTGGTGGTATAAAATTGGATAGGGATCTTCTCCTGTTAGAGTTTTAAAATCAGATGTCCTGTTAAACAAATCTCAAGATAGAAATTAAAACACTTGAAACTCACCGTTTCATTAACCAATTAAAGCAATACCCGAGAGAGCTTGAAGTACCACCGCATTAACTGTTAAAGTTTCTCAAGGGTGTTCTAGCAGGGAAGATGTCAAGTCAGCAGAATGGGAATTTTCGAACTGATGCTGTCAGGAATACCCGAGAATCACTCTCTTCCTTTTATACATTGTATGATCGGAACAAACCTTGGTTTTTATAAATTATAATTTCTTTGAGTTTTCGAACTGAGCTTGGTTGGTTATTGGAGCATGGGTTGGTTTTAAGCATGCGGTTTCTCGGGTTTGAAGAATTGATCTTGGTGCAGGGGTCTTAACTCTTAAGCTATATCCATGTAGAAATTGGTAAAACTGGGTTCATGTTAGGGACTCTCGGTGAAACTATCTCTTTCTTTTTGTTATGTTTCTTAGGATCAAGTTAACCCGGGAATGGAGCTCTGTATGTCATCATTTCCTGCTTTTAACTCGCTTTCTCCTTTGTATTTGAGGGTATCCCTTATACCCTGTTATTAATATATTTTCTTCTTCTTGGCTAATTAAAAAAAGAGGATTTTTTAACCCAAAATATCCATAACATAAGAGACCGTAAACGTTGATGATCGCACAAAAAAAAGTTTTGCTTCACTTAAGGGCAAAGATGCAGACTCATGAAAGTATAGAAATCAAAATTTGATAAGAATGTAATATATATAATATTTTATCTTATCTTAATATATATAAAAATAACAGTAGTTGATATAACCAAATGCAACAATAAATAATACACATAGTAAAAGTAGAAATTTGTATAGTATAATAAAGTTATTAATGGTTCTGTCACATAAGATCCATGAAATAAATTTTATTTACTTAGTTGTTCTGTCACATTTCACATTGCTAGCTACTAACATCAAATTTAATTAGTACTTTTAAAAATGACAATTGTTAGATATTTTCGGTGGTTTATATATACCATGTTTTGTCTCGAGGCAACTCGCAAGTCAATAACCAACTTTGACCCTTACAAAACGCATGCAACTAATTAAAGAGTCACGACAATTCATCGAAAATTTTGAACATTCATTTTTGTGCACTAAGAGCATCTTTAGTACAAGATCTTGAGCAAGGATTTTGAGTTCAAGATCTGATCTTCACTAGATCTCCCAATAAAAGAGTTGAGAAGATCTCCAACATGGAGGATGGGTTCTTGTAGAAGATCTCTTAAGATCTGCACATTGCTCAAAAAAGAATAAATTTTATTTCTTTTTCTCTCTCCTTAAGATCTCAAAATGAGATCTACCATTAAAAAAGAAAATGAAAGAGATCTTTAATCCTATTTGGCACTATAGGGTCTACCAAAAAATAATCTAAGATCCTAATTTGAGATCTACCACTAAAGATGCTCTAAAAACTCCTTTATTCATAGGTTCATTGCATGATAGATAGAAAGCATCAGAATACGTGGAAAAAGTTATTTATTTATTTATTATTTTCGTGCTTTGACGGAGGAAACTTGGGCAAACTTTAGACTACTTTTGTTTTTAGTCAAGTTGGGAATTTACGAATTTGCACGGATAGGTTCCAAATCAAATCAAAGAAGTATAATTGACCAATGATTTTATTTTAATCAGCAAAAGTGATGATGTATCGTTGGCAATGGAATTCCAACTTCAACTAGCCATATTAAGGGCATGTGTTGCGGATAAAAATGGAAGGAAAGGTTTTAAATTGGTTAAATATTTTATATTAAAGAGTTTAATTTTTGTATATTATCATATTAAAGATTTTTTTATATTAAATTAATTAAAGAATATTTTTAATATAATTTTAAAATAATTATTGTAAAAATAAACAATCTTATCTTACATAATAATTTATATTTAAATAATAATATATTTTTTTTTATTCAATCCACATTCTAATTAAATTCTTAAATTAATCTCATCCTCCAAAGTTTTTAAAATAAGGGGAGGTAACGAGGATTACAAAATTAAAATTCATTTATATTTTAATTCTTTTAAAAGTACTAATTTATCTACTTTTTATACATTCAGAAATTAAATTTCATCTTTCAAATGATCAATTTGTAAGTGTCTCATATTTTTTTTTATGAATTTGACTATTTATCCTTTTAAAGGAAACTGAAAATTTCAAAAATATCCCGTGCCCCTTTTTCTTCTTATTTGCATAGCGTAATCTCATTTTCTTTGTGCAAAAATACCCTGCATCGGCCACCACCATAGCCACTTTTTTTGTTCGTCCCAATATATTCAAGATTTCTCTCATCTCGGCCTCATTATTTGTTGAGATCCGGATCAGAGAAACTGTAAGTGTTTGTGTTTATTCCGGACTGTGCGTTCCGTAACATGGAGGTGTATGTTGAAATGGATGAGGTGCAGGAAGCAACGACCCACTCTAAAGTCTAAACGGGGTTAAGTCCAATTAGACGAGGCAAAGGCATCATCGACGACCACAAGAAAGAGGTAGTGGTGGGGGCGATGGAAACTATGCTCACAAGTGACAGAGTAGAACCAAAAGATTTTAGTAATAACTAACATAAGAAACTAGGTGAACGTAACTGCACAGACACAACTACTACATAAATCTTCCTTAATTTCTCCGCCCACTTCCCTCCTATAAATAAATCTTTCATTCTCTCTCTTCTCTTCATTTCATTTCTATTTTTCTTGGGTGATCCAATGGCGACCCTTTTCCAGGGATTGGGAGTTGTGAACCCATCATTGTCTTCTTCCAACTCCAACAACTTCCTGCTTCCTTCTCGTACTTCCCTCTCAGGTTTGCTCCTTAAATTTCTTTTCTTTTTTATTTTTTCCTTCAAATTGCTTATTGAGTTTTTAGTTTCATTCTGTGTGCAATAATTGATTGGTTCAGAGAGAAAAGATAGCATATTTGTAGTCAGATCTGATGCAAGGGTAAGCAGCCAGGTTCTGAATGCTGGAGGTCGTAAGCATGAATTGTTGGTTACTAATGCAGTTGCAGTAAGTTATCTCATGACTCTTATTCCATTCCCTTCCCTTTTTTTGCAGTTTGGTTTGGGATCAATGCTGTCATCATGTTTGTAATTTGTGTTTCTTGGTTGTTTATAGACAAAGGAAGGCAGTTCTGCGGCTTCTACTTCAAAATCTGGGTATGTCTCTTTTTGTAATCACTTGCTAGTTGCTTTTGTATTTCCATGTTATTCAAATTTAAGCATTTTAAATTTTTTTAATGTGAGATGAAGCTATGCTGATATGTTTAGTTTGTTTTCTCTTTTGCTGATTGATTGACTTTATTTTAGTTAAAAACTGTAAACCAATGGTTATGTTTCACTTTTCCTAATTTGGTATTGTCTACAAACACTTGGCCTATGGTTGGATGGGTACTGGAAATGACAATGCATTTCAACATAATAGAATCTACATACCTTTGCAATTTCATATTTTTCCTTATTCATTCCAATTAAGCATAGGTTTAGAGTGTGTTTGGTATACTATACATGAAAATGGAAGCATGGTGTAAATAGTGTTGGGAACTGGCTGCCGCTTCATCCCATCATCAGCACATCTTTACCCTTTGATAAATGAGATAAAAGTAGGTCCAGATTGTAATTATAATGTAATTAGTTAATTTAGTTTATGTTCTGGTTTGTTTATAAATGCTTCTTGAAAGTACAAAATGATGCTGCACAATTTTATTCCTTTCACTTTATGCTCTTAATTTTGTGATGAATAAGAGGACATATTCCATCAGAAAACAATACGACACTGAAGCAAAAGAACAGACATGCTCTATAGAATTGACTATACAAACCTTTCCCTGTATGCCATATTAACACAGACTGAAGACATCCTATTCCTATGTGTTAAAATATCTAGAGGATTTCTCATAATCCATATCAAATAGGAAACAAATATGAAAACCACTCGAAAGAGATAGTCCTAGATACTTTAAGATATTCTATGATAATGATGTTATGAGATGTATCCTGGATATTGTTACATGTTTATGTCAAACCTTTCATGTGCTTCACCCAGCAACATAAGCTTTTGGGGCAATTACATGATATCAAAACTTCTTTGCAAGTGACGAGTTTGATTCTTTTTTCAAAGTATAATTTAATTTTCAGTGCAAGGTAGGGTGGCCAGCTTTGAAAAAAATCATTCACGTGTTCTTACCCAATATTTTAAGCTTTTGGAATAGTTGTGTACTTGTCACTTTACAATTCCTTGTAAGGCAACAACTCATTGTCTCATGATACCCACAATACTTCTTATTCTTGCTAAGATTAGTAACAATATCCATACAATGTTTATCTTTGTTCTCAAGAGTCAAGACTCTTACCCTTTTTCTTTCACTATACCAAATGTCCATAAAAGGTAATCAAATTATAAGGCGCCACCTCTCAGTTAAGAGACAGTTTTTGACTTACCAAACTAGTAACTGACAAACAAAAATAAAAAGAAATGAGATAGACGAAAAAATAATCTGGACTCCCTTATTTAAGGACCAAAACAGATAAGAATGCAACAAAGGATTATATTTTAGATAGATTGATGGATGAAGAGTCTCAAAAAAAGATTGTTTGTGAGTGTTGATTTTTTATTTTTTTTGTGTGTGAAGAGCTTCTAAGACGGTTTTAGGGTAAAACTGTTTTAGAATGTGGTCATTCTAAGACGGTTACCCTAAGAATCGTCTTAGAAATGACCAAGGCATGAATGCTTGGATTAGATTGTTTCCAGAGACCAATTTCAAGATCATAATGATAGTTATTAGAAACTTCAAAACTTTTGTGTAGAAAGCCTTGGGCAAACTCCTTGTAGAGTGTAGACCAAGGATCAGATTACCTTGTTACAATCAAAATTTAGGGATGACAACTTCTTTAGGTCTGAAAGAATATTGCAGTAACAAAAAAGAGTTAAGGTGAAGATGGTTGAAAACTTTCAGGATGTTATAGTGACATGTAATTCAGTCATTCAGAGTTGCACATTTTTTTTATTTGCTATTGACTGCACTGATTGTGAGTTATGACCAATGATGATGGAATTAACTATATATGCTTTTATTTTTAGGCATGAACTTCTCCTTTTCGAGGCCCTACGTGAAGGTTTGGAAGAAGAAATGGAGAGGGATCCTTGTGTATGTGTCATGGGCGAAGACGTAGGTCACTATGGAGGATCCTACAAGGTGACTAAAGGCCTTGCCACAAAGTTTGGGGACCTTAGAGTTTTGGACACACCTATTGCTGAGAACTCCTTCACAGGCATGGGCATTGGGGCTGCCATGACTGGTCTGAGGCCAGTTGTTGAGGGCATGAACATGGGATTTCTACTTCTGGCATTTAACCAGATCTCTAACAATTGTGGCATGCTCCATTACACATCTGGAGGCCAGTTTAAGATACCAATTGTCATTCGTGGACCTGGTGGAGTTGGGCGGCAACTTGGAGCCGAGCACTCGCAGCGATTGGAGTCATATTTTCAGTCAATCCCTGGAATCCAGATGGTGGCTTGCTCAACCCCTTACAATGCCAAGGGCTTGATGAAAGCTGCAATCCGGAGTGAGAACCCTGTGATTCTTTTCGAGCATGTTTTGCTTTATAATCTCAAGGAGAGAATTCCAGATGAAGAGTATGTATTGTCACTTGAAGAAGCTGAGATGGTTAGGCCTGGGGAGCATGTTACAATATTAACGTATTCCAGGATGAGGTATCATGTCATGCAAGCTGCTAAGACACTGGTGAACAAGGGGTACGATCCTGAAGTAATTGATATCAGGTCTTTGAAACCATTCGATCTTCACGCAATTGGGAACTCTGTGAAGAAGACACATCGTGTGCTAATTGTGGAAGAGTGTATGAGGACCGGTGGAATTGGTGCTAGTTTGACCGCTGCTATTACTGAAAATTTCCATGACTATTTGGATGCCCCTATAGTATGTTTATCCTCTCAGGATGTGCCAACTCCTTATGCTGGCACATTGGAGGAATGGACAGTGGTTCAACCTGCTCAAATTGTGACTGCAGTTGAGCAGCTCTGCAAGTGATTGCTACAAAACACTAGCAATTAGGATATGGTTTTTGCTAAATTAAGCTTGAATTTTCATCATGATTTTCTCTTTTCCTTTTATTTCTGAAGTCTAAAGCCCATAACTTTAAATTGTTGTTTAATTTCTGATAATCTTTGCAATTTTTTTTAAAGAGTATTTAGAACTTTAGAACTGCCAACCTAATCCAAATCTTTCTCTACTTGTTCATCTGCATCATTTGTGTGGTGTGTGTAAGAGTTAGGAAAAGCCTTATAACTAGGGAGATATTTGTAGTCAGTGCTGAAGCCAGCAAATATCTGTTATAAACCTTGTTTATTTTGAATTAACTCTTTTGGATCTAGTTCTTACAGATTTTGAATATGCTATTCAATCCTGGTGTTAGGCTTCTGAGTTCTCGTGTTCTAATTGGAAGTTTTCGTCAGTTTCATATATTATATATAGTTTAGTTAGTAATAGCCATGGGATTGCACTATTGCTAAATATTCACCTGCACGGAACAGCTGAAATTTTTTTATTCACCTAATATCTTTGTAGTTTAATGCCTATGCACTGCCAGTTAGTTAATTACAAATAATTATTTAAATTATTTTAAAATAATTATTTTAAAAGTCAGTAAACTTATTATACATAATGAGTGTGATTTGATGACTGAATAAAACTTTTTACATTGTCAATGCATATTGTTCTTTCTCATATCTTTATGCATATTTATCATCTTGACGAGAACATTTGATGAAATTTGGTATATGTTATTACGCTTCAATTTTTCTTACTATTGCTGCAACTACTAACTTTTAGCACTTCATCTGGTATATGTGCATGAGAATTTTATCGTCCAATGTACTAAATTCCTATTACATAGCAGCTCAATGCTCCCCACCAATGACAAAATAAAACAACCATTGAAGAACACGAGTTGTCTTAGAATTAAGGGGCTTTTCTGTGAATATGGTAATGATAGTTGTTTGCCAGGTTGTCTCAAAGCCCATATTTTTTTGGTATTGACTATAGACCACAGATATTCTCTGATAGAAATAATTTTGTTTCAAGCTGGTAGAACTATTATGGATAACGAAAATTTTCCTGTGTATTTAATGTGGCTTAGAACTCGAATTGGTGATCTCTAATTAAGCTAGAAGATATTGTATGTCCGATAAAGTTTTGTTTTTTCTTCGAGAAGGCTATTGGACTTGACAGCTTTTATAGGAATACTGTAACAAAATGGGTTGTTGGGCTTTGAAATTCATTGATCATTTTGTAAGTGGAGGGTGACCGGGGGATCCTTCCACATTGAGCTACACGCTCTCTAGTTCTCTAATTAGTTGTCAAGTAGGGATAACAATGGGTATGATCCCCACCGTATCTGTTTTCATATTCACATTTTAAACAAATCTCCATATTCAGTCTCATACCTGTACAAATAATAATTTAATTTTCATCTCTGTAAATGTTGTATACCTATATACACATATTTGCATCCACTATCCGCATTTTACTTATGTATGAATTTAATAAATCAATAAAAAATTAATTAAACCAATTACTAGAACTAAATTAAAAATATATTCTTAAATTTAGAAAATATAACATTAAAAATATTCATACATAATATTAAAAACAAGCAAATATAACATTAATTTGTCTAAACCCAATTTAAAATAAATAACATTACAAAGATAATAATCTAACATAGCTATTCTTAAAGATAATATTCTAATCGCTTAACAAAAATTCTAATTAAACTTGGACATCATGTAGTGATGGATACTCTCTAACATTTGACAAAAAATAATATATTGAAACTAATTAACTTATAATTATATACTATAAATTTTATATAAAAAAACACAAATGAATTAGATATTTGACCTCATCATCATAATTAACTTCTCCATATTTTTGCAAACATTTATCTCCTAAGTCTATATATTGCTTTGGTCCACTAATAACAATAGAAACTAGAACATTACAAGAAAACAAAGGATTAGACTATCAAAACAATAATTAAAACTATCAATAAAAGATTAGTCACAAATAAATGAATTAGATTTAGAGTTCCACTCCACTATTCTATATCTCTATTACTATTAGAGTATTAGTTACAAAATTTTAAAAAATACATAATTATTTTTCAAAAAAATTATATATATAATATATATTATTTTCTTATGTAACATATTACTAGTTTCTATGCGGGACAAGATGAGATATGTATTATAGTAACCGTACTCGCATTCATATATGCATAAATTTACGAATAAATATCCTCCCTTGTATCTAATCACAATATATGGACAATTATCCTCTTCACTTATGGATATTTTTATAAATACTCATAAAATCCAGTTATACTTTATCATCCCTATTACCAAGTCATTCAATAAAGTGGAACCTTGAATCAGAATCAAGCTTCAATATTTTTACCTTTTCTTTCCTTTTGTAGTATAAAAAATTTAAATGTAAGACATGTGAGCCAAAACTATGAAAACCATTTCTAAGAATGAGGGGAAGTACGTAGATAGTTAACTGTATATTTTGGGAAATGTCTTATTGTATGTGGCAATTAATTATTTGACTGAAGTACTGAAAGTTGGCCCAAGCTTGATGAGGTTTTGTTACCACTTGTGCTACTTTAATTGAATGTCAGATCATTAAATTTGGAATAATAATCTCATCAAACAAATCAAACAGTTGCAATAACATAGTAGTTAGAAAGAAGCCTTGGGGTGTCAAAGCTATATTTTACGTGAAAAGTACCTTGGCAATGGGCATCGTTTAACAACGTTATATAAAGAGTTAACATATTCATCAATTCTTTACGCACAAAAGTTTGAGGCCCATGTTCAGTCCAAGTTCTGGAGGCCTATATGGCCTATGGGCTTTGATATAGATGATGCACTTTAATGACAAGCTATGTGATTGTGATTTGCAATTAGGAGGTAATTGAGGAAGAGTAGTAATAATTCTTTCTTATGTAGCCTGAGCCTCCATCAAAGGATCAAGATTAAAATTCTATTTTTTTTATCTTTAAAATTTTAATTTTGCTTCTAGTATTTTGCTATGCATGTCTTTTAATGAAAGATATTACTTATCCTTGGGCTTCTAAAAAGTGGTTCATCTTATTAGCTCTTTTCCCCCCAATTTGGCATAAGATATCCTCATATACTCTTAAGTGTACTATATTATTTAATATTTTAGAATCATTTTTGGATAACATCATTTTATATTAAATTAAAGAAATGATAATGAATTAATATGATTTTAAAATCCGTGAACCATGCAATATAGTTTGGCTTAGACTGAACATCATTTTATGTTAATTCCATTTGTGATTCCTCTCAAATTTAAAAATAAAAATAGTATTAGTAAAAGTTTACCTGAATACTGAGTTTTTTTTTACTTAATTCTGTATAATGTTAAAATGCTCACATATAGTAGTAATTATCCATTTCGGTTTCAGTTTAAGTTACTTTTTGCCAATTGCAGTTGACTCTTCAATAAATCTATTGACTCAAAATATTGTCACTTTGTATAATCACAATTTGTCAATTAAAGTGGAACAACTATAACATCTTATTAAGTAAAAAAACTCAGTATTCAGGTAAACTTTTACTAATACTATTTTTATTTTTAAATTTGAGAGGAATCACAAATGGAATTAACATAAAATGATGTTCAGTCTAAACCAAACTATATTGCATGGTTCACGGATTTTAAAATCATATTAATTCAGTATCATTTCTTTAATTTAATATAAAATGATGTTATCCAAAAATGATTCTAAAATATTAAATAATATAGTACACCTTAAGAGTATATGAGGATATCTTATGCGAAATTGGGGGGAAAAGAGCTAATAAGATGAACCACTTTTTAGAAGCCCAAGGATAAGTAATATCTTTCATTAAAAGACGTACATGCATAGCAAAATACTAGAAGCAAAATTAAAATTTTAAAGATAAAAAAATAGAATTTTAATCTTGATCCTTTGATGGAGGCTCAGGCTACATAAGAAAGAATAATTACCGAAGAAAAAAAATATCCTGGAAATTGTACGTTATTATATATATATTCTTCATATCTTCTCCTGTCGGGGTTTCTCTTATAAAGAATTGGTTTTCTTGTTTCTTTGGTGGCACTACCGATCAATATATAGTCCTTTTATTAATTATTTGACATCCAACAAACTGAATTCCAACATAAAAGGGAGGACATGAAAATAATTCTTTTTAACCTACATGTGACAAGTACATTGATAAATAATACATTGCAGCGAAAACCTGAGTCTGAATCGAGGGCATGGCCGAGACATGCTGAAACATGTTGTCGTGGATTTTGTAAATGTGCATGCATGTGGTCTAAATATAATTGGAGCATTGCTGGTTATTAAATATACAACTGGGCCAAAATAATTAATATGCATGACACATCAGGGTCTTGGTGGTCTATTAATCAACTGAAATAGTAGTTAATATCTTGAAGCCAAAGATGGCTACTCTTTTCCATTTTATTGGCAACTGCTTTCTGCTAGGTGGGCATTCAAATCTAACCATGTGGAAAAAATGATGGAATAATATCATGATGTGATTTGAGTTGTAGCAGTACAGGTTTGGTTTAGATATGTCTTTTTGGATAAATTTTTAATATTCATATTATCAATGAAGCATCATTTTATGGCAATTGTGTGTTCCATTCTGGGCCACTAGTATCGCTTAACAGGTAAATAGTCTCATTCCACAATATGATCTTTGGAGATTCTCGTCTTAGAATTGGAATTCAATCTCCTCGCAAAGAAACAAAAAGGAATTGGATTTGAATCTAGCTACTTACATTACAAATGTTTCTATACCGTGGTTTTCTGTGGAATTCATGGTCTGAATTCTCCAAGTGGCATTTCCCCCCTTCTTTTTTTAAAAGCATTTGCACACAATTACGCTTGTTTGGATAAATTTATCTAAAAATACTTCTAGAAGAAAAAAATATGAAGAAAAAAATGAAATAAATTTTTTCATAAATAAAAATAAATTTTATATTAACTAATTTTTAAAAATTCATTAATATAACTTCTCTAAAAAATAAAATAATATCTACAATTAGTTAATAAAAAATTCATTTTAACTTATAGAAAAATTGATTTTAATTTTTTCTTATTTTTTTTTAAAAGTATTTCTAGAAAGCTCCAGGCATTGTAATATACAATATCTATCAGTAGGTACATAATATTAAATACTTATAAAAAAAATGGATCAAATTTCATTTAATTTTCGCGGCTCTAAACATGCTTCATGATGTGTTTAGGTCCATGACCACATTCACCACCATATTAAAAGAATCTGCTTATCAAGCATTTATTCAGTTACATGCGCAGATGACATGCTGGCGCGGGCAGCAACAGAATTTCGACCTAGATCTTTGTAGGTAACTTTTCCTAACGTTATTATATATGTAGCCAAGGAGTTAAGGAAAATATCTAATAAGAAAGGTGAGACAAAGTTAATCTAATTAATTTTGGCCACACAATCATACATGAATAGTCAAAATCATTTCCTCCCTCTCTCAATATATATGTATTTAGTGAGAAAACATTTTTTTATGAGAATGAAAAAAATATTAATTATTAAGATTTATCATGAATTTGACAAAATTAAATATTTAACTTTTCTAAGTGATTATCTGATTTCCTTTTTGAAAATTTTATCATTTATATATATTCTCATTTAAAAATATATGAGAACTATTAACTAAGTCATACAACCATAATGGTTATGATAATTAAAATGTACTAGTAATTAGTACTCACATAAATATTTAAAAACAGTTCAATAGTGTAATTATCTTTTAATCTCGATATTAATTTGGAGTGTTAGTAAAAAAGGATTATATGCGTTCTTATTCTGCCCAATTTTTTATAGGATCAATTTTTTTATCCAACCTAATTTAATTAAGACGTGATAAATATGATATTAGACTACGTGTTTGGCATCATATATTAATATTAACGGTATATATAGTTAAATTATAAAATTAAAGAAGTATAGATTACAATATATATTTTATGATAAATAATATCAATATAAACATAACATTATTTTAGACAAAATATAATTTATTAAGTTACGAAGATATATTATTAATACATAATTATTTTAAAAAATATATTCTTAAAAAGAATATATGACATATACATTGAGTTGGGACGTCCCAAAATAAAAGTCGAACTCTCGTCCTTAAAATACATTAGGTCTAATTTCTTATTTTCGAACTCATCAAAAGTTCCTTCTAACTAAGTTGAATCATTAACACCTTAATCTTGATAATTAAAATATAATCTAATAATTTATTTCTATTATTTTTTCTCACATTAACAAGATTTTTCACTCGATATGTTCTCACATATATAAATATAATAATTGTTTACTTCACATGTATTATTATAAGTATTAGTAAATTAATCTTAATTAGGACCTAACGAGGGTGTGTAGGCTTACAACCCTCCCTGCTTCGCTTTGAACTTCTCTTATAATGAGCTAGTAAATGGTTATCTTCTTAAAAATCATGAGTTTAGTCATTAAGCGGAATAGATAAATTGGTGCAACTATTACTTCACATATGCAACATAATGTATCTTGCTCATCAATCATCTTTACTATATGAAGTTATCATGAAATAGTTTTGCACGTGCCTTCTAATAGCAAGGGTAATGGTACAGTGTTGTTGATTCGCAAAAGTTAACACGCGTTACTAGATTTATCATGTACGTAACTTTCATATAAAATAATAATGAAATTAACGGCTTCCAACATAAAATCCTTTCAGATATGATTTGTCTCCCTTCTTGTCCTAGTGCGGCTCGAAAGTTAATCAGTCTCTTCATTTGGAAAACATGTGTGGTTCTATCTAACATTCATGTTGATGCATTATCATTTCTCAAGCAAATTGTCAAAATGCGGTCTTTCATTGTTTCATATAACTTCCATTTACTCATGTTGCCCATTGCTCCAATATGGTTCTGATGACTTGTCGTTTTCAAAATGTAATCAAAGCAATTCGATCGGTCTTATCATGCATTCATGCGTAGGCAGGTTTTGAGTATATATATTTGACACATTCAAATGAAATACAAAAAGAAAGTGCAACATTAAGAGCTCATTAGTCATCAGATTTAGTTTGCAGGTTAACCAACCAGTTCATAGACTTGAACAGTTTACTTAAAAAATGTATTATTAAATACTGTCTCCTTTCCTTTTTAACCGTCTTTGTCTTTTAAAATTGTTATGTAAAAATCAAGAAATGTAATAAATCTCTTACAAGTGGTTATATGCATAAATCACTCAGCAGAAAATAGCCGATCCTATCCAACAAATTGTTATGTGTCTGTCGACAGCTAGGTAATATAGGTTCTTGTCTCTATTTTTTTTTAAAATAAAAAGTGGCAAAAAAAAGTTGGTAATTGTTACTATCGGTATATGATATTATTCAAGCATCGGTAACAATAAGTCTCTTAAAGCATGCTTCAGACAAATCTCAACGATTTTGGCTGCCTAGCTAGCTTTGCATCATGTGGAAGACTTATGGAATGATATCGCAAGCTGGCTTTAGATATCTGGATAATTAAATTAATATATATGTTCTGTTCCTTGTTACACTCATCAACTGGTTACCATGTGCTAGCTACTTTAATTCCCTTTTTCAATGAATCTCTGCTAATTGTATCCTTAGATAAAATTGTGTATTTTAAGAAATTTGTCATGAAAAAAACATGGGGTGTCTAATACTCTAAATTATGTCTGATATCATGGAGTATCTTTCTGTCTAACAAGCTGTATACCGAAATTTATAGGATCAGCACAGGTTGTAAAAAATACATATAGGGTTAGATGGTTAATTAATTAATATATAGTTATTTTCTGCCCTTTGGGGGTAATAACTAAATTCGTTAAAAATTCTACAACTTCAGTGTATATTTTTTCCCCGTGTAAAACCAATGGTTGCTCATGGGACCATTAGTTGTGTCTGTGCATCACATGGAAGGCACTGCACGGGCATGTTACAATGGGAAACTATAGTTGATGCATTGAAAGGAACCCGCAACCATCTATGTTTTGATATAGTTGTGATGACTATTTCCTTGGTCGTGGACATAATTGAAATGTTGGCTCTTCCAAAGATTTTAGCTAGATTGAGTACCTTCAATTGATATCATTGTATTTTATTTGTTTGTTTTTTGGATATAAGCACAAGAAAATGGGGAAATTTTGTTGATGAAAAGGATAGACATGAAATGAAATGACTACCAAACATAAGCGACGTGAAAACATTGGATGGTGACCCTTGGGAGAAAGGCTCATCCTGCAAACTCTAATCATCACGATTTAATTAATATATACCTAACATGTTAGGAAGCATGCAATCCATAAAAAGGCTTAATTATTCCCATGATCATTAAATAGACTTAACACAATTGGGAAATGCATTAATTTTGAGAAATAACTATTTTTTAAAAGATTTTTAAGAAAATAAACAAAATAGTTTTTAAATAAATTATACCAAGAATAAAACAAGTTTATTTGACACTTTCTTTTACATAATATCTTTCCATAATTTTTTTCCATAATCATCACTGGTCTCTGAATACGGCAAAATGTTGAAACCCAAATTCTTCTCAATCTATTTTGCATTTGTTGGTCCCAGATGAACTCAAGAGGGGGGGTGAATTGAGTTTTATAAAATAATTCACAATTTAAAATCAAACTCAAAGTAATAATATGGAGATAAGAAATAAAGAAGACACAATCAATTTTAACGTGGAAAACCCAATTGGGAAAAAATCACGACGTCCAAATTGGATAATCAATCCAATGGACAATTTCACTATGATAATATTGTGTACAAGAGTTCCTAGTATCCTAGTTTCCTAGCCTACCCTTACACAACAATTATCCCAGCTGGTATCCTTGTTTCCCAGCAAAAAGCTATCATCTCAATTCACCAAGAATAGAGACAGGTATCCTTGTTTCCCAGCCAGACTGGTATCCTAGTTTCCTAGCCAAAAGTCGCACGTCTCAATTCACCAAGAACAGAGACCAGAATTGGTATCCTAGTTTCCCAGCTGCGACCTTTTCCAAAGTTAAGAAGAAGAATACAATTAAAAAAAGTTACCTTTACGCTTCTATACCTTAAGCAAATAGGTACCTTTAAATCCTGATGGAGAGTTGAAGAATCAGACTTGTCAAGACACTTCTATATAATCTTACAACAACTCTTTCAATGATGCAAACATAAACTCTCTAAACTCTGATATTATTTGGAATGGAATGCATACCGTAAACTCAAGAGTATGTTTCTATTTATACTAAGTTAAAGATATGATTTTATCCAATACAATCCTAAAAGATATTCTATCTTATTTTAAAATAGTTTATCTTATATGCAATGCAATCTTAAAAATAGATATATTGGCAAGATCAATCTTCTAATCTCCTTACATAAAATCTAAAACATAAATAAAATAAATCTTCTTAATTCCATGTCATCTTAAATGATATCAATCTTCAGGATTCTTCAAATAATCTTATCAATTATATTGATCTTCATAAATCCAAAATATCAGTAACTTCAAAATATCAAATCTAAAATATTAGTATCTTCAAAATATCAAATAATTATCATCAGTGCAATAAATCTAATAATGTGACATTCATTGTTTGTTATCATCAAAACTTTATAAATCTTTTTAAGCATAAAAGGTTCAACAAATATCCAACAACATTCACATAAATTTCAAAAACTAAACCAATACCCTATGCTCAAAAAATTAAATTACATTTTACTCGGGACAATACATATATATATATCAGTAGTCTTAATCTTAATATTACTTTAGTTAATTAGCTAGGGTGGTTGTAGAAAAACAAATTTAAATTACATGGACTGTGGGTGAACTTAAGAGCCAACTACTTTAAATACATGAATGTGAAACATTGAATAACAGGTTGTATGGAGCCAACCAAATTTAATTCTACATTCCATTAGACTGTAGCTCAACCTTTCTTTGATCGAAGAGGCAAACTAACTTCATGATTGCTGAGATCGAATGCCTGCCTCCTTTCTTTACCTAAATTTCTGTATGCAATTAGGTCATCCGCAGTTGTCATTCGGAACTTAGCTACATATCCTTGATTCCCACTTTACAGGAACATTTGAGCTTCAACACACGACAACTTTCTCTTGTGCTTTTTATTTATGTTTGTTGGATCAGCAACGTAAGATGAGAAATGGTGCTTACATAAGAGAATTACTGTCAATATTTTTTTTTGTGTTTCTCACTGCATATGAACGCTGGCGACCTCGTAAATAACATGTCTCTTATATGTTTTTATTCAATTAGGATGTATATTTTGAGAATTCTAAAAAAAAAAAGGGTACTTTTTGAGAGTATATGATGTCATTTTTTTTACTTTAATATTTTAGTAATGAAGTATAAGGTATAAGCCAACTTGTGCATTTCGACCTACCGTTTCAATAAGCTAAAAAAAATAGGTATGCAATTGATTTTATTTTTGATTAACCAAATGGATTTTACTGAAGGAAGTACAAAGAATACTCTAATCCTTTAAATAAATAAAAACTCATTCTATCTTTCAGCCAATAGAAGACATAATACATTGAATTGGACAGCTAGCTACACCATGCATGTAGAAAAATAAAGTCTAGGAATTTCAAATTAGCAAATCAAAACCTAACCTTAATCAAGTAAAAAATGTAGACAAAATCAATAAAACAATCTCTTTAAAAAATACATAATTTCTCAACAACAAAAGGCTTTTGTAGAATGCTAGAACACGTACCACACCATCCAATCCTTTCTTCTTTTTATTTTTTTGTTTTTACCTTAGAACCTCTAAATAATCCTCTATATGTTGATTAATATAATGTTCGATCATCAGGGCCCCGGGGCACTGGCTATACTTTGTATGTGGACCTATATATTTGATTTTTAATTCCCCCCTCCAGTTACTGTAGTTTGGCTATACTTTGTATGTGGACCTATTTGATTTTAACTTGATCCCACGAACATATGGTTTTAATTTTTGTTTATACTCATTATTATTTATTTTATAAATTAACCTTTACTATGAAAGGTAATTAATTACGCTAAATGTGTATACTGCATACGAATTGCATGAATGATATTATACGTGGATATCTAAACTGCAGGACACGTGCATGCATGTTATGTGCAATGTCCACTTGTTTTCACTCTCCAAAGCACGGGACTATCGGTTCTGCAACGTAGCAAAAGGCAAAATCCTGCCAGCTACGAGCTAATAAACGTTTGCATGCATGCATATGAAATACCAATGGGCTGAATTTAAAACGTTACTTGAACACACTAGAGTACTACACCGTTTACTTCAGGATTTTTTTTTCCCACAGAAGTTAAAACAATAGTAATGGAATTATGTTTAATTAGCTTTAATTAATATTATGTTTTTGGAAATTAAGCCAGAATATTTTCTTTACAAATAATTTTGGAGGCATCGTTTCCAAAAATAATGGCACAAAATATTTTCAGTAATGGATTTCTCGTTATTCCTTCATTATTTAGTTCCTTTTCTTTTTCCTCTCAAGTATATCCTCCAATATCCTTTAGATTTGACTTTCAAATCAACTTACCCTTCAACAAGGTTTTCTTGCATCTACAGTGCGTTCCGATCTTGAACCGTCCCCAAGAATATTGGTTGGAAAATTATGTATGGGACACTATTATATACTAATGTCAAGAAAAGAAAAGATAGGAAAGTGTGATAAATGTTACTACAATAATTTAGAAAAAATATAGATATTACTGAATGTTTATAATGTTAAAATGCTCGCATATAGTAGTAATTATCCATTTCGGTTTCAGTTTAAGTTACTTTTTGCCAATTGCAGTTGACTCTTCAATAAATCTATTGACTCAAAATATTGTCACTTTGTATAATCACAGTTTGTCAATTAAAGTGGAACAACTATAACATCTTATTAAGCATGTATTTGGTTTAAAAAATAAAAATAAAAATAAAAGATAAATTTTTAAATTAAAATAAAAAATAAAAAATAAAAAATATGGATTTCTTAAAAATACAATTTTTTTTCAATATTTTTTTTTTCTACCACACATACCAAAAATGTCGAAAAGGAGACTTTCAATTTTCTTCGCGACAGGGAATCCCCTATAACATTCCACGCATGAAAAAGTTACTGTATATAGAGTAATTTTAGTGCAAGATCTTCAATTCAAGATCTAGTATTCACTAGATTTCTCAATAAAAGAGGTAGAGGAATTTACAACATGTAAAATAAGTTATTGTAGAAAAATCTTAAAATATGCATAAAATGAATAATTTTTTTCCTCTTTCTCTCTCTAAAATCTCAACATGAGATCCACTACTAAAGAACAAAATGTAAGAAATCTTAAGGGATTTTCAATCCTACGTGACACTGTGGAGTATACTAAAAAGTGGTATAAGATCCCAATTTAGAATCTATCACTAAAGATGCTATATTTTAAAAATAAAAAATAGGAAGTAATAAAATATTTTTAAATGAATTTAATTTAAAAATATATTAACAATGTAAAAAACATGATATCGAAAATGATAAACATAAATTAAAGGTGTTGGAAACACCAGGAAAATTAATGTGACTAAACTTAAGGGCATATAATAGAATGCAAGAAGCTGGATGACTGAGACGACTGTGCCAAAGATGAAAGGATGACGTGGATAATTAGGATGAGAATGATTTAGGTGATGAAGAAGGTGGTAGTTCGTAGACATTATCATCATTTTCAATAGAATCATCCCGTGTAAATATATTCCTGTACTGTATGGAAAAATAAGATTGTCGACACAACCAAACATTTCATAATGTCTTATCCTTAATAACTGATATATAAGTATCCTTCCATCTCAATCAAACTCATAACTGATACGTAACTATTTATCTCACTAACTCATGTACACCAATATTATAATTTTATAAATAAGAGGGATACAATAGGTAACGCTATCTTCTAAGTATAATTAATTAATTATTTATTAACTTAAAGTGTTAGAGGAATTTTACAAATACCACCTGGCTAGGAGGCTAGGAGCAGCTAATTAGCTGTTCCGTGGAGGACACGGAGCGACATACTAGCTCGTCAAACCTTGGTGGAAGTGCTTTAACTCAAAATGTCAATATATATATATATATATATATATATATATATATATATATATATATATATATATATATATATATATATATATATATAATATGAAAAATTATTAGACTGACGTAATTGAAAATTTTAAACAAATTTTTATGTGACCCCAATACCACAAGACATTGGACACGATATTTACCCGTTAAACCAACTTCCTTGGCATATAATATTATTTTATACCAGTTAATTATCTAAACCCTATAACAAATTTTGTTTCTTATGCATGTATAACCAAATGGTGGGATAAGGCACTTAATGGGATGGATGAAACTTGATTATAATTACTAATATTATTTGACCGACCAGAAGCAGAGTGCGACTTTGGGACATTCTTTTTAGTTAATTATTAATATAATCCTTGGTGTTTCGTCAATGCCCCTTAATCCAAGGTACATATAATATTTACAAAGTTATACATTAACTTTAGAGTTTAATGGTGTTCTACTAATGATATAAAATAATTTTATATTATTATCTAATTATAAATTATTGTTAATATGATTTATAAGATAATTTTATTAGAGTTAATAAATTTATCATGAATAATAATTTTTTATTGATTGATAGTGTAAAATAATTTTATATTATTAATTATTAATTTTTTTCTCTTAATATAGAAAAATAAATTATTTATTTAACTAATTAACTAGTCGAGGACACTTTTCTCCTAATTATCCTTAGAAGACAATATTAAAGTTAATTTCAGCCTACCAACCATTGGAAGTGTGATATGTCTCTTTTTGGACAATTAATTTTAAAAGTATTTTTAAATCTATTATATAGAAATCAATCTAAATTGTCGTATTACTAAAATCTCATCATCTTACATATCACATCAATTGTCTACTATCCGATATATGTTTCTAAAGTAAAAAACGTTTTTTTAGACATGTTGGTGTATATAATTAAGATAAAACTTAATAAGGATAAAACTTTGGATTAACGTGGTAAGTGAGAGCAGAGGCAGTAGCATAGCATCCCATCAAAATCAACTTGTCTCGGAAAGGATCAAGGAAAAGCACAAGAATAACAATGAGTGAAAATTTGGCTTTTTGGGGTCCATCATTGAAGAGGTCTTTTAGGCAGCATTAGAAGAAATACGACTTTCTTTGACTACAAACCTACGATAAAGGCAAGTGGGACTTCTTGTCCCCATTGTCTTCTGTCATTAGACATGTAACTTTCAATGTCTTAATAAACCTTTTGCAAAGTTATGGCCAATATTGCTTCTTCGGCAAAATGAATAATAAGTTTATTTTAATTATAATAGAATGGACGTAACAAATAATATTATTAATACTACATTTCACCATTTTCCTCTTGCTTCTGCAGCATATATGCTCTCTAATTATTTTCAGAAAGAGTCACGTTTTGATGCGTTTTTTTTTTCTTTTTTCCATTTTCTTACAAATATTTTGATGCTATTGAAACACGGACTTTTTGTGTGGTAAAGATCACGCCTAAAAGGAGGGAATCGTGACAAATAAAATTTACCTAATTCAAACAAGCAGACAAACGATATTTAAGACTTTATGGTTTTGTAACTTTCTCCATGTACGTACTAGCATATGGAAGAAATTGGAAAATGATATGCAGAAAGCATTGGTAAATTTTTTACTATTAATTAATCAAGTGAAGATAGTTAAAATAATCAAATTAATGTAGGGTTTGCTAGTGTTCTTTGTTTTTCTTTCATGGAAGAGATATGATATTTTTAATTTTTTTATGACACTTTAGTTTTAGACGAAACATCAACTACAATAGAAGGATGAAGACAGAAGAAGGAAATGTGAGAGAGCCAAGTTATAAAAAAGAAGTGTAGTTTGGGGATATTAAATTTTAGGGGATGACAGTAAAAATGGAGATGCAGTAAACAATTGTCTTGATGACCTCTAAAATGAAATTCAAGTCTAATAAAAGTCTAATTTTTAAAGCTTTTGATGGATTTTGCAAGCTAAATCTGTATCGGACACTGTTTTTAATCTTTGTTCCTTTATTTCCTGAATTTAATGAAATGGAAAAATGGTTCTTCAATTTGTAACCTGTTTTGTCAAGTTAGTCATTTTGTTAAGTATTATGTTTTAACTTTAACAAAACATCACTACGTACAATCCACGTGTGTCAGGACTATTTTGAAGAGTTTAAGGGGTAGATGTGAAAAGTTGTAAACCATCATGTTTCTTTGAATTTGTTTTTAGTCCCTTCTTTTATGAAACACTTGTTTATTTCTTATGTGTTTAAGGGAAGGTTAAGGCACAATATTAAGTAATATTTCTTAGCACATCCACATTGGAACAACTTATAATAGTTACTTCCAAAGGGACCCGTGTATACGCATTTTTTATTTTTATTTTTCCTAATACAAGTAACTTTAAATAATAAATTTTTACAGTGAAGTATTAATTCTCTTTAGTTGCCTCTAATGGGTTCCACTAATAATATTTTTATTTCAAGGTAACGTTTTATGAGTGACAAGAAACTTAAAATAATTATATATGTATTTTTTATTAACTTAATAATGTAAAGCAATGTTGCTTTAGCTAGCAATTGTACCAAGGAAGCAACCCGTCCGTACGGGACTACAAAGGTAGTCGCTTTGGTAGCAATATTGCTTTCAGTATCCTATTACTTCCCAAGCATGTGATGGACTTACTGTTTATGATACAATGTCAACATATCATATTTTAAAAAAAATCTAAATTCCTCAAATGAATGTTATTTATTTGCCTTAAAATGAACTTTAGGGGACAAAAATATAGTTTGATTTCAATATTTGGAGGGACTAAAATCAAGGAAAAATGTTTTACAAAGTCTAAAATAAAAATTCACTTATTTTATAGGGATGAAAACAACAATTTTTAATTTTATAGTATGAAAAACAATGAAAACATTTTATAGGAACCAGTATCAAAACTCACTTTTTATAAAGATTAAAAATATATTTAATAAAATGGTGGTAAAATTGAGTTGAATATACTAATATTAAATATTAATAGAAAAATTAACCTTCCAGTGCGTGACGTAAATTGGTCCCCATCTAGTGATGTAATCACGTAGCTTAACACGTGGGCTACCATGCTTTGACCACCGTGTAGTTCATATTCATAGGTTAGATTTTCAAGTTAAGAAATCGCAAATTCGCAATAATCCATATGATTAATTTAGTAGTAATCCAGTATCAGTATTAAAATCAGTGTCAAACCCATCTTTTAATTAAGTAATTGGATAATCATACACTACCACAGTACCATTTAACAAAAGCATAAAAGGAAACGAAACTAACCGCTGGTTTATATTAAATGTTATAATAGATTATGCAGTTAGTAACAGACAATCTAATTGCTTAGAAAGTTGTTTAGACTCACTTAAAAATTGATTAATAAGATAAAATGAGATGATTAGAGGTTAGTTGACGTCCAGACCAACATGCCACGAGCGTAGGCATGCGGTCCAAATGCAGACAACACTTGGACGGATGACAAAGGACTCAGAAAGGCAACAAGCTAGTATGATTCTGTTCATTCAGACACAAAGTCTCTTCTTGCCTAGAGTTAAGGTGACTTATTGTTTATAAATATATGTTTTTCTCAATTTGATAGAAACATTTTTTATAAGAATAAAATCGTGATATCAATAAAAATGGACTGCAGAACAGATCAAATTGCAGAAGCAAAAGCCAAACAGAAAGTGAAATCTTTCTTTTAAAATAAATTAAATTTATATATTTCTTTAAAAAAGAAAGAAACAGAAAGCAGCTGAGCTTACATAGTCCAAAGCTACAAGCTGATTCCCGAAAGCATGTTTATAATTATTCACCCACACTGGCTCGCTCACTACAAACAAGGTAAGGTAGAAAAGCCACATAATAATAATAATAATATGAACATAGCAACAAAATCTTTGTTGAGGAGAAGGCGGGGACCTGTCTAGGTCAAATAGAAAAAATCTGAAATCCTTTTCACCGTTTACCCGACCGACTAAAAAGTCGACCTGGAAGTCACTGGGGCAAATCCTTAGCCTCCACAAACGTGCCATGAAAGCCATATGGCACTCTGGAAGGCAGCATGATGGTGGCCTCCAACTTCAAATCAACGGCATTCAGAATCTGCAACTCGGATTGCCACGTCACCTCGTCATGCACAAAAGCCATCACGTACCCTTCATCCTCATTCCCATTCCCTCCACGTGTACTACTACTGGGCAAAAAGAATGGCTCTCCTCCGAACCTTCTCTCTCCGTACTCGTGCCTCTTCACTTCCCCACTCTCCAGGTCCACCTTCGCGAAACCCGACACCTTCGGCCACGGTTCCGCGATGCACAAGTACGCGAACCGGGTTTTTCTCCCCAGCCGATTCCGGTTCACCATCCCCGCCTCAAGGTTCATTTCCTCAACCACCACGCGCCTCGTCGACTTCCCGCTTCTTAGGTTAAGCCTTATTTCTGTTAACACGCTTTTCAGACTCTCTTCGGTGTCGTTGAAGATTGAATCCGGTGGCGTCATGCAGGAACCGATTATTACTACTTCGTCTGTGTCGCGTTCCTCCCACGCGTTCCAGAAGTGGAAGAAGAACGTGTCTGGCGACTCCACCCACACGATCCTCGACGCGTCCGAGGCGTACTTCGGAAGAATTCCGAACCGCGATTTCTTCTCGCCGTCATAGATCACCGGCGAGCCTCCTTTTATCATTTCTCCGAGCTTGAACACCACCTGCTGGTCGGGGATCACGACGAAATTCTCCGTGATCGCGAAGTCGTGGGTCATCGTCGGAGCGCCGAGGGGGATTTCCACGTCCGGCGACTTCTTCTCCTCCTCCGGCGAGAAACGGAAGTATTTGAGGTACTTGCTCGTAACGTCGTAGCTTAGAGTGAAAAGCTCGCCGGAGATTGGATCCACCTTCGGATGCGCGATCATGGAGGAATTGAGCTGGTCGTGGAAGCTGTAGCGGCCGATTGTTTCCAGGTCGCCGGAGGCGGTGATTTGGAGCTCGTAGGGGAGGTCGTCCTCCGACATGGCAAGGAGTTTTCCATTGAAGAAGACCAGGCCAGCGTTGGCGGCGCCGGCGCCACTGCGGTGGTCGACGATGCCGCACAAGCCTCTCGCGTAGAACAGCATCAGCCTCGCGATGCCGGAATGGCCGTGGAGCTCGCCGATTGCTTTCGGAAACACCGGTTTTCCCAATTCGCGCTCCTGCATGAGACGCTGCGTTTCGGTGAAGCGGCAGGCGTAGCTGGCGGTGCCGTGATTGATTTTAACGGCGTGGACCATTCCGTCGCCGTCGAAGAGGTGGTGACCGGCTTTGGGATGGAACAGTGGGTTGGCGCCGTTACGGAGATAAACGCCGTTAACTGCGTCTGGGATTGTGCCAATAACGGGGAGGGAATGTTGGACAGGGTGTTCCGGAACGGGGGCGAAGTTACCGGCAATTTGGACGCGTGGGTCAGTGGTTTTGGGGAGGGGTTGGTTGAGCTCGCGTGAGAGCAACGCCCTCTCGAACATATCGAGGGCCTTTGCTGCGGCTTTTTGGAATGGGTTCCACTGAGGCCTTTCCGCGGGGAGGGAGGTGGGTTCTTTGGTAATTTGGGGTTTTTTGGTGTAGGGTTGGTTAGGAAAATGGATCACTGGGGGGGAGTGTAGAGCACAATCCACCACCTTTCTAATGGGCTTCTTCTGAAACCTAATGGGGAAGCCCAAGTCTGTTAATAATGATGAATAGAAAGAAGAAGAAGAAGAAGAGGAGGAAGAAGAAGAGAGAGGGAGAGGGAATTGAGGGTTGGCCCAAGTGCTTGAATTGAGTGCTGCCATGATGATGATCATGGAGATTGATTTTCAAGGGGGAGGGGAAGAAGTGTGGTTTGAACTTTGATGTGTGTTTTTATTTTAATTTTATTTTTTATAAAAAAAAGACAAGGAAAGGAAGGGAAAGAGATTGAAAGTGAAGAGGGGTTTTGGAGGGGGAGAAAGGGAGAGGGGAAATTGGGTATAAATAGAGTGGGGAAGGGGAAAATAAAAGAAGTGTTATTTTTAATTTTATTTTGGGGAGCGAAAGGGAGTTTGTTTTGGAGGTCCACCTCAGACATGTAAGAGAAGACCACGTGGTGAATTTGTCTGTGGCTTCCAAATTGTACGTGCGTGTGGGGAACCTATCGCGACACCAAAACCCTTACGCAGGCACAATGCACACTTGATTAAGTCACTCACTCTTATGAGAGATCAAATTCAATCAACTCTGCCTGTATTGAATACTACTTCTTCAAAGGTTATTTTCGTAAATTCATTGCATTAAAATAAATTAATAAATATATGCACCAAAATTATTATTACCATTTAATTACATTCACTTCCAGTAACAATTGTTTTGGTATTTAGATTGATATTTTTATACTAATATTTATTATTTATTCCTTATTATCACGAATTACTTTAAATGTCACACTGAATTAATGATTGAGATTATTACTACCATTTATTTACAATTAATAAATTTAAAATAAAATAATTAATGATTGGTTTTAATTGCATTCAGTTCCAGTAACAATTATTTTGGTATTTAGATTAGGATTTTTATACTAATATTTCTTTCTTTCTTTCTTTCTTATTAAAATGAATTACTTTAAATATCACACTGTATTAATCTTCCTACAACTAAACTTTTGGAATAAAAAAGTATATCCTATTGAAAAGGAATCGTTTTACATCTTAAAAACAGAATATGTGAGACGAAATGCTTAACAAATGTCTCAATGAAATTACTTTTTTTTTTAGAAGAATGAAATTACTTTTTCTACCTCTTTGTTAAAATAATTATATCAAATAAGATAAAATGTATATCTTTTCCAATTATCATATTATAGTGTGAAAATTTTATATTTATAAAGTTGGAGTTGATTTTTTTTATATTATAGTGCGAAAAAATTATATTTATCTGATAAGAAATTTTTAGCATTTAATTGTCTGAATTAATAATATATATTTCCAATTAGCATTTATTCTACCAACTGATTTTAAATTAGTGTGATTGCTAATTGAAACGTATAGAATTTATATTTGCAAGTCATTTAGCATTTTTTTTAATTAGCACCATTATTTTATAATAATCAGGACCATTCAAATTATATTAAATATATAGATATATTACATCCTAATTTTTTCTACATTAAATTTTATTGTTCTTATATCTTATTTGTATAATCCCTTTACTTATATTTGGGTTAACTATGTTTTTTGTCCCTATTTTTTTTTGAATTTTTATTTTTAGTTCAAAAAAAAAATTAACTTATCTTAGTCTGTCATGTTTTTCAAAATACATATTCCAAAATAATTTCAATTAATGAAGTGGAAGATTAAGCAATGTTTTCTAAAAGTTAGTGTACTCTTTAGAATTACCATAATTTATTTCTTCATTTGCATGTCTATAATAGTCTATTGATTGCGAATTTCTGTAATTTTCCCTACATCCTAGCTTTCTTGAATATAGAAATAGTAGTGATCAGAGTCAAATAAAACCGGAGAGGCGCAATGGTACCCATAAAAGTAAGATGAAAATGAGATACATAGAGAAGTGATCAGGAGAGGCACATGCAGTTAATAAGTACTCTTTCATTTCGTATAGTGCATGACACTTTTATTTATTTATGTATTTTCATATATTTCAGTTTATCTGATAGATCAGTTGTTCATCGCGAATAGCGGGGGATCAAGAAGCGTAGGTATATGTGTGCTATTTGTTTTCGACCACGATTCTTAGTCACATCATTAATAACTGCATGCTATACCCAAATGCACAGACACTTTAATTGCCATCGATCTCACTGTTTCTTCCTTCTCCTGATACTTTATACAAAGCTATGGTGTGGCCCATGCAAATGGATTACTACGTATTAATGTATCTGACCCCTGCTGTTTTCTTCAGCTCAGGGACATTCATAATTCCTTAACCGAAACTGTATAGTTACCAGTAGGTATTTAATAATTAGGGTGAAAATGGTTAAATTACTCAAATTACACTTTATTAGACCAGGATTTAACTTCTTTTTTTAAAAATTTAAGATGCCCGTACTGATGAAATAATTAAGATAGGAGTCATATTTATTTATTAAATGCACGTCTTCTTTTAAGATCTAACAGTTTTAAAAGTCTATTTTGATATAATTTTTTTAAAGTCTAAACTAATCTTAAAGTTTATTTCATTAAAATTTTGCTTGTAATAAAATCTTTTAATAGACTAACAAACCTATCACTAAATAGCTTGATGGATCTAAATTTATGTCTAAGCGCTGATCAGTTTAATAGACTATTAAATACATAATGTCAAAACAGTATACTATAATAATAATAATTTAATTTCTTTAATTATGCATGATAACTTTTAAAAAAAATCTTAAATGTGTTAGCATGGCTAATTTGAAAAAATAAACCCTTAAAAATATCTCAATTTGACTTACAAATAAATTTCATATAACCTAGACCTAATATGAGCTAGCTAGGTCATAGGTTTTTGAGTAACATATCCCTTTCTCATCCCAAATTATTGAAATTCTCACAAAAAAATCCCAAATTATCTATGTATAGTAATAAAAAAACGTTTGCTTCGGATATTTCTTGGCTTCTCCCAGGTTCGGATTCTCCACTCCTCAGGTTTGGACCGCTTCACAGTTCTCACCAACTCTCCCGGAAATCAGCTGTGATGTTTCCACAAAAACTTCCCACTTCCGTTCTCTCAAGACACTTTTTCAGAACAATCACCAACACTATAAATCCTATTCAGGTAATTCCAAATTTTATTTAGTTAAACATTTGATTAGAAGATTTTGGTATGACATTATACTTTTAATTGATTTGCAGGATTTAACACTGGTAGACAATTGTTTTGCCCACTTTTGTTCTCATAAATAAAATTGTTCTCAGTTTTTATTTTCTTTAGGAATTAAGTTCATTATGCGGAAATTTAGCCAAATGGAATGAAATGAAGTGAAATTATGGAAATAGAAGTGTAACTATTTCATTGTACATTGAAAAAAATAGGAAGAACTGTGAAGTCATTTCTAAATTTAGCAACAAAACTGTGGCTTGTTTAGTGCTTATCATCTATGTTGGGGTGTCATGTATCTTAGCAGATATATTTTATATTCTGCAAAGCAATTATGATATATTTTGTACTTAAAGAAAACACTTAGTCAAAGGCAACAGTCACACAGTGACCAAGAAAATAGTGGGATTGTGAAAATAAGTTAGTTACAGGGAGAGATCTGGAGTCATTAGACTAAAAATTAAGAGATAATATGAACACTTAATCACATAGTCTACATGTTTGGTAATTGTATACCTTAGTCATGTAATTTTCCTTCAATGTATGTGGGTTTATTTTTGTTATTGTTAATAAAAGTGAGAGATACATACCTTATCTTCATTTGATGCTCCTTGGTTGATTTCAATTCCATTTCTTTTCAATTCTTAGTTTTTTATTTATTGTTTCATTGGATCTTTGGTTTTTGTACGATTTGGTATAGTGTTTTAATATGGGAAATATGTGTAGGATATGGAAAACTAATTCTTACTTTTAATTGGATTAAAAAATATAATAACAAGATTTGGAATGCATATTGGTGCCGTTATGTCAATTGTTTTCATGTGCAACCAAAGCCAACGTGTAGGGTATGAAAAAGTTTGTTTTGGTTTATTAAAAAAATTCAAAAAAAAAAATAATAGCAGCTATGGAAGGTTTATGGACTCGAACAGGTTTATTAAAGAAAGTAGGTATTGGAAACAAGAACTATATCTATAACTATTATATTTTGATGTAGCAGGCTTTTTTCATGACTATTATGTCACAAGTAGCACCATTTTCATGCAGGACCAACTTAAAGCTTGGTTGGAGGCCTCTAATTTCAATCGATGGAAGCACAATTTTTGAATTAAATGAAGATTACAAAGTCAGTCATAATAGTCATGAAAATGGATGCCAAGATAATAACTTCTGGAAAATTTGGAAGCTGCCAGATCTTTCTTTTCTTTTCTGTGAGTTTACATTATGATGATGCATTCAATGGGTTTTGATTATGTATTTTTCTTATCTGCATACCTAAACTTATGTGCATCTGGAAATTTGCCTTCATCAACTAACATGTAGCTTTTATGTTGCATCTGTTACACCGATGTTAATGGTACCAATTCTAGCAAATTGGGATGCGGTTGGGGAACGCCGGTTTTGTACATTGCCAAGAAGTATTATATATGTCATATAGTTAACAAAGATCTTAATAACAGATGACACTTACCTGGAACCAATATTTAGCTTGCAAACTAAGTTAAATAATGCACAATGATCAAAATCACATTCTTCTGCTACTCTGTTGTCAAGGATCTTCAGCTGCAAAATTTGAATATTATAGTTGCTGATATTACTTTTCAATTTTCATGCGATTGATTTGAGGGGCATCTTGGTGTGGTATACAGAAAGGTGAGCAAAGAAAGACTGAAAAAAAGCAAGTTTTTATGGATTGGAATTTGAAAGCACCTTCTTGGGATTTAATTTGGGAGATTACTATTGTAGATTTTGTGTTGTGGTGATTTTCCAGAATCCTAAAATTATTAGTCTTGTGTTCTATTGATCTTTACATTCTTGTGATGGATAACTGCTCTTGCGTATATGTAGCCAGAGATGCTGGCATTCCTGCTGAATAAACATTTTGTTTCTATTTTTCATTTTGAGCATACATTCCTTAAAACCACATTTTGTTTCTATTACAAATATTATTATAAATATAATGTATACAGGGTTAAGTACAGCATATACCTTAAAACCAGTAACTACATAGCATATTCCTCTTGCTTCTACCAATAACTATTGTATACAATCATTATGTTCTTCCATTAACAATTTTTTTTTATTGGATAGGCGGGCGGTTTTTTCACTTGACAGTGATTGGCAAAATCCCTTATCTTTCAGAGTTTTTGAACTCCTTATATGATTGTCAATACAAGTCTTTTTTTCTCAGCATTTAGTGAGTTGAAATCTGCCATATCTCAGTAATTTAGTATTTTTTAAAAGTTTCCACTCTTCACTGAAATCACTTTATGCTATAAAGTTAATTTTTTGTGGTGTTATAATTTAAGTCTGGAAATCATCCAATGTATGATAGGAACTTCAATGTCATGGCACTTAATTCATTCTGATCTGTTTGGTTCCATCTAATAGTTTTGTTTTGTTTTGAGATTTGTTTCAGCTGGCCTGAAGGAGCAAATTAAGTTGGACCGCTATCTGCATCCACACTTCCGATATTACATGAAGGTGGTCAGAACAGTTGTTATTCCCAATTTTTGGAATCTTACAAGAGTGTGACAATTGAAGCCATGACAAAAGCCTTTAGAGTGACAGAGGATTTCATTGATGTGTAAGTAAATACATTTCACTGACCCAATTTTGGTTTAGTAATATGTTTAGTTTTTAGATGTTATATAAGACAACCCAGTACATTTTTTCCTTCCAGGGAGTTATCACGTTTGATTGCAGCAGAGAAGATTCATTGTAAGATTGATAAGTTGCAGGTGTTCTTGAAACTAATCTCCCTTATGCTAAGAATGCTCTTTACCATATGTAATATAGCATGGTATTTGTATGAACAAGCTGTTGGTATTGATATGTATTATTTAGGAGTCTTTGCTGGCTAGATTCCATTATCATTTAGTACTAATAGATTGTTTTACATGAAAACTTTTGTACTGTGTGACATTAGAGATTAGAGATTAGAGATTAGAGAATAATACTTTCCTGGTTTCTTCTTGAAGTTCGCATCATCAATCCTTGAAAGCTCAGAAACTTTTTGAGGTAAACTTATCCTGCATCTGATTATTACAGTTTCATTATGTGCTTTATATTGTTTAACTTTTCCTTGCTTTCAATAGCTTTTTGTGAAGAACAATATTAAATTTTCTGGAGTATCTAGAAGCTTTTTCAGGATGTCAGACAAAGAAAATCATGAGGTACATGATCTTTGTTGGTTATCCTTGCAATTTTTGTCTTCATGTCACCTTGGAGTTCTGCTGTTTGAATGTACGGTTTTAACTTTTAACAACTATTTTTTTGTTTCCTTTGACATTTATTTTCATTTCTTACTGACAGATCTTTGAAGGTGAAGTTTGCTGCTAAACTTTTTGAGTTTCCTTTAACTGACAGATCTTTGCTAGATGTAGTTGGAGGCAAAGTAAGCAAAATTCAGCTCATTGAATTTCTATTTCAAGTATTTAGGCTACATTCACATAATCTTATTTGAATATTTTAACATGCATCAAAGTCTGATCAAACTGAATTAGTTTCACCATCATCTTGGTGTCTCAACATTAATTTCACCGTCTTCTTTACTTTAAAGAAAGTGTTGCTTTTTATCTTAAGCTTTGTTCCAAAATTTAACTTGGTGATTACTCATGTTCAAACTTTATTACTTTAAATAGTGTGTTGCTTTCTATCTTAATTAAGCTTTGTTCAGAAATTTAACTTGGTGATAGTGCATATAGGCAAGGCAGATGCAAGGGCAATGAAAGCTCTTCCTATAAAGCACAGGTGCAAATCTGTCTTTGGCTTTTGAAAGTATAACAAACCATTCCAAAGAATGTAAATTGACATATAGTGAAGGAAGAAGCTTTGAGGTAATTGGGTGAATTGTCTTCTTTTGGCTTCACTGTTTTACACTTCTTTAGATGATAAATGACTACGACCATTTGTATTCTTGCAAGGAGATTCCTCAATTCAAAGAACACTTTGGCTCCTTACAACCATATCTGTTAGAGAATGATATGCAAATTAACAAGTAATTTTCTTCTATTCATTAGAAGTGAGCACTCCATCAATTGTATCAATTGTAACTGCATGTTATAGATTTTGTAATTTATTTGTCTTTTTGAAATATTATTGGTAGGTTATAAGCATAAATTTTGTTGTAATAACCAATGTGCTTTTTTATAATGGGTAAATAATAGTTAAATAAAGTGGTGACATTTTTAAAAAATATATTTATAGTTTTATTATTTAAATTTAATCAACATTTGAAATTTTAAAACTCTTTATTTAATTTAATTGTTACGATAACCAGCATAATAACATTTAATTATTATATTTATTGGAAAATAATTGTTTGCCATCCAAGCAGGTGTGCTTTGGTACATGAGTTAAACACAACTTATGCGTTAACTCTACAAAATGTTGAGCTCTATTTTATTAACTATATTTTGTTTCTACATTTATATCTTTATCATATGGCTTGTAACAATCCCTATACACTTATCTTACAACACTTGATTATTATATATTAGACATTTCAAAGTTTTCAATTCATTTTTAACTCTTTCAATAGTATAATTCTATGCTTTCCAATTTTTATTTAAATACTATTTTAATCACCAATTTTTTGGATCCTCTCGTCATATTTAGTCTAATCACAAACGCGTTATGTTCTTATGGTTTTCTTTGTTTTATAAAGTATTTCAAAACTTTAAAAACCAAAAAATAAAGAAACAAAATAATTACATTATCCAAATATAATTAGTTGTTTTCCGCGCCCGGTGCACAAAAATGTGGTGATAGAATTCTGTGGTGTTGTGAGATTATTCCAGTTGATTCAAAGTACATAACTTATATAACTTATATAAATGATTAAATCTTCCAAAGATTCACTTCACAATCAAAATTTACAAAAAATTTGAAAGAATGGCATGTAGTATTCATGGTTTTCACTTCTCACCACATAATCCTTGGACCAAATGCTTTTTATGCAGTTTTACACATGAAGTCGTGAGAAAAATTTAAGTAAGCACAAGGCAGAGCGAAGCGACCCGTGCGTATGCGCCACGGGTAAAAAATACTAGTTTGTATAGAAGGTATGATTTATTGACACGTTCAATTACTTTTTGTATATCATTTTTTTTACATCTAGGATTTGGTTATACGTTTATAGTCTTTTATAAAAATCTCCACCCAGACCTGCCAGAATCATCAACATTTTGTGTAAACTTCTACTATGTAATTAATTTGTTCGCTAAAATCAGCCCCTGATGGTCTTATTCGGGTTAACATTATTTTTCTTTTGATGGAAATATTTTTGCATGGCCACAGTCTATCATTAATAAAGTTATTATAATGATCTATGACACACTCACCACGTTCTCTTCAACAACAAAAAATGACACACTCACGTAAAAATATTATTGGTCCTGACATGGTGTGAAAGGAAACCATCGTAGTCGTAGTTAGTGATGGATTCACGACTCTTCCCACCTCATAATTTTATTTTCTTTAATTGTTTTGGTTAGAAAAACTTTAGGAGAAAGAACGATACCTCAATCCAAGGGAGCAAAAACCGTGAATGTAAATTTGAGAAGGGTTATTCTTTTCTCTGAGTATTTATGAGAAATACTTTTGCATGGCCACAGTCTATCGATAAATTTCTTATTCAAGGGTTATGAAAAGTTATGACAATTAAAGTAAATTTAAGAAGGAATACATTTACTTAAAATAAAAAAATAATACATTTACTTGTATTAAAGTAACTCCAGACTATACTTTCAGTTTCACTTTCTCTCTTGTCAATAATTTTTGCGTAAATGTTTTTTTTATAGAATGCTAAAAGGAACATAAAATAAATCCAAGTGATTTGAGTCCTAGAATTAGATATCCAGGTTGTTATTGTTGTTGATCAAATCATATATTTATATTACTTGAGTCCTAGAATTAGACTAGCTTAGTCAGTTGCATATGTTAATTAGTGTAGATTTTATTTAACAGGAATTAAATTATTAGAATAGACATTTCAAGTCTGTAATAATATGATTCACATATAATATATATTAAATCTATATTAAGGCAATAACAACTAGCTTTTAGTATATAATAAATATTTCTTTTTAGTACTGATATGGCGTAATATCAAATAATTTTGGTTAAGAAGTCAATATCAGGCCTTGCCTGCCAAATTATCCGTTACATAATTAATTCAAAAAATTCTGATATACAACAAAACACGAACAAAAGTAACAAAAATATGTATGTTGACCTTTTAGTCGAGGTCCCCCACAAATGGTCGTGCATAAATGTGTGAAGAAGCGAATTCAATCGGTTGAATTGAAAGAGAGACGCCATTAATGCCCTCATATATATAACGGATGGGGCGGGTAATTGGTTTAATTCCCGTTTTGGAGTTTTGTGGGCACATCCTGTTGAGGATTCTGGATGCCATTCAAGGACAAATTAGCCATTGGAGCCATTTTCAAGGGCCATTGGATAAACTAGTATGATAGCGAACAATGATATATGTATGGCTGTTGCCCTATCACCTTTGTTTCTTCAAGTTTCCTTTCGAAAACGAACCCATTCAACTAGATATTGTAGTGCACATGGAATGGAAGACACCGGCCTCTACTTTTTATTAGCTAGGATTGCAAATGCTATACCTTGTCTCTAGTGTTTTGTTTTTTCTTGTACAATTTTTCAGATCGAATATTACTATTCTATAGTTGGAGTACTTATTAGCTTGTTAACAGGGCCACAACCTACTACTACGTCCCTACAAATTATAGTATAATAGATTTTATTAAGAATTGTGATATTTCAATACCTACTTATTTTATATATCACATCAATCTTTTTTATTTATTTTTATATTTTTCTTTTTATCACGTTATATTATCTATTATATTTATATATTTTTTCTTTTTTTTTCTCTTTTAGGTGTCAAGTAGGTCTTGGGTGTCAAAAATCTTGTTCCTTTTACTAAAATAAAAAAGATGATTTTTTTCTTTGCTTCGTTGTCATGGAATATCAGGGAAATTAATCGAGAAGGACACACTTAACTGATGGGTAACTTTGTTCGTTTCTTATCTGTACTACCAAAAAATTAGCTCATAGTCTGTCTTATTGCGAACAAAGTATCCGGAGAAAGCTAGCTAGCTATCTGATTCGAGAAACATTTTTTTGTTCTATTTTTTATACATAATTTTTCATAAGTATCTTAACTGCTATTGTGATGGGCAGGCAAGTGTATCGTTTGATACAATTACAAATATTTAAGTATATTATAATAAAACAGCTTAATTCGTCCATATTTCATATTGTCATTTTCGTTAGCAAATAATCAAGTGAAGATATTTCTCTGTCCAATAGCATTCTCGGTATAATAATATCTTATTATTAAGAAATGTTCAACGTTTTTTATTTTGATATTTTAAAAAGAAATTTGTCTGTTCTTGCAGTTATTGACAACAAACCATCACAACTGATCATACTCAAAGTGATTTCGATTGTTTGATTGATGGTCATTGACTATATAAGCAAGTAAAATTCATTTAAAATTGAAACGTCATTGGAATTCTGCAGTACCAGGTCTTTCCAAAGGTGTTCATACAATTAATAAACTCAAGAGGATAATTAAATAATAATGCTACTGTAATTATTTATTTGATTATTTCATTAAATTTCTTGTAATTTAAGAGGGAGATACCAAGAGAAGAGAGAAAAGTGTAGAATAAGATAGCTTATGTTAGAAAAGAGAGCGAAAAGAAGTGTTATAAAAAATACTATAAAAATTTGTTGTGATATTTCAGTATCAATAAAGAATAATGCTGTTGCTATGGACTTTTTTGAAAGGTGTGTGTACAAAAAGAGGTCAAACTATAGCCTCTCTCAATTTTATAAAAGTGTTCAAGATACGCACATGAAGAATGTGTAGCTGATATAAACGCAATATTTATCAAAATAAATGAAAGGAAAGAAAATGACAGCTAGTAACCAAAAGAGACTAAAAGAGCATGTATATATACTCCAGCACAACAGTGAGAACTTCACCAAACTAGATTATGATTTTTATTTACCCTAGTCTTCGCTTTCAACAAGTAATAATTATATATAATTTCTTTTATAATATCTACAAGCTAATATTCAAGTGAGAATTAAGAACATAATCTCAACACACGCGTATCATTTTGAAAAGTTTACAACAATCGGCTGGTGTTTCAATACTCACTAACACTTAAGAATGAAATTTGCTTTCTTCACAATGCAAGAGCCTAGTTGAGATCATAATAAAGCATGGTATCATGTAACAAGCAAGCTGTTAAATAGGTTTATAAAACCCCATATCAGAGGCATAACCGCTTGTATATTCATTAATTATGGAGTAGTGCACTAAATTGTGTTCTGTTAATTTCACTGTATTTTGTGGTCAGTTGCTTTTACTGGTTGTTTATTGTATAAATATCCAAAATTTTATCTAGCTTATTCTTAGCACAACTTGTGTTCAAGGTTAGCCATACTTTAATATTCAAAATTTCAAATACATGTTTTGCCTACAAAAGTAATTTGGTCGACAAAACCAAATCAAACCGAGTGTAATTAAATATGGCGATTGGTTGAGGTGTCGAATTGATTGAATTATTATGATTAGGGTGAAGGTAGTTTTTTCTAGATATGTTAATATCTTAATCCTGATCCTTAGAGTGTCTTGCTTACAAAGTAGACTAGGACTAACCTTCTATGGTTTCTTTAATAAGGATGATGCTGAGGACATCCTTTGAATTAATGGAGAGACAAATATAAAAAGTTTTTCTTAACTCTGGTCTAATAGGATACGTGGTATGGATAAAGCCACCTTTAGCCAAACGAAGGACTTATTTCATTCATTGTTCCATTACAAAAATGTTTTCCTTTTGAAGCAAATGAAAGAAAGGGAATTTCTAGGTAGCTGACATTGAGATGAATCAAGCCTGTCTCTTCAGTTGTTGAACCTCTTTAATGGTTCGAATTTTTCTCATCTCAAGTATGGATTTGCACTTTCTAGTTTTACCTCTATTACTCTTTCCAATAATACATATAAAACCTAAATATTTCCCAATTTTCACTCAGAAAGTGCAATTCTTAAGATTTAGGCTCATATTGTGCAACCTTGATTGCTAAAAGAACTCGACGAGGTCATAAATATCTTGAGTGCTTTTGATGATCATTTCATTGATGTAAACCTCAAACATCTTTTCAATCTACTACTTAAATGATTAGTTCATCATTTGTTGTATGTTGCTTCAACATTGTTTAGACGGAAAGACATCACTTTCTAACAATAATTTGCCTTTTCATGTCATTGAATGTTTTTTTCTTTGTCTAATATGATGTATTTTAATTTGATTGTACACTAAGTAAGCACCCATAAAGGATAGTGATGAATCTTTAATGACAAGCTCTTCAAAAGCCTATAGACATTTAAACCCTATCTTCTGACATCTCTAATGATAAGCTTAAGCATATATAGGTCAACAATTTCTCGGTAGTTTAGGGTTTATTCTCGACATGTCAGCAAACATCTATGCGAACATTAACAAAGTTGTACTTTGGTTGGAATTTACTCTCAAGTTATTGATTAACCTCTGCTTTAGTTCATCTTTGGTGTTGTTACTCCTTAGTAGAATTGTCTAGAACCATTTTAGGGTTGTTTCTCAAGTGTTAGAAAAAAGGCTCTACACATTGTTTGGAGAGAAATGACAATGGAGTCTTATTTTTTTAGTTAATTATCTGGGGATCGATTTTGAATTATTATTGAAAAAGGGATAAATCGTAACTATTATGACTTTTGAATTGAAAATCATAACTTAAGATTTTAATTTTAACTAATATTTTATGACTTTAATTAAAAAATATTCAAAATTTATGACTTTAAAGTTATAGGATTTTTTTAAAATTAAAGTTATAAAATATTTTACGATTTTAGTTTAATTTTTTTAAAATTTACTACTTTAAAATTGTTGGATTTTTTTACGAATTCAAAGCCGTCTAAGTTTTTTTTATGATTTCAAAGTCATTAAATTTTTTTTACAACTTCAAAGTCATACTCTTTTTTATAACTTAAAAGTCATAAACTTTATTTTTTATGACTCAAAGTTGTAAACTTTTTTATTTTATTTTTTAAAAATATTTTCTTAAGAAATTGTAAGTAACTTTTAGTTTAATTATTTAATAAATAAATGTATTTTAACTTTTTTAGTTTTATTTAATATTTTGTATATATTTTTAAATGATTTTATTTAATATTTTCTATATTTTTAATATTAGTTTATTTAATATATTTTTTATATGATTTTATTTAATTTTTATTAATTTTTGCTATATTGATTTATTTAATATTTTCTATATTTTTAATAATTTTAAGATTATTATTTGTTTTATAAATTAAAAAAATAATGCAAAAGACTTAAATTGAAATGAAAGTATTTAAATGTTTTGTTACTAATATTAACTTATAATTTAACAAATAATATTAGTTTTTTAAAATTTTATTAATTAATTTTTAGAATTATCATCAAGAAAATTAATAATTTGGTACAAGAATAATAAATATTTTTATTTTAAAAATTATTTTAATACTAAAATAGATTATAATTTAGTAATAAAAGCAGTTGTTAAATTACAAATAACATAATACATTAGCATAAAATGACCAATATAAATTAAATAGATAAATAAAAAATAAAAAATACGCAACTTGCTTCTATGGACAGTTGTCACGATTATGTCTTTCAGTTCAACACAATGAGCATTTTTTAAACTTATTTAAAATTGGTTTGTCTATCCCATTATTTATACGAGTAGTGACAGATCTTTCCAATGTTTATCATCGTTTCGAAGGATCAGACATAAAATATGAACTCAAATATTGAGATAATTTATTTTCGTTTTCAAGGGAATGAAAGTGATTGGATCAATTTTGTAAATGTTTTCCAACTTTTTTATAGAGTCAACAAAGTCATCATAATTTAAATTGCAAGAAGCATATATTGCAATTGCATGCGAGTAAGGAATTCAAAATGTATTATCGATTACTACTTCATGTTTTTTAAATTTAAGTCTTTTGCATTATTTTTTAATTTACAAAACAAATAATAATTTTAACATTATTAAAAAATATAGAAAATATATTAAATAAATTAATATAAGCAAAATTAAGAAAACATTAAATAAAATCATATAGAAAATATATTAAATAAAATAATATTTTAAAAAATAGAAATAATAAAGAAAATCATATAAATATATATATAAAATATTAAGTAAAACTAAAAAAACAAAAAATATAATTAATTATTAAATAATTAAATTAAAATAATATTTGCAATTTTTAAAAAAATGTTTGAAAAGAAAATTAAAAAAAGAACTTTGCAACTTTGAAATCGAAAAAAAAAACTTTACAATTTTGAAGTTGTAAAAAAAACTTTAACAACTTTAAAGTCATAAAAAAAATCTTATAACTTTAAAGTTGTAAATTTTTTTTAAAAATTAAACTGAAGTCCTTAAAAAAAATTTATAACTTTAAAGTTATAAATTTAAAAAAAATGAAATAGTAAAATATTTTACAATTTCAGTTTAAAAATTAAAAATCTTAACATCGATTATATCTTTCAATTCAAAAATTGTAACAAATATGACAATTGACCTTTTTTAAATAACAATTCAAAATTAACCTCAAATGATAATTTAAAAAAAAAAAAAAACATAGATAGTTTTCCCCGTTGTTAGGTCTCTTGCTCCCATGAACATGAGCAAAGATTTGAAGATGTCCAAGTGCTCCAGACTCCAAAGGGTCGATTATTTATGTCATTGTATTAATGTAGGACTTGCTCTAGATTTGTTTGGCACTTGAAACATCAAAATACGGTCTAACAAGGGTTGATTAGTTACCAAAACTACCTCTAGATACGTCACATAAGATGGGTTCAAAATTGGGTTCCTTTTTCGTTGAGATTAGGGGATAGAACTAACATTATACTAGGTGGACCATGGTGGTGCCTTCTATAAGTAAAGCATGCACCCAATAACTTTGAGTGGTAAATTATTTATACTTATTATTTAATTTGTTGCAGTAGTTTTCGGTTTAAAAATTTATGAATTGCAACATTCTTTTTATTCCTACATCAATTTATATGATGTTACAGTACCTTAATGCTTATGATTTTCAAGTAAGATTTTCTATAAAAAATAATAATAAATAAATTAGCATTAGTTTAGCCGACACAAAAAATATATCTTCTACATGAAAAACTTTAAAATAGTGTGACACTTTGTTTATCACATAATTAATCAACAGAGTTACCTATAAAAATCAATAAAAAAATGTTAGAAACTAAAAACAAAAAGAAAAATAATTTAAATAGTGATGTAAATAAATACTAATTTATATATATGAAAAATATATTTAAATTTATCTATTTTTATTTTTATGTATATTATTTTCATTCTATTGCAAGATGATGTCATCCTTAAGTTTAACAAAAGGATACATAATTTCCTAATTTCCCTTACATTTGGAGGTTGTTATTTATACACATGTATTTAATAATTTATTTTTGTAAGATCAATTTAAGCCTACGGCATATTAAAATAGCTTCTAAGAAAAATATCCTAGTTTTCAAATAGAATGGATTGATGCGTTAAGTATGCTATTCTATTTGAATTAATGATTATAAATTTTTTTAAAATTTTCATTTAATTTTAAAAATTGTAAAGAAAATTATAAAATATGTTTTTATTTATTTTATTTAATAATAAAATAAAATAAAAACATATCTTTACAGTTATTAAAATAATATATCAATTCAAATTTGAGAAAATACATCATATATATATATATATATATATATATATATATATTTTGATTGTAAGTTTGTTAATTATTATAATAACTATCTTAAAAAAAATATATTAATTATGATTTCTAATTATTTAATAGTATAAAAATAGAATATTTAAACTCTATTTTCTATTAAGAGAGAGAGAGAGAACCTAAAGCAACCCTATTAATTTAGTGCTAAAAGTGAAAATGTTTCCTTTTTTTCTCTTTGGTCCTGATCAGTGATCAGCTAGAAAGATGCGTGCTTTATATGGTCGGAGCTTTATACGGCTGAATTGATTAATTCTTGAACTCAAAGGCAAAAATGAATCACATGTACTTAATATTTTAGTCAAAGATGATCAGTAAACTTAGTGTAGGTCCTTTAGGGTGCATCAATTGATATATACACCGACACACCATCGTGTTCATGCCTAACCAGACCCCAAACTCACCTTTCCTTGTGGAGTACTGACAAACCTCTACCTCATTTTGGAATGAATTGTGGTAAAAAAGAGTGATCGAGAAAAGGAAGAAAATGTATAAAAAAAATAGAAAAAGATAGATTTGATAACCGATGTGATAATAAAAAGAAGACATAAATAAGGAGAAAAGAAGAAAAAAATGAGATAGAATAGAAAATTGATATATATGTTGAGTATTTTCTGAGACCCACGCTGATGCTGAATCCAGTATTAAAGAAGTATGGACCATAATTACCACTAGTGAATGATATAGTACGTTTCAATCATGCCCTTCCAAAGAAGTAATTAACAAAAGAAGTCATCTAAAATCATTACTGTGAGTTTATAAATAATGCATGGTTAACTAATTAAAGCGGCATATCATCATTATGTACCTGCCGGTGGGAGATATGAGATGAGTTGGTAAGATTAATAAAAAATAAAAAATTATGAATTTAATTTTTCTGCTTCAAAAATTTAATAATTAATAATTAATATTTGTTGATGAGAAAATATTACATATTTACTGACATGAGGAAAAATTATAAAATATCATATGATATGCAAGTGATTGAGTGAAACTATTTCTTTTAATATATAATAAAGAAAAGGATGGGGGTTTATTCTTAATTATTTTACCCCAAAGGTTTTAAGCCTCCCTGATAATGTTTCACCTGAAATAAAAGAAAATTCCTGTTGTATTTTTGCTTTTAATTTGTTTTTTTTTTCGTTTATTTTGACCTCGTCTAGTATTCTTGAATGGTTTTCAATTTTTCTTTCTTTCTTTTCCCTTCCGGTTTCATATCTTTCTGTGGTTCAAAATGATTCGTAAGGGTCTTTAGCCATGTTTGTTAACTTCATCATTATGTTTGGAGTAGAGATTAATTATATATGTAATATTACAATTGTAAAAAAATATCATATAAAAGTATTATGAAAGTTTGAAATGAATTTAATTATTATATAAATTCATTGAAATATGAAACACTTTATAATTTGCAGGACCGAAGAATACGTAAAATTTTATATCAAAAGGAAGATAATATGTGATGAAAAAATAAAACTTAGATAAAGTATATAATTTTTAATCATAATTTGATCATCCAAACCAAATTAATTCAATAATTTAGTTCAAACTACGTGCCTCATAAATATCTGTAGGGATTAATGATGATCATATGCCTAAAAATGTAGATTATAGTTTATCATATTGTTTTCTAAACCAACTAATTAATTCAAGATGTGTTTAGATATGCACCAGAATCATGTTGAATGGAGAAATTATACTTTTCAAAACAATTATGTTGTAACTTTCATCTGAAAGTTCATTATCATTGAATTTAACTTGTTCTCAAACACACATTAAATCAAGCAAAAATAGAGTCATGATCAATTTGATTAAGCATAAATCAAAAATCATCTTTTAAAGAAGCTAGCTGGAGAAAGTTTAAATAAATTTATACATAAGTTAATTTTACTTATAAAAAAATTATTTTATTTTTCCTTTTTATGTTTTTATAATTAATTAGGAAGAAGATTATCCAAACAGATTAATTATATATATGGTGGATCCAGTAAGAATCGATCAACTTGACTTTTAAGGAGCAAAAACCACTAAAATATTTAAGGAGTAACGTAACTAAACTAAAATATTTATATATGGACATCTTGTCAAAAAAGCATGGAAGCATTACATCCATTCCCGTCAACTTCTTTTCTTTCAACCCATATATCACTTTGCAAATGGAGACTAGTAAAGTTTGCAATAGGTAAAAGTTTGAAATTAGGTAGGTCTAAAAATATATACCAGATGTCCTTTTAACACGATGACATAAAAAATCCCATTTTGGACCACTTTTTTGGGAATATAATTCTTAAAAGTTCTTTATTTCATCGAAAATCTCTAATTCATAAAAGTTATTTGCACACACCATTTTAACATTGAATTAGATGTACATTAATTTTTTATGATAACATTTGAATATTTATTAGTTTAGTTGATGACTGATTGACTACATTTAGTATGGTCATCCTTTTCAATCACAGTTTTTTTTTATCTACAAATTTTGAACCCAAATCTTATTTAAGAAGATTATAAAAAATTTATACATAATTATTTCAAAATAAATAAATTTAAATAAAAAATTCAGAATTAATAACATGTGTGACTACTTAGAGAGCTAAATTAAATGATTAAGTCGCTTTCAAAAACTGATAATTTAATTTAATATATAAAAATTAGAATTTTAACATGTGTCACTCAGTAAAGGAAAGTTAATCAAATGATTAAGTTGCTCTAAAAAATTGATGCTTTACTTTAATATTAAAATTATATAAAGATTCAGCCTTAATGAAATTTACTTGTTTAATCTAGTACTTATTACTCATTAGGGATATACAAAAGATTGCTGATCACATATTTTGTTATGATATTATTTTAGTCATGAAATAAAGGGAAGTAATTAACTTTAATTTAAACTTGAGTTTTAAAAATAGACTTTGGAAAGAAAAGGTTTTCACTTACACTCTGTTTGGTAAGAATAAAATGAGTGAAAAATGGATAAGTTAGAGTAGAAATAGAGTGGATGTTTAAAATTAGGGTTGTTTGGTTGAGAAGAAATAATGAGAGAAAAAATGTAAATCTTGTGAGTTCTGTTACTAAAATATTTCATGTACGCTCTCCAAGGATGGAATTGAAGAAAAACAAAAAGCTAACTTATTCCTTTTTGTTATTTTACCTAAAATAACCTTTTTTTTCTCACTCTTACTACATAATTGATTTTTCTTTTTTCTTGTAATATTGGTGTGAAGTATTCATTAGTTTTATTGATAATTAATTTTTATCAAATTAGTTGACTAATCAATTTTAATGGATCTCTTCTCTCAACCACTTTTTTCTATATACAAAATTCAAATCCGATAAATTAAGGAATTAAACTTAGAACCATTTGATCCAACAACTTATTAATTGGTACTATATAATTGATTAATTATAAGTACATCGTAATCAATTATGTGCACATATTATAAATGTAACATTTAATAACACTTTTTTTAACATTTAGTAAAAATATTGTTAATTTTTTTATAATATTTAAAAATATTATTAAATATGAATAAATATTACTAATATATTTTTATGATATTTTATCATATATTTTATAACAATGTTAAAAAATTATTTCTTTTTAATTTTCCTTCTATTTTTTGTAAATCAAACAACTCAAAAGTTCACCATATTTCCTATGCATCTCTCTATATATACACAAAGAGAGATTCATCTTATCCCCGTGCACTCTATATTGTGAGGTTTTGAGTACCACGTTATTTTATTGAAAAATAATAATATTATCAGGTATCCCTCACCAGAAATCAAATCAAAATTTTATTTAAGCAATATATGAGAGAATCTAATTAAGCACTTTTAGTATGTAAAGTATTCTTCTCAACCATATTTTTTATTTTCATCAATCAAACTCAAACTAAATACTTTATTTAAGAAATTCAAACTCAACTCAACTTATACTAAAGTAATGCAAGTGTTTCACAATCAACAAAGATCACAAGAATGAAAATTATACTTTTAAAGGAGATAAAAATATAGTTATAATTATTAATTAGAAATTGAAGGAATGAAAAATGAGGATAATATATATACGAAAAATAAAGAATAAATTATTAAAATTTAATCATTTTATTTATTAATAATCTATACTCTAAATTTTTTTTAAAAAATACACATCTCACTTTAAAAGTGAGAGAAATTTGTTTAACTGAAAATTAATTAATATGTATCTTTTATGGTATAACTTTTGTCCTGAAACAGTGAGGCTGTAATAGTACGAACTGTAATAAAATTTGAGCTGTGAAGAATACTTTTAATTTTTGTTAAGGCTGCACGAACTCGCAATTCAATGTAAAAATAATTTGAACCATATGAATCTGCAGTCTGCACAAATATATTCGGCCTATATCAGTCCGTGTTGAATTTGTTATCTGATAACATTTTAAACTCTGGACAGTTCAATTTGAAATTCGATCTTTTGTTTGGTAATCAGCCAGTTTCATCGTAGCCCTGATTAACTTCCTTTTTCTCTCGTTTTCTTGTCTTTTTTATTTTCTCCATGATATATTTTATAGTATGATTTTCCCCCCTCTTAATATAAACAGCTTCAGAACGAACATCTGTAATCTGCATATTTTAATACAAGTTGTTTACAACTTCACATGCCTGCTCGTACAAACACACAGAGCGCTATTATAACAACTTTTCAAAAGTACTAGGTGTAAAGGAACATCATGATGAAGAATTAGTTGCACATTTTGGAATTGGATGAACCACGCTCACCTAAGATTGGTTACCTTTGCCATCAGCTTGTCAAATACAAAAGGAAACTGCATTTTACAGTTTTGAGATGCAAGTACAATAGTTAGTCAGGCCCCCACTCTCTCCACTGCACCACACCACACCAACTTGCTCAACTTTGACAATGACAATGAAATGTGTGTGTCCCAGTTTTGATGACCCAATCCTTGCTCTTCTCGTACACTGGTGTTACTTACGCCCATTCATTCCCTTCCCTCTATATGCATCATGATTTTAAATAACAATTACAATTGGGACGGAACGTAAAGATATTTACTCACTACAACACAATCAAAATGGTAATTGTGATTGTATCAATCATATTTTTCTGTAATTATCCCTAATATAAAAATTTTATGATTCATCACAATGTAACCACCGTTAAAATCATGATATGCATTAATTAAACACACAATATTTCTTCATCCTTTTGTGCGGATGAGGAAAAATAATGCATCCCACTTGTGTCTAGCTAGAGATGATGACTTTTCCATCTCCCATTGGCATCATTATACCACTTATCTTTAATTTCTGATTGACTCGAAAGTGACACTGCCTACATTATTTGGAGACAAATGATGCAATTGGATAATCATTTCAGGTCTATCTATCCCAATTTCAAATTAGGGTTTTCTTTTCTTTCTTTTATTTCGTTGGTTGACTTTTTTTTCTCTAGCTAGATAGCTTTTCGTTGTTTTCCTCTACTTTTGGGATCTAGTTTAGACTTGACAAGGTACAAAATATATAATATTCTAATGCCCAATTCGTAGGATATGATCTTTCTTTTTAACAATTTATATTGCATATTCAAGTGGATTGAGCGTAATCTTTAATTTTTTCTAACTTAAAACTAATTAAGTAATGTCAACAAGGTTGATGATTCACCGTCACAAGCATAGAATCGGCAAGAATGGAAACCTATGTTAAACTTAAATGAAAGGTTTGCTGCTTTATTATGATTAAGCATTCAGATTAATGAGATAGAAAACTTAGAGCATATGTGTGTGTGTTCCCTTAGACCCAAACTTTCTAATGAAATAGATAATTAAATTCAATTATCTATTCTGGTTGTTTTGAGTGCCCCGCAGGTTGCATTGTGGGCACATGATACCCATTATTAAGATGTTCACTCGTGGGTGTGCTTATCGTTATCTATAAAAATTATTGCATCGATGACTTTATAATATATATACCTTTCGAAAAAAAGAACTATTACGTACATGATCCGGGATTATTATAGTTTTGAGCAATTTTAAGTATAACAGAATTCAGTTTTATTAAGCCTTATTGGTAAAATGAAAAAAAAAAAACAGTTATAAATATATGGTGATTTTGGAGCATGTAATGATTTTTCCTTAAAAATTGCATATAGGTAATTAATTAGTATTAAGTTTTATTTATTTTACTTATGATAGAAAAATTTAACAAATTTTTTCATTTAGTAAATGTAAATAATCTTTTAGAAATTTAAATATATTTTTAGTTTAAAAATTGTTTTATAGAAGTAACAGGTTTGACAAGTTTTTTAGCCGGTAAAATACGCCAAAAATAAGCTATATTGCCAAACATTGCTAGGTAAGTCTCTTATTTTTTGCACTTCTCTCTAGATATTTTCACACTTTAACTAAAATAAAGATAATATCAAAAGAGCAACGTAGTTTTATAAATGAAAAATATATTTAATTCATTTTACAACATGCAAAATAGTAAATAAAATAAAAACCAAATAAAAAAAATTATATTCTTCTTTTATGTTTTTTTTATTTAGTATTTGAAGTGGCATATTTTTTAAATTTTAGTTTAAGCTTCTTAAATTTTTTTATTTTTATCCTTAAAATGTTTATTAATTTTTATTACTTTTTTTAACATAAGATAAAGTTTTACAATTCTTTGTTGTTTTTGTTCTTCCTCCTAATTAACAATAGAGTTCTATTTTTTAGCTATTATTTTTAACCATTACACTATTTATAATGTTAATTTTAATATTTTAACATTATATTTCAAGATAACGATAATGATAGCTTATAGGTTTATTTCATTATATTTTTTCATTATTTTTAGAACATTTTTCATATTAAACAATCTATTTAAACCATTACACTATCCACATTATTAGTTCTATTATTTTAGCATTACACTTCAAGATATTTTACCTTGATTCTAATTAATATAATGAAAGTTAATATCAATTTAAGTACATACTGTTTCTATTGTATATTAAATTTGATTAAACATGTTTTAAGATATAAAATAATTAAGTTTAATTAAAAATATTTATGTTAATTGAAACTAAAAATTTAATTAAAATAATTTATCAATAAAAATTACATGAATTTGAAACTAATTTAAAAAATGAATTATAAATAACTCCAAAATGTATTTTTATGGAAAAATAAAAATATCATATACATATATGTATGTTCATTTTTATATTTTAATATTTATAGTTTAGTTTAATAGATAATTATATCAAATATTTATAATTAATAATCTAGAATATTAGTTTTTAGCTACCAACTTTTACCTATCACTTTTAGTTAATTTTTTTTATTTGTGGATACTTTTATCAAACATAAAAAAATACATGTAAATCTATTTTAATTACTTATATGAAAAACAAAACAAAATTACTTTAATTACTAATAATTGGTCAAATATTAGGCCCACTCCTGTAACATCCTTGGTTTTCAACTTTTCGACGTTTTCATACTACGACACTTTACGTTGTGACACTTCACTCAATATTCTTGTCGATCAGAATCTTCCACAGGTCAGAATCCTCCGTAAAAACCCTTTTTCAAGACCTAAAAAATCAATTATGTATGCTTTTAGGATCAATGATTGTCCCTCACAAATCAATACAAGGCTTTTCAACATGTTTTGTCTTCACTCACATGCTTTCTTAGAAACTTCTCAAAAGGTCATTCATCCCATAATTACTTCAAGCCAAGCAATTTAACTATGGAGTTCTTAAGTGTTAAGCTACCAAAAAGTAGATGCATCTTATTGATATAGGTAGTACCAATTAATTTCTTTAAGTCATCCTCAATTATACAATCTTATACCTACACAACCTTTGGATCTCTCTCATTCTAGTATGATTTGATTGAGGTGTGACATGCCCACTAGTTTTCGCCAGATTAGTCCTCGAACCACACCGTACTGGGAGAGAGATTTGCTCTTATACCATTTGTAATATTTCTGATTTTCAACTTCTCAGTGACTCTCATACTATGACACTTCATTCAACATCCTTGTTAGTCAGAACTCGTATAGGTAGCCTTTTTTAGACCTCAAAAATCAACTATGCTTGTTTTTAGAATCAATGATTGTCCCCAAAAATCAACACAAAATTTTTCAGCATGTTTTATTTTTATTCACACATTTTCGAGAAACTTTCTAGAAGATTGCCCATCTCATAACTACTCAAAGTCAAATACATTAATTATAGAATTCTTAAATGATAGGTTATTGAAAAATAAATGCATTTTATTAGTATATGTAGTACCAATTAATTCTTTTAAGTCATTTTCAGTTATACAATCTCATAACTATACAACCTTTAGATTCTTTCATTTTTGTGTGATTTAATCGAAGTGTTACACATTCCACATTTATACATGAATGACATTTAACATCAACATGACATCATATTATCTTATGTCATTTTTTCTTCTTCTTGAATACAACTTAAAGTTAACACATTCTTATGAGCAAAATTGAGAAAGCAATATAAAGAGAGAGAAAAACAAAAGAGTACATAGTCATCTAATGTTAATGATATAATTTTTAAGGTTAAATTCCTAATTTTTTTATCTGTCATTTTGGTCTTTATATTTTTTTCCCCAGCAATTTTGGTACCATTCTAAAAAAAATTATAATTTTGGTCTAATTCTTAATTTTACATATATTTTTTTAGTCCAATTAAACCCTAGATATAACGGATTCACTTAAGATACTATAAAAATAATTTAATTAATTAAAAGTTAGAAAATAAAATAAATAAACATACGTAAAATTGAGGGATATTGATTTTTTAAAATATAAGGATCAAAATTATAAAAAAATAAGAATACAAAAATTGTAGATCGAGAACTATACTAAAATATAAAATTTTCTCTGTGTTTAAATTGTTTAAATTACTAAAATTTTATTAAAATAACACTCGTATAAATATAATGTGAAAGAAAATTATCAGTATTAGCACAAATTTATAATAAGATTATACATAAATAAATCATCTTGATGTCAAATTAATTATCACCTAGTATATGAGTTTGTTATAATAGTAGCGAAGTTATTTTAGCTTAATTAAAAGTTTCGAATTCAAATCTTAAACATATAATGTCACAGATGATATTAGACTTAACCTTTTAAAATTAACTTTACAAAAGTCTTTAAGAAAATTCCTATATCTCACTAATTAAACATTATAACATTTTTTCCAAATATCTCCTCAATACTATGCTCGTGACCCGGTCACGAAAACACACGAAAGTCAATTTAGTACCCAACCATTATAACATTCCCTATTGTGGCTTGGGTGCCCCTCCCCTCATGCCATCATGACCCCATCGCTTTTATTCAAAAGCAAACCAGATAGCTAGAATTAGTACAGAAATATATAAGTTTTTTGTTGAACTTCCAATATCCTCCCCTCAATTATTTATGTACTAGCAGGTAAAGCTAAATCTAGAATCTAGATATATGGGTTTATTATATATGCATGCACGATCATCGCTCGTCCGCAGAGTCCAAACTTCTGTCTTCTTACTCAAATCCTCTATTAAATTAACCAAAAGATCTCCCAAGTATATATGTGTTGTGTGGTTATTCGGATGCAAATCATGTACATATATTGTTGATGGTCCTCTTCGATCTGCAATAGCTTTCATTTACTATATTTTTAATGCATCCAAAAGATATCAGGGACATAAATAGTATTTTATACGTAAAATAATTTACAGAATCCTTAACTGATTCTTTCAACCAGGAAAAGAAAAAAAACTACCAACTGTCGAGAACCACCAATAATTTCGTTGCGAGTAATGTGAATGGTACAAGTAATATTCTTTCCTATTGGGAAAAAATAAATAGTATGAAGACCTTTTCTTCTTTTTCTAATTTTTCTACTTTTACTTATTTTAGAGTTATATTATTTATAGTTTTAAATACATTTTTCATTCTTGTAATTTTTCGTTCCTGTAAAAAAAAATTATTTTAGTCATTCCAATTTTTTTTCCTTAAAACATTTTAAATAACATTTTTTTACTGCTCAGAATACTATCTAAAGTATTTTAAGAAAAAAATAAAATAAAAATATTTTGTTAAGACTAAAACAAAAAAATAATTGTAGGGACGAAAAGAAAATATTAAATTGCAAGAATAAAAAATATATTTAAGTTTTATTTATATAATATTTTTCTCTATTATTCTTCATTATTTTAATTAGTGTTTTTCTTTTTTTTCCTTAATTAATATATATATGTTGAAAGAAAGGGAATATAATTTTTTTATTTTAAGTTTTTATTATCCCAGGGTGTCCTGTGCATAGTACAAGGATGCGACCATTCAGGACTCATAACTAAAAGGAATCGAAAAAAATTAGAAAATAATAATTGTACGGTAAAAAATTATATTATTTTCATAAATAAGTTGAAATTATTATTTTATTTTATATCTCTTTTTATTCAGACTAAAACATGACATGCAAGTAAAAAGTACAAAAAAAAATATTATTTTTCTGATAAGTTATAGTCATAAATTCATGTAAGTAACAAATAAGTGTGAAAGATTAACGTGTAAGAAACATGTTATAATAACTTAAAGTGTTTATTTTTTATAACAAATTAATAAACACATGCAACAACTTAAATTATAAAAAAAAATATAAATTAAAATTTAGTATATTAATAAATAACAATAATATATGTTGTGAAGAAAATAGAAAAGAGAAATAGAAAGAAAAAGAAAATGAAGAGAATTTTAAGAAATAAAATTGTATAAAAAATTATATATTTGTGTATAACTTTGTTCTTTAAAATGTGACATATATAAATATTTGTGTGCATATAATTTTTTGGATGACATAAATTGAATAAAAATTATAAAATATATTTAAGCCTTATTTATATAATATATTTCCCTATTATTCTTCATTATTTTAATTAGTGTTTTTCCTTTTTTATTTTTCTCCCTAATTAATATATATGTTGAAAGAAAGGAAGTATAATTTTTTTATTTTTTTTAAGTTTTTATTCTCATCAGGGCTGGTCCTGTGCATAGTCCAAGGGGTGGACCATCCAGGACTCGTAACTAAAAGAAATCCAAAAAAAAAATTGTGCAGTAAAAAAATTATATTATTTTCATAAATAAGTTGAAATTATTAATTTTTTTATATCTCTTTTTATGTAAATTGAAACATGACTTGTAAGTAAAAAGTAAAAAAACTTGTTTTTTTTTCTAATATGTTATAGTCATAAATTCATGTAAGTAACAAGTGTGAAAGATTAACGTAATAAACCTGTTATAAGTAACTTAAAGTGTTTATTTTTCCTAACAAATTAAGAAACACATGCAACAACTTAAATTATAAAAAAAATTAAAATTAAAAGTTAATATATTAATAAATAATAATAATATATGATGTGAAGAAAATAGAAAAGAGAAATAGAAAGAAAAAGAAAATGAAGAGGATTTTAAGAAATAAAATTGCATAAAAAAATTATATATACATGTTGTGTATAACTTTTTTCTTTCAAATGTGACCTCATATATAAATATTTGTGTACGTATAATTTTTTAGATGACATAAATTGAATAAAAATTATATGTATCTTATTCGTTGAGATTTATTAGAACTATATACTTTGTTAAATGTAATCAAATATATAATTTTAATGCATTCAGGTGTTTATTTTTTAGGTAAAATATTTTTATATTTTTAATTAGTTGTATATAAGTTGAATTAGATTTGATTTTCTTAAATAAAATTTCAGGTCTAGCCTTAAATGAAAAAAAATGTGATAGAAAAAAAAGATACTATTAAAGATGATCAATTAAATTTTTTTAAATTTTTTTTAATAAAATCAATAAATACTTCAGTCAAATAACATAATTACCAATCTATTCCATCAAGATCCCTAAAATGTCAAAAGTGACCTTACTATATGTCTTCTAAAGCTGAGCTCTTCGGATTCCTTTCAGTGTCGCGCATGAAATCTCATAAAAGAAGGGCAAATTCACCAACAAAATGAAATCAGGCAATAAAAAAAAAAATCAAAGAATTAGGTAACAAAAGAATGAATTTGACAATAGCAGAAATTGGTATTTGAAAAAAAACTAATCGAGTTTGGTCAATATGTGCCGATTGAAAGGAGTGCAAATGAGAGTAACAGAGGATATTTATATGAAGCAAGATTTTGCACATGGCATGCAAACGTATGTGGACACTCTTTGAAGTGGTTGGATATGTGCTATCTCAAAAGTGGGGCATCTTTTTTCAAGGACATGCTGGCCAGAGACTCTGCTGAATTAGAATTTGTTAATTGTTTATCATTCTGTCATTTCCCTTTAGTTCTTAATTATGTGTTTGGATTAGACCACACGCAGAATACGTATTCCATTTGGAAATCGTAAGTTATCTATGTGGTGAATAGTCACATTAATAAATCTTTTGCCCTTTAGACATTAATTATAATATAACACCGCATTTAATTATTGGGTGCAACTTTTCATTTGCTACGAATTAATTTTTTTTTAAGTCCTTCTTAACAAAATGAGTTGATCATATCCATGCATAGATAAGTAAGTCATGAGTGTAGACCACAATAACCAGAGATTGGAGCTGAATACTTAGAATATTTCTTTCTTTTTTAAGAACTGAGTACTTTTTTGAGTTTTTCTGCTTTCCCCAACGTAATTTTCGCTCGTTCTTCCTCAATTAAACTACGTCTTTGACTATTTTACATTTTCACTTCTCTTTCTACGACGTTCTCCCACTCACAGATGGGAATGTTGCATATTTTCCTTTTCTTTCATATTAATAAATCGTCGTTGAGATCGTCACTGAGTGTTTTTATCGTCCAGATACATGAACCGGACATATTAATTAACTTTTAAGCACCGGGAGACATCCTTTTGACTGAAATTTCCTTCCATTTCATGTCCTTAATTAATTGCTAAAGAATTATATATACCTTTTCTTTTATGATATAATCATATATACCTTGATAAATATGGCAAGAACTTAATTATATGCATTTAAAGTGCAATTTGCGTTTGATTCACGACATCCTAAAACAATAAAGTATATGTTATATTCTTCAAGAAAATACAGTAAGAAATATTATCATTATAAGCCTAAATGAGTCATTTACTATCAGTTAAAATAAATGAATTTGGTATGGATTAGAATAGAAGTCCTGCATGGTAGCTAGGGTTTTTTCATCAATATGGAGTAATTTACTTTTAACATTTCTAAATTAGTTTAGTTTATTTTTTTGGAAAATTGTGGAACAAAATACAACTTAATTATCCCGTTCCTTTTTTCATGTAATCAATATACTATGACAAAATTTTAATAATTATTTTTAAAAATTGTGTTAGTTTAATTTTAAAAAATCCCGTGGCAGTGTTTGTTAACAGTTTGAATTGTTCTCTTTTATATTTCTCGTCAAAAAGCATTACAGAGCTCCAATAAATTCAAACAGTTTTCTAGTTCTTTTTAAACTGAATCTTCTAGAAATTTTTAATGCAGTTGACCAATCTATGTAATTAATTCTAATGAGATAATATGTCACGAATTAGAAGCGGGTCAACCTATCCTGCTGGCGTGTCTAATAATTGTTTTGTAATAGAAGTCAATGTTAATACTTTTTTGTTGCTGAATAAGTCAATGCTATAAAACTAATCAAGGGGGGAAATGGGCAATTCGATGCTTATTTTGCAATTGAAACGATGTTCATCGTGAAAAAAAAGATTAGTGTCGCGACAATAATAATGTACGTTGACATAATATTCAAACTTGACATAATAAATATGGATACTATGTACACACAAAAGAAGCTTTGAATATATATACATTCGTATAATTAAGAAGATTATTCACGAGTATCTTTCCCACAAACATTGGAACTATCAAAATCCACCACTTAATTAATTCCTTAGTGACTTAGTTAATCTTTAAACACATGGGAGCCATAAGGAATTAAGGATAATTAAAAATGACATACTACAAAATATCTTAGTCATATTTGTGATAATGCTTTCCAAGTCTCACCATTGAGCCTAGACACAGAGAAAACCTTTTTTTTTTTAATTTAAAAGTTTAGGTGAATTGAACTTCAAAAATATATTAAAATAAAAAAAAAATCTCAAGATTTAATAAATTTACATGAATATTTACTAATTAATCAAGATCCTTATCAACTGACCAACCTTTGCTCATACTGTTATTCGTCATTATTATGACAACTGCAAGACATGCAAACACAAATATTGTGATTTAGAGAATTTCTCATAAATGTAAGTATTCCTTGTATAATACTGTGTAGCTGTAGTTTGAACTTGACATCAACAGTTGCCATATAATATAATATAGCACGTTGCAAACAAATGGTTATTATGAGTGATTGAGTTCTGCCATAATTAAACAGAATTAAAAGAAAGAAAAAAAGATTTGACAATGCTGCTAGTGCCACCTGTTGATCGATGTTAGTTACATAGAACAGATTTGCGTGTGGTATAATTTCAATGGGGCGCGATCGAGGTATTCTGAAGAAGCAATTTGAGTACTGCATCGCTTACAATTACATCAAAACCAAACATCCATATCAACAGCTTTTTATGGCAGAAAAGCATATCTATCTAAAAATATTGATGGTAGACACAACACAAACCACACAGTACAAACTACAAAGCGACCACTCATCCTACTGCCATGTCACAATCCAAAATGAGTTCAGCTCAATGCATAATGTCTCGTATGTGCTTTAGGTATAATTATGTTTTATAATTCTTATTTTTGGCACAATTTCATATTTAATTTTAAATTTGGAGTAAGTTTTATGAAGTTGTGAATCACACTTATGAGTTATGACTTTATTGAGTCAGCGAAAAAATTTAAGAGGTCATAATTATAATATATGATTTATTGTAAAAAAAAAAGCATAATAAATTACTGAAGTTGTGTATAACATGCATATATTAGTTTAAAATTTGCAGTAAATTAAAAAATTAGTTTAAAATTTAAATATATTTTGTCTCTACAAATATCAACAGCATCAACATCAATAACATCTTTAACCCAAGTTAATTGGAGTTAGTAGTAGAGGAACCCAATGATAAATAAAAAATAAGACAAACGAGAGAAAAAAAAACCTAAAATAAACTAAGGGTGAAAGGAAGAAGGGAGAAAAGATGAGGAAAAAGACTAAAATAAGGGAATGACTGGATATATTTACTCTTCTTATCCCTCATTTTTACAAGTTTGTAAATATATTTCTCTTCATCCTTGCTTCCAATAATTTTTATACAAATCGTCAAAAACTTTACATATGTCTTCCCGCACTATTTTCTTTGCATCTTTTCTCGCTACTCTAAACTTTTGCAAATTCTCATCATTGGGACATTTATGTAAAGATCTAAAACATTCATCGCTACTCTACAAATATGATATCTTTAATTAATTTAAATTATAATGTTAAAGATTAAAAATACATTATTTTACAATTTTAAAAATTAAAATTATGGTATTTTTTACAAACATTTCCTTGCTTAAATTATTGGCTGACAGTACGGATAACCTCACTGGTCACTGCAACATACATATAAAATAAATTCAATGCTAACCAGTTCAAATTCAAGGAACAGGTTACAACCCTCGAAAGTTAGAACATAGAAATCTTGGTGGTACTTACACCAAAAAAAAAAAAGTCATTGATATTGTGGCTAAATTACAGCATATATATGCTTGAATGTTGTTACATGTATCATGTATGTATGTACGTTATATACCAATGAGGTGTAGTTTACTTGACTGAAAAAGATGAGTTATAATAAAATTTTAATTAATATATGTCTTTTATTCTTATGAATAAAATATTTATATATGTAAGCTGTATATTGTACAATAATAGCCTGTCGGTCTGGTTGAACGTTCATTGTTGTGAACTTGAACTAGAAAAACACTTACTTTTACAATATTTTAAAAAAATTAATGTGGATTTATTGGAAAAATGTGGATCCTGAACTCAAATTCAAACAAGCTATAAGTCACGTTGCACATCAAAGGCAAATAATCTTGTCTGTAGTTGTTGGGATTGATATATATCGTGTTTAGTTTATCGTTTACTTTTCATTGGATCCACATATATCTATCTCGAAGCAACACTTAATATTTGTTGCCTCTGCATTATCTTGATATTTTGACTTGCAAAAGGTGGTTGAATTGAAGACACGTACAACTAGAAGACGTCGAAGTAAACACGCGGTGAGAGAGGTATGCATCATGCCCCCACCCCACCTCAGATTATAATTCGTTTCAACTTTCTTTCAGGTTTATTTATTTCTGACCAAATTTAAGCGTGGAATGGTAAATGAAAACGAAAGCATAGCTTAGTTAATAGTTAGTGGCTTCAAAGTACTGACTTTTTGGGCTGGGGAGGTGCCAGACTACCGTTTGATTCATGAAACCTACCTGAAGGCTGAAGCTTGTCATTGTCATGATTGATATTGCGCATAAGGAAGAGAAAGCAATGAGACTTAGTGGGTATTAGTGTAGTTTGCGTGAAAGCTATACCAAGCTAACTCAAGCATGCCATCTCAGAAGAATGTTCCTATGCATTCACGGTATACGACGAATTTATGTTCTATTATGTAAGGATACGAATTCTAAATGTTTGGAGCAAAGCCACCTTCATAATTTGCTCAAAACTCAGATACCATTTTAATTATCACTTTCACCCAAATTAGCTACAGGATTTAACCAAAGTATGATCCCAATGTATTTTTTTCTTTTACAAAGCATACATATCTACTTCTATAGAAGACAATCTTGTTGAAATCGAATATATCCATTAATCATGCATGTTAAATATGACAAGGGTGTCACAAATAAAGAAATAAATAAATAAACTCATTAGTATTTGATTTATTCATTCCTATATAAATTCCAAGTCTTTATGGAACATTTCAAAGATTTGGAGGAGATCTTATCAAAATGGTTTTATAACATTTGACAATAGAGTCTGAGATAAATGGTGAAGGAAAAATATGCTTGGGTCACATTAGATAATGGGGTTTTGAACATACTCTTAGAAATTTGCATCATCCTTTTGCTCAAATCATTTTGGAATAAGTTACTGCCTTTGAAGGTCAACACTTCTCTTGAAAAGTCGTGTTGGAAAGGAGATCAACTAAAGAGAATTTAACTAAAAAAAGCTGTGATTGACCCAATAAATGAATTTTGTATTATCTGTGGTCCAATTCTAAAAAGCAAGGACAGTTTTTCTTCTGATGTGAAAAATCTTTGAAGATGTGAAATATTATTTGTAATGTTTAGATTATATGCCACATTTCAAAAGTTGAGAAAAGAGCATTACTTTCAATTTGTGGACTCCCTATCTTTGATTCTAAATCATGAGCAGTGTAGAATTTAATTATGCACACAAGTTTATGGTCCACGAATTGGCTTCGTTTAAGTCAAGACATTCAATTCTACTATTCTACTAATACTTTAGACTTGGTATAAAGTTTAGATTATGGTAGCGGATTTTATCAATTAAACCAAATTTCTGATTTTTCAAAATCGAATGTTTGAAGGGTTATACTGCAATGACATTTTACTTCTCTCTCTTTTTGGTCAATTAAACTTAAAAATTATAAAAAGGGAGTTTAATCTTTGATACAGTGGTGGAGTGGAGTTAGGTTTTGATTTATGACCTATATATGATCTACCAAAATCTCTTTACCACGAATGAACTTGTACAAGTCTACATTGTCCTCCCATTTCTCGCATCCTGCTATCCTATGTCCAGTTAAATTCCAACTAGACTTCAACGTAGGCAACAGTCAAAACACAACTTCAACTTTATTAATAGTATTGTTAGGAACGTAGAGAGTGAAATGAAAGAGAAACGAAAAATGAAAGTCGTTCTGAGAAATAAATAGTACATAATACTAACATTTTCGTTTTGCTTTTAATATACATGACTTTAGTTGATCCCAACTGGATTGAGCAAGTTTTGTGTTAAGTTATGGACATGGTTCAAATCAAACCAATGATTTGTTGGGACAATTGCTATATCCACTCTCTCTCTTTGCTTAGACACTTCCCTTTTTAATTTGTTTTCCAAAAATATTTTCTTTCAAAAGATACACTCCCCTATTAATATTAAACCAGTAGGATATAGCACAAGGAGTACCCCCATCCAGTTTCAGAATAATAAAAAAATCAAAATCAATAGGAACTACTTCCAGGAACTGTCTTGTTTATCCACCTCTGTTTTTCTTTTTTTATAAGTCAAACGAATTTCATTAATAGGGACAAGAAGTACCAAACCAAAGATACATAACAGTTATGAAATATCCAAGACCTCACCCCTACATAAAATATAGCAGCAAAAAACATGTTTAACTCCCTCTAGTTATATTATTCGCAAAACCTCTTCAATGAATTGAGGCAGTACGAGGGGCAACGATACCACTCATAGAATCAGAAGGATGCCTTCTTTCACCTAGCTGACTCATAAAAAGTTGCTGTGAAATCTACCTTTTTAGCTTTAACCCTAGACCAGACCTTGGATTTTGACAGATTTCAAAATGTGTTGCGTAATGCGTATTATCTTCATTGCGTCTTGGTATATTCCGAAACTGTCAACGTGAGTGTGTTTTTTTTTTAAAAAGGAAACATTTTTGGAAAACAAATTAGAAAGAGGAGTGTCTAAGGGAAAAGTGAGAGTAAATATGGCAACTGGTTTTGTTGGATATCTGAAATTGACTCATGTAAAGTTTGGGCCGAACATTTTTTTTCTAAAGTAGGCTCTTGTTCTCTTTTTTGGATCCTGTCTATTTTTATTATACGTTGTAAGTTGTAACTGTGAGAATGCTTTCGTGAGAGAACATTCAGTATATTTTTCTGAAAAGCAAAGTTAATGTCATTGATAAAGAGCATTTAGGATATTAATTAGGAAGTGTGTAAATGACACATAAATTAAAGAGGTGGCAACATTATTGTAACATTGATGCGACCATGTAAAGTAAGAAATCATATCAAGAGAAAGAGAATTTTAAATTAAAACAGTAATGGCAAAACTTAAAGATATTTTATGTATTCCATTTGTTGTTTTCCATAGTCACAATAATATGAACAGCAAAAGAGTAATTAGGAAAAGAACTTGAACAAAAATAAGGAAAGGAAGTTCACTCAATCAATATAGTACAATCACACACGGTAGAACTGCAGCTAATTACCAAAAGACTCTTCCAAGAAAGGCTACTCACTTATCGTCATGCCCCAATCTTAATGCAATCATTACTTTAATAATTTTAAACTCTTGTATTTACTAATGCAACAAATAAGAAAAAAGAATACTTTTGTGATAAAATTGGGAACAAAAATGATTAATTCTTTAGAGTTACTCAAATAATAAAACCTATGTAATTATGAGAAGAAAAAACCATAAAAATAAAAATATTATATTATAGTTGAATAGTAAATTAAAAAATAAATGCACGACTTTAAGTGGTAATGTGACTAATAACTTCTAATATTTATCATTAAATTTTATCCAAATGTTTGTGTATGGGTTTGGGTCAGTAACTTTTAATTGGAAGAAAATAGTAAAACTTAAAAGAGAATAAACATGCTTTATAATTACAGTACAGTTCCCGTCAATGAAAGGGTGGAAAATATTAAAAAGGAATTATTCATGCTTACTGTACATATGACAAGGGATTAAACATCAAACCCTCTCCCATGTCATTTACAAAAGAAAATTTAAATGTTAAATAATGCAGAAAATGTTATGCGAGGTAATTGTATATTTGAGGATTGCTCTTGTCCCTCTCTAGATACTCCCTGTCAATGAGGCTTTCAATCCTTTTTTTCAAATCAGCTGGTTTTATTGGGAATTTCAGCTGTACAAAAAATAATAAATACCTAAAGTAAGAATTATATCCCCGAAAATCAGACGAAAGTAGCAACAGAAGTGTGTCGTTTTTATTTAATCACAACAGAAGGGATCATGATGCATTTTACATCGTTGTCAGTAGTAAATCGGTACAAAGTGGCTTCCTCTAAAACTAAGCCATCAGAGTAGCAGGAACACATTATTTTGAAATCGAAATATTAGGAGTTGACAAAGATACAATTTGAATTAAGAAATGAAAGATAAGAATTGAGTTCACCTGTTGGAAGAGTTCAGTAATAAGAAGGGTGTGACTAAGCACTTTTCTAGTCTTCATTATCCTCACAATAGCAGCATCAATCTGAACCATGACAATAATGACATTTTTTGTTACAGATGATAACCAGTTTTAAGAAGATTTGGTTACATAAACATTTGATCTTGGATACCACTATGCCAGGACATCCTGGACCCAAGATAAGTATAACAGGTTTATTGTGTTCGGCATTACATTGTTAGGTGTCCAAGCATAAGTCGTTTAGATATATGTATATATATAAAGACAAGGTGGAAACATCGCAACTTCAAAATTAGTTATCATTTTAACCAAAAAAAATGATTATAACTATTTTTCTGATACAGTAAAAAAAATTATTATTCTGATATTCATATTTTGTAAAATAAAATTAATGAAAATATATTTGGTAATTAAAACTTCCTCCAGTCCTATTATAAGGCCCAATTATCTAATTTATCAAGATTAAAAAAATGATTAATTTAGTAGATAGTAATAAATGTTTTAAATTTTTTTCAAAATTACCATTTTCATTAATACTCCTCTCTATTTTCTAATTGTTTGTCATTACAACCTCTATTTTAATTAGGGATATTTTTGTCTTAAAAATTAATGCAAGACCATTATGGATTAGGTCTTTTAAAAAGGAGTAAACACCACTAGTAATTTTGGTCTTATAAATAGGACTGGAGAGAGTATATAATATCTCATGCCTATGCATCTTAGATTCTCATGAATTTGAAAGGGTACCAAACGTCAGAGAAGATCGCACTGCACCAAACAAACACCTTGATTCTATGAGCATCTTCTAATGTTGTGTCGGACAGGGGTGAGTTTTTTTTTTTTTTTTTTTTTTGAATTCGGATAGGGGTGGGTGAAATTGAAATAATGAAATCTAACGTAATAAAGCGAAATGGAAAAAGGACCACTTCCATCTCATTCCCCCAAATAAATAGAATCGAAAGAAAAAGATATCAACATCAACATCAATAACATTTTTAATCCAAGTTAATTGGGATTGATGGTAGATGAACCCAATGATAAATACGAAGAAGTTGAAAAAAAACCAAAATGAAGAGGAAAAAAAAACCAAAAGGAACCGTTTAGAACATAAAGATAATCACGGGTCTAACTCTCCATCAAGCTTATAATTTTTCCGCATTCGGTCCTAAGACACACCTTCCGCCAATCTATATTCCACTCCATTAAGTCTTGTTTAATTACTTTTTCCCAGATAAGTTTCGGTCTACCTTTACCTCTCTTTGTGACGAGCTCTTGGTAACAAACTCTTGTGTTCTTAAAGGAGCATCCAAGGATCGTCTTATTACGTTCCAAAACCACCTCAATCTATGCTTCCTCATTTTTTCGCTCACCGATACTACTGCTACCTTTCGTCGAATATTTTCATTTCTTATTTTATTCATCTTGGTATAACCACATATTCACCTTAACATTCTCATTTCTGCTACTCCTATTTTATGCTCATGTTGCATATGTGCTGGCCAACACTTAGCTCCATATAATATTAAAGGTCTTACAGTTGTTCTATAGAATTTTTCTTATAGCTTAAGGGGAATTTTACAGTCACACAAAAATCCAGATGCACTCCATCATTTCATTCACTCTGCTCTGATTTTATGATTTACATCATCATCAATCTCTCCACCTTTTTGTAAAATTGATCTCAAGTATCTAAAAGCATATTTTTTGGATACCTCTTGACAAAGTAGATATACAGGGTCTTGATCACCATCTCTTCCCAGCGAAAACTCACACTTCATATACTTAGTCTTGCTCTAACTTATCGTGAATCATTTAGATTCCAAAGTGTTTCTCCACAATTCAATTTTCCTATTAACACCGTCTTTAATCTCATCAATAAGCACAATATCATCTACAAAAAGCATACATCACGACACTTCCTCTTGAATATCTTTTGATCAATTCATTCATCACTAAGGTAAAGAGATAAGGACTAAGAGCCGAACCTTAGTGTACACTTACCGTGATAGGAAAATCCCTTGATGTTCCATTACAAGCTTTCACACATGTAGTAGTCTCATCATACATATCTTTGATTGCATTAACATACTTTAATGATACTTTTTTCTTCTCAAGAGTCAACCATAAGATTTTTCTTAGGACCCTATCATATGTTTTCTCAAGATCTATGAATACCATATGTAAGTCTTTTTTCTTTTCTTGATACATTTCCATTAATTGTCACATCAAGAAAATAACTTCCATGATACATCTTCCTGACATAAATCTAAATTGATTTATAGAAACTTTGGTCTTTCTCCTCAAGCGATGTTCAATAACTCTCCCACAACTTCATATTATGGTTCATGAGCTTAATACCTCTATAGTTAGAATCTTATTGAAAAGATTGGTCAAAATGGAATGCATTCTATTTCTATCAAGTTCCATTCCACTCCATTTCATCCCCTTTTACTAATCCAAACATTACCTAAACCACAACATCAGCTCCAAAAAAGTGGGGAACATTTGAAGGGAAAGAACATTAACCTGATACTGACGGTCTTGGAAAACTCTTTCGGTGGTGCTTGTGTTCTCCTCGACTGTCTCCTTCAATTGAATTGCATTCACCTGCACTTCATAACTTCAAAATTAGTATGAAAAAAACCTGATTAACGACAAATTTATACCAAACTTTTAACTTTGAGGTTGAATTAAAACACAAAGTTCAGACTCCTCCAATATGAGACCAAGTGTTCAAAAGCAATGAGAAATACCTTTATACGGTAAAGAGGAGCTGTAAACCCATCATTAAAAACAAATGAGTCATCGTCCTCCACATCTCTTCCTTTGGGCATCTGTTGCATGTTCATTAAAGGGGAAAATATTGAGAAATATGAGACCATAATTACAAATAAAAATTGTATATTGGAAATTATACAAATGATTACAAACACACCTTTTGTAGGACACGAACTTTACCACAAGCTAGTGATTGCAGAGTCCTTCTGAGTTCCTTGTCCTCAATACCACTAGCATCTTTGATATCTTGAAGACTTAGCTTCTCAGCATCATTGAATAACATTAGAACAACAGTCTGGAGGACAGCCAGGCATGCAGAATTAATATAAAAAAAAATGGAAATATGTGCAATAAAAGATGCTAAGATAAACTGCATAACTAAATGGAGATTTTAACATTTTAAATAATGGTTTTTGAAACCTGATATAGGGACACAGCCAACTCCTTTCTTCCTTTGGGAAACTCTGCCTTCAAGACACAGTGACCTAGTGAATTTTGCCACATCAGACGTCTTCCACTGTATTTGCTTAGATAGAACTCTTTGAAAATATCCTGAAGGCCCGATAGAGGAAAGAAAGGACCATGTCAAGGGAATCACTCAAACTACCAAGACCACAGTTAAAAGAGAAATCAGTGACTAGCACGTGCAGAACCTGGTAAACATTCAATTCATGAGGAAGTCTAACATCCATGGGCGGATATGTTGGCCAGTACCTACACTCATCCAATTCCAGTTAGATTCTCCAGAAATCTATCTTTCTATTGACACATGCACACACACACACATATATATATGATGAGAAGACACAACGCTTACCCTGTGGTTAAAACATGCACACTCATTTCAATCCCTGATGCAAGTTTTGACCTCGCCTGTGATGACTGTTTGAATGACTCATTTATTTCTTTTGATAATTCAATGTCCTGATTTACAAAAATTTGAGACGTAGTTGTCAGAAGCTGTGATGTTAATAAGAACTATAACAATTCATGAAGTTTGTCAGATCATCATCATTCAAAAGATCATCACACAAAACAATAAAACCAAGCATATGATATATAAATGTACCTTTCATCAACTAACGTACTGGAATCTATGTTTATGCAGAATGTTTAAAATTTACATGTCTGATATAAATACTTCATATCAAACAAACAAAAATGCCACTACGATCTTGCTGCTAGGGAACATATTCTATACACACAGAAGTATACACCATAAAAGGGTAACAAATGAACTAATATCATAACATCTTCCCATGCAAATTTTATTACATTTAATTAAATGACTTGAGTATTTGTCTATATGACCATTTCCCACAACTAGATATTTAAATCAAAGGGTGTTTGGTTATTCGTTGGAAAGTTGTTGCACACATGCAAAGAAAAAATCATGAAAGGAAAAATTTTATGTTGATTTCTATGTCCATTAGGTTCTATTCCAACAAAAAGACAAACACACATCAGATACTGAGTTTGATTTCGATTCCTCTAGAATATTTAAACTTTGAGAAATTAAAATAATCTTCTCTATATCAAAATGAAGTAATGCACACCTACATTTAAAGCCTACTAAAATCCTCCATTAAGGCATTGACAATTAAAAACAATTACAAAAATAACCCCAATTCAGTACCTTTCTTTAAAGAATTTGACCAATATCATACGACTCTAGTACTGTTTTAAGTTAAAGAAAAAAGATCGATTGGGTTATTTGTAGTGATTTCTTTTTAAATTGTATAGGGATGCTTTTGAAGGTATTGAAAAATAGGGGAAATATGTGAGCAATTTCAGGCAAATGCTAGGTTAGTGGGATAAACTGTCTAAATGTTGAAAAAAATATTGGACCTTTCAAAATAGGCAACAACAACAGAAGCTCTGATCTAACCCTTTGAGAAAGGGGTTGAAAAGGGTTTCTCAATGGATTTGAATTCCCTGTAAATTGGCAAGCCAAAGAAAAGTGAAAGTGATAGGTAGGAGAAAGAAAAGCCCAGTTGATGATTGCCATCAATCAGTCATTGCCACCCAA
>CM023945.1:24203347-24485132 GCA_013407115.1 Glycine latifolia | reverse complement strand
CACTCTGCTTGGAATATTAAGAAAATTAGATGGCCAATAAGGTAATTGCTACAAGGAAGGGAATGGGAAGTAAAAGGGGTAAACACACATGGGTGAGGAGGACAGAATAAAAATAAGGGAATATTCACGCTGTTAAGTTTTCTACAAAACCAAGAGCAGGACTGACAAGGAATAGTGGGAGGTCCCAGAGGTGGAAAATAATTAGGGAAAAACAACAAAATATGAGGGAAAAATATGTAGAGCATAGAATGCACGAAGTGAGGGCAAAAAGGGAATGGGATTGGGCTAGAGGTTTAGTATATCTGCATTTTGCAAAATTCTAGATTTATCTTTTATTCTGCACTTCTGTTCTTGTAAAGAACTAGTTTTCGTTGGTTTTATCAGTAATAACTGGTTCCCATCACATGAATTCAAGAATGCATATACAAAACACATGAAGAACAACCTGCACATACACTGTTCTAGTCATTTTCAAAACTGAGATTGCAAAATATAAATTACCTTTCACTTCCCATCATACGAAGAAGACCAGTAACAGTTTTATGTTCTACTTCTGGAGATAGAGAAAGATGTTTACGGAAAAGTTGCAAACCCATGTCCCATAATGACTGTACATTTGTTGTTTGTTTCACATACGTCCTATCCAGATACAAGGCTATACCACGAATCATCAACATTTGGTCACAAAGATCCTGCCAACATCTCTCAACTAGCGATAGAAAAACAATCAAATCTGGGCTTTGGCCAACTAAAGACTGCAGAGCTGCAGATATATGTGCTTCACACTCCTTTCCAATTCGTTGATAAAGGTTTCCCCCCATTTTGTGAAGGCAAAGATCATTCACAGCCTATGGAAAAGAATTGAGTTCCCATAAAACTAGCTAATTTGTGGCGATTATTCACTGGGCTAAATTAAACCCATTACCTGATAAAATAAAAAGGTTTTCCATGATTACCTGATAAAGATTCTCCAAGTCACAAGAAACAGGTTGCTTCAAGAATATAGCACCAATAGCTGACTTCAATTTTGCCCATGTATCCTCCTCAAAATTTTGGGGTAATGTTGGTATACCTTCACAAGAAAAAACAAAGTATAAAAAAATGTAGTAGTCATCCAATCCAATTCATTAAAAAGAGGGTGATTCATTGGACAAGATTCCCACCAAGTGAGGTCTAGCGAAGGTCGACACATGCAGCCTAACTACCTCAAGAGGGGACGCTGTTTCCAAGATTTGAAACAATGGCCTCCAACTCACAAGACAGCAACCTTATCTATGTGCCAAGCCTCACCCCCAATCATCCCATTCATAAGATAAATATTTAATATTTGCTATATATTACTGTATCAATGAATTAAGAAAAAAATGAAACTAAGAATAAAGTTCAAAGAAGGAAATGAAAACGAGCTCTCTAGAGTTCAAATTTCACTTTCCAAAGACTAATACGACTAAAAACGAAAGAAGAGCGCTGTGCAGCTGTTGAAGTATAAACATCGGAGAAGAGCCCGAAGAAACAAAGCAAGAAACTAAAATGCAGCTTACAAGTGAACTAACAAAGTAATAAACACAAATCGATGAATTCAAATATTGAATCCAGCATCTGAAGAGAGCAATAATTGAAAAAACAGAAGAGTAATCGATTGGTCAATAGTGAAGTACCTCTGTGGAACTTAATGAGAAGCTTCTTGGGGAGATGGGGAGGAGTGGCTTTTTTGCGAGACAAATTGGCGGCGACGAGAGCGGGCACATTGGGGTCATCGGAGGCGGCGGCGGGGGATTCCAAAACGGCGTCGCCATTCTTGGAGTCGATGGATTTCGCCTTCTTCATAGGCGGTGACAGTTTCGTATTAGACATCAACAACAACAACGCATTGAGTGACTGAAGCTAAACAGAAGAAGAGCTTGAGGAACGGGTGTGAGAGAGACTATGATGAGAAGAAGATTACAAAATCAGACTCACACAATTCTCATTTTTAAATCTATTTTTATATATTTATTTTTCCTTTTTTCTTTTATTTTCGTTTAAATTAAAACATAAAAGGTTGAATGAAAAATAAATCATTTCAGAATTTTTTTTCTTGTATATCAACATTTGTTTGACAGAAAAATGGTTATGTAATATTTACATAGTTATAATCATAACTTTTTTTATGTAATTTTGTTGACTTTTAAAATAATTTAAATTTAAATAATAATATAAAACTATTTTGTATTATTGATATATCTAGACATTAAAATCTTAACTTAATATATAAAATATTAGAAAAAAAAATAGTATATGCTTTGACAATCAATAAGAAAGTAAGAAATTATATCATTTATAGTAATTTTATAATAATTATGTTAAAAGTTATACTTATATTATTTTTAATTAATTGATAGTATAAAATGTTTTATAATATCGTACATAAAAATAAATCTTAAAAATATCAAAATAAAGGAATAAAAATTAACTACTAATAATTCCAAAGAAACTTGAGATAATATGAAATATCTTTTAAAAAATAAACTTAAGATGATGTTGAAATTGATTAATAGAGATAAAACCTTACTGATATTCACACAAAAATTCAAAAAATATTCACAAATGAATAAAATAATAATCCTACAAGTATATTGGGGACAAATAAAAACACAACTACTCGTAAAAAAATTAATATATAGAATTTAAACATAACTACGTATATAAAATATAGTACAAGCCATATCAAAATACAAATGGATTCAAATATATATTTTTTATCCCACACTTACAATTCTCATCAAACAAGATCTTCAATCTAATATACTTGTTTCTTTTTTTATTATTATTTTGAACTATCTACAAAATTATTCATATAAAATACCATCACGTGTATTCTAATATATAATTATAAGTTAATTAATTTTGATGTATTTTTTTTTCAAATCTCAAAGAATATCATTACATGCTTACAAGATTCCATTGATTATGTTAAATGATTAAAATATTATATTTAAAATGAATTGTTACATAATTGTGTTTATAATATTATTTTTTATGATTTATATTTGAATGCCTTTAGATTATATTTGAAAGTTCAGTAAAAAAGCAAGGTTATATTTAAATGTTTGTATTATTGTATTTGAATGATTTATTTAGTGGTAGATATTTTTTTAATTAATATTTTTATTGATTTGTTTCCTTTATATATGATAAAGGATGGATATAAGTATATAAATACTCAATGAATATGAAGATGAAAGTAAAAATTACTATTCATACAAGTATGAAGACGAATTCTGAGTATTTTTTCAAAGTGTGTATGATTCACTAGTGATTCCTATATATTATAAAATGAAATGAATCCCAGGCATGTTCATTATTATTATTTGAATTGTTTAAAATAAGATGGAATGTAAAAGAAAAAAATAATATTATAAGCTATACTTTATTTCATTTGATTAAATATCTCTCTTTTTTTTTTGTTGCCTAACTCAGAAAGCATCTAGTGAAGCAAAATTGTTACTTCATATATAAAAGAAAATAATATTCAAATAATGATATGATAATTTTATTCCATTGTACCCATAAATATAGACAATACTTTATTTTAATACTTTATTTCATTTAATTAAGTAAGTCTTTTTTTCTTTGTTTGATCTCCATAAAGGTCTTTCAATTTACTGGAGTGTAGTTGTTATTGATCCAAGATAATTTTATACATAAAAAAATTAAGTATAAATTTTTCATTAAATAGATTATTTTTTAGATGTGAACCTAAAAAATCTTACACCACTGCATTAATTTGTTTTTTTTCTTCTTTATAAACCTAACTTAGAAAGGATGAAGTGAGACAAAACTGTTACTTAATTTATAAAAGAAAATATTCAAATAAGAATGTATAATAGTATTCCATTTACTGTCACTTTCAAAATTTAATATTTTTGTAAAAAAAAATATGTGGAAATATTATTTAATATATAATAGTATCCTTGATGGTATTATTTTATATTTAACAACTTTTATTTCTTCGTTATCTGGATCAATAAAAATTTTGTTTTGAATTTCAATTAAAAAAATCAATTATGTTGTTTTATTCCGTATTATATCTTACTATGTTTGATTAAATATGCATGTAATAGAATATTTATTGTTAATTTCCTCATCTGTTTTTTGAATAACTTGTTAATTTCCTCATAAAAGATTACTAATTTCAGTCTTACTCACTTTGAGGTATGAGTGACAAATAAAACTTGACCCTGTCAATCTACTTGGTATGTCCCATTTTGCCTACCAAAAAACGAGCTTACAAAAGGGGCGAGGTAAGTTAGCTTATTAGGTCCATTTTTTATTTTTAAAATTAAATAAAATATAGTACAAGAATTTGGATTTTATTTTCATTTTATATAAAGGGGTTAGTGTTTGGGACGTAATAATTAAAATTAGAGATGATCATTAATTAAAAGTAAATGTTTCTCAATTAATTTTTTTATTAATGTCGGTATTGGAGACAAAGCAATTGCATTAGTTAGATGAAATAACACGACTAAAAACATTCGATAAACAAGCGAAAGAACTGTCAGCTAATAGGAACATAAAACTATTTTCTTTGATTATTTTTTTTTTTTAATATTTAGTTGAATCTTTATTTTATATTTCACTACACTAATAGTTTTTACTGGTATCAGTTTCCGTCAGTAATATTGTTTCAACAATATTAATTTTAAACTATCTTTTTCTCACAAGTATCATTTTTTTAAAATTAATTCCTTATAGAATAGGAACACTAAAATAATAAACAATTAATATCATTTTTAATTTATTATATTTTATAATCATTTTATTTGATACATTAAATTTTAAAAATTTTACTTTAATTCTTTAAGTTTCTATAAAGTATCTAATTTTAATCCTTGCTTCTAAAAATATTAACAAAAAAATTTAAAATAATCAATTTAATATAATAATAATTAAAAACCATCATTATCTTTATTTAATTTAAAAAATTAGAAAACACCCTAATTGCTAACGTTGCTCCTTCCCCTAACACCAATAGAGTTATTTTTTCTAATTAGCCAAGCCTCAAACCCAGAGTCGTTGTTTTGCAATATGCATAAGACTACTCTCGCCACCAATATCGCAAGTCGCAGATTCTTTGTCATAAACCCAGACCTGGCTCAGTCCGTCCAAGTAGAGTTTGAAGCCGGATTGTTTCTTGATGGGTGTGATGTGGGCATGGGGTTTGATAAGTTCGAGGTTAAGTTTGGAGGCGGAGGCATGTTTTTTAGTTTTGGTGGATCCGGTGAGCATTTGGACGACTTGTTTAAAGGAGGTGGTTGCAGATTTGGGTTGAGGGGGTGGTAGCCTGGTGTGGAGGTTAGCCGGTTTGTTGTGTTTTGTGTGTCTGTGAGGAAGATGACGAGAACCAAGGGAATGGAGTGGCACATATCTGCTGGCCTTTTTTTAGAAAAAAAACACACTGAAAATTTTTAACCCTTATTATTTCAAAATTTTTAATTTAACAGAATTATTAATGTTGTTAACGGAAATAGGGAAAAAGATTAAAATCAGATACTTTATAATTAAAAGATCAAAATAAAATTTTTAAAACTTAATATATTAGAATCAAATAATTAAGAAACATAATAGATTAAAAATTACATTAAATTAATATTAAATATAAATGTTTCTTTTACTTAACAATACTTAAATTAAATGTGATAACAATCACTTAATTTAGTCCACTTTACCTATAAAATAAAAATAAAAATATGATTCGCCAGTGTGTTGTGTTATGATTAATGTAATTGATAAAATAAAATAAAAATTATAAAATTAAATATTTTATAATAAAAAATGGTACATGGTCGCTGAATGTGCTATGCAATACCTACAAAAAGGAAGAAAAAAAAGTAAAAAATACAGGAAATAAAAATAATATTATGATGTGATAAGAAGAGAAGTAAGAGATTATTGGGATTGTGAATAAAATTTTCTAAGTATAAAGATCCTATGTCATTCAAAAATTGGCTAATTCGACTTGTCATGAAAGCCATTGCTTTCAATTGGTGATTCGAAGATGAGTATATTATGATTGAATGGAAAATAACTTTATGTAAGTTGACGTTATGATTAAGTATTTATATTAGAATCAAATGCATATATATTGTTTAGTAAAATTTGAAAGTCATTCGATTGCATGAACAAACGAGGATTTGATTGTCAATTTAAAAGAAAGTTTATCAGAGGTGTAATGTTTATTTAATTGAAAAATCGAAAAGAAGTATGATGGAGGTGTAATGTTGATTTCAATGGACAATTGAGAATTGATAAAGAGAAAAAAAAGCTTAGAAAAAGTGTACTACTCATTTCAATGGACAATCAAAATATGAGAGTTAATAAAGAAAAAAAACTTACAAGAAGTGTACTGCTCATTTCGATGGATAATCAAAATGTGTACAAGTTGATGAAAAGATTTGTATAATGAAACATTTAAAAAGTTTCCAAGTGCTTGGTAAAAAAGAACTTCTGATCATGCATCAAAGACAATTATTAGCTATTTTTTGATAGAAGAAACAAAGAAGACAATTAACAATAATTTTTTCAATTGACGAGACAAAGACAATTGTGAACATCTTAAATAATGTATTTGAATAAGTTATATATGCGTATAAATTTTGTAATTCGACCGTTGATTAAAAAACTATAAATAGGCATGTTGGTAGCCATTTTTTCTAGGTAGAACATTTGCGCAAGTTTTATTTACACCATCACACTGCACGGAAAAATGCTACTGATTATAGAGCAATGTGTATATTTAAATCCATATTTTAATATAATTTATCTTTTCTATCATTCATTTTCTTTTGATCAATTTAATTATTTGTGTTCTCTTCTTCTCCATTTATTCTCCAAACTCTAAATTTTTTCCAATTTCTATTTATTCTCCCAACTCTTACTCTTTTATTTTTATTCATTTCATACTGCATTTCGAATACACAAATTGAAGTTTTTTTTTTCAATTTAATAAACGATTATATCTTTATTTTTTAAGACATTTTAAGTTTACATAACATTCTTTATGCATTATTAGTTGTTCAAATAATTTTTTAAATTAATCTTATTCTCCTTCTTGAAAGTTAAAACAATGCTAGTTTAACCAAAAAAATATATAATTGTGATTCTATCTTCTTAAACAAAATAAGTTATTTGTGATTGATTATAATTATTTAATAAATTTTCACCATAAACAAAAATATTATAAGGATGTTTAAAACAATGAAATATCTCTATATCATTAATTTTTTTATAAATAACATAACTGATAGTTCTTTTATGTATTTCAATTTGTCGGTTTGTAAATTTCATTTTCAATCTAACCACTTGTAGGATAATCAAAGAACCATCAAGTTGACCACATTCCAAGTTGGGTGCTTTTGACTTGGCATGGACAAGACAACGTAACATTTTATAGTCCCTTAAGACTGCCAAGTTCAAAGCCTCACACGAGTACGAGCCCTGGTGGACGCACCTCAACACCTATAAAACACCCACATATCCTCATGCACTTTTTCAACCTTCACACACTCTCCAATTCAGCAATTCTCACAAGATTGAAGAATTAGCAAAGTTATAGCTAGCAGAGAAGCTAAACGGTACCTAACTTATTACTAGGCTTCAGATTCTGTTCAGCAACAAGCTCACTGCATCACACAACATCATGACGAGTGGACCAAAGATAGTGCACATCGAAACACGGTACGTGGAAACCGACGCTATACACTTTAGAGATGTGGTTCAGCACCTCACAGGGAAGAACTCCTCAACAACAAATTGGGTAGGAAATGGTGCCTCATTCTCATCCGTGGCACGTTCTTCAGATTATAATAAAAGCGGAATTGCAAATGGTGGTGTCAGTGCCAAGCCACATGAAGATAGCACCTCTCATGGTAGAAATTATAGTGTTGCATCTTCCATGCTACTCATGAACGTGTCCTTCAAAGACTTTGAGGGTTTGTTGTCTGATATGCCTCCCATGGAGGAGTTGCTCATGTTGTAGGTGGAGGAACACCTTTTTTTTCCCCTACTAGTTTTTGAATTTTCTCTATTTTATGTCGGTATTGCTGAATAATATGTATAATTCACAATTCATTATATATAATAAATTTGTTAATTTTTAAAATATTTATCTTAAATTAATTCAAGTGGTAATCTGTAATTAAACAAAAGTGTCAAACTGTACGTTTATACATGAACATTAATTACACTCTGTACATAATGTCGTGTTTGGACAAGTATAACAGTTTGATGCGTTTAACTGCTGAGGATGATACTCTATGCTAGATGCATAACTGTTCTGTGCAAATTTTTCGATCTCTAATTCGAAATCAAATAAAGGAAAACAAAAATAAAGATAAAATAAAGAAAACTTGAGTTAATATATATGGAACTACCATATTTTTATTTCTGCAAGTCATGAAACGATAAATTTTGAAGCTTAATTGCATTCCAGAAAATTGCGCAAACTGCCTGTTGCAGAAGTCTTATTGATTGTGGGGACATGAAAAATTAGGAGTTTGTCCCCTCTATGAAAAGGAAACTCTGTACGACGGAAACTTGACCATATATTTTTATTCATAGGTCAATTGTATAGACTCGCGAGAGGATCCAATCTAAGAGACTTATATACTGTTTATATAACATGTGGTAGGAGTAGGACAACATATATTAAATGGAAAATGATGGGTGTAAATCGAATTGCTATTTTATACAAATAAAAAATAATAGAGATAAAGATATATTGTTTTAGGATTACTATTTGAAAGTGTGATTTATTATCACTTAGTCCGACAAATATTAGAATTTTAGAAAGATTTTTAAAAGTATAATTTATCTGTCATTTTAATTCAATCGTTAAATTTTTTTGTTTAAGTTAACATCTATATTTACGTGACATGTCATCTTGCTTACATGATAATTAATAGTGCACACATAAATGACACATAATTCAATGTACATATGTGCAACTAAACTAACAATGTACATGTGGTAGTTTAGCTAATGATAATAACTATTAACTATCATTCATATGTAAATTGTTATGTATGCATTGGATATATTATCACATGTCATCTGACACAGATATTAACTTAAACAAAAATATTTTAATGGTAGAATTAAATTGACAAATAAAATACACTTTTAGGGATTTTTTTTTCAAATTTTAATACTTTCCAGACATTTAAATGATGGTGGCATGGGTTACACTATAGCAAAATTGATATTTATCATGTTGGTTTAAGATTTAATATATAATTGGGTCTTAAAATTAGATCTTTGAATCTAGTTTATGACTGCTTAAAAAATGTGAATTACACAACTCCGGCCATATGTATTGGACAGTCACCACACTAATTAATATTACGTTAATGTTTAAGGACAACTTTTGCAGTAATACGAAATTACGGAAACTGTAGTAGAAAAAAGAATTGCAATAGTCTAAAGAAGACGCCAAAAGCTTCCTTTTTGCATGCCTTGAGACATGAATTCTAATCCTTTTCTTAGTTTCAAATTATGTTTCATTTTCCTTTTTAATTAGCTCCTTATTTACTCGTATAGAGAAAGAAGAGGTTATTTATATTTTTTAGTGGTAATATTTTTTTTCATTATTATTATTATTAAGGGCAAAATCATAACTAAGGATTATAGTGCATTAAAACAAATAGTATCTTGAAAATGGTGACCTTAAAAAGACTTAACAAACTTGAAATTAGAACATTTGTGCACGAAGACTTAAATCACTCTTGACCCTTAATTTTGACCGATAAGTTGTTTTATAATGTTAAAAGTCTCATATCGTACAAAATATATATTGTAATCCTAGTGATGTTCAACAAACTTAAGGTCAGATTATTATTAATTTTTTTTAGGAGATATCAGATTATTTGATTCCGTACTAGTTGGTTTAGCTTATATCTATTCATGTGCTCAAATGTTGAATGTTCTTAGTCTTTTTATGGTCAACGTTTTCATTAGTCTTGATGTTAACCCTAGAAGTATTTTTGATAATTCTTTTATTGAAATTTTTTTTTATTTTTATTAGAAAAACTCTCAAAAACATTTGTATCAAACAAATCTCTAATTTAAATTCCATTCTTCATTTGAAATGGTGTTGGGGTTCTGGTCTTAGTAACTATACGGCTCTCGAATAAAACAAAACACGGCTCGTTCACTGTGTGCAGTTGAGACACGTCTTAATACAGCATAAGATTCAACGGATTGCAAGTTGCAACTGTAATCCACTCACCGCAAACTTCTTTTGACATATTTTCTTCTGTAATTGTATATAAGTAAAAAAAATTGACTTGTATCTTAGATTTAAATATAAATAAATTTAACTATTTTTATTTTTATTTAACGATATTATTCTTAAAACATTATTTATTTTGTTGTGCCAAGAACAAGGTCAAACACGCTCTCACAGAAGTGTATCACTCAAGCTTGATCAGAAAAAAAAAATCTCAAAGAGAAAAGATAAAGAACACAAGATCAAAGAGAAGACAGATTTATATGAGCAATGTGCTCATGTTTCAACAAGCTATGTTCTCTTATTCCTGACGAGGAAAACTCTCATTGATAACAATCGTGCATCTAAGACAAGAGTTACATTTTTTTTTTTTCCATCTATGGCAGAGATCCTTCTCTCTTAGCTTCTATTACACTGCACTCTAGGCTATATACAAGGAATAGAAGAACCATTCCAATTTCCTAGCTAATAACTAACTTAACTAACTGTCAAAACAGAAAGTTAGTTATGAACAGCTTTCCAAAAGTAACTAACTAATAATGATTGTTTGAAAACCAGCAAACAACATATTTAATTACAATTCTATTTTCAATTATTCTTTTTCATTTATAATAATGAAAGATATTTTATAAATAATTTTTTACTTAAAATTATTAAAATTAAATGGTGTCAACTAATTTTTTAATTAGTAAATTAATTATTTTTATTTATATACGAATAAAAAGAAATATCATCTTAAATTTTAGAAAGACTTTCAAAGGAAAATCACACACTTTAAATATATCAAAATTGAGTAGCTCATTAAGTTAGAATAACACGCATTTATATAAAAGTATAACAAAACATTATGAATATAAATGCACAGTTTGAACACCAGAAATCTCTTAGAGCATGGCTAGAATGATTTATCCTTTGAATCTTAGATACAATGTGTGTGTGTTGAGAGAGAGAGAGGAAGCATGGGCTCAAAGCCTGAAACAGCATGGCATACATCAGGTAAAGCACCATCACTGTCGCCAGAAAAGCAAATCATGGAAAAAATACCATTTAAAAATAAATCACCTAAATTTCCAGTTTTGCAATTGGCCAAGTACGGATAGCATTCCTGACAGCTTTAGATTACCATAAATAAATAAACAGTTCCTCCGATTCTTGTTGGTTAAACTTATTTTAATAAATACATATATATAAGAAGATTTCACAAAACTCTTATCTCTTAGTTTTTGAATTTTCAAAAATATATTTGTTGATGATTAAGCAAGATACATGAAATTATTATTATAAATCTCCTAATATCTATTATTATGAACTTTCTGATATTTATGTTTGATTGTTACAAATAAAAATTAAAAGAAAATAAACAGTTTTGCAACAAATTTACAACAGATCCTCAGTTAAAGTCTCTTAGGAACAAGATGTGGCAAAAACAAATTTTTTATTAATTGTCCACCACACATGTAGATTAGTTACAGCAAATCAATTACTAATATCAACTACTGTGATCCAGCATATAAACATGGCTGCGTGTAAGTGTTGTCTTGAAGAGAATTAAGTTATTGGCACTGGATGGCTACCTATCATGTAATTATATAGAGAAAACCAAGTCCTTTGAAGATGTCAGATATAAAACCGAAATAATTTTGCTGTTGGCATTTCACAGTGTTTGTCACTTTAATCCTACCATTAAAATTTCAGAGCCGCTCTCTTGACCAGGTTGGTCTGGGTCTAAAATTGGACACTGACGTTGTTTTATTTTTTACCAGATATTGCATAAAACATATCATACATATACTTGATAACCCTGTCAGGACAATATATAACCTCCAACCGCACACCACAAAATGGAGAAGGAATAAAGGGGGTTCAAGAATTTGCGCAAGCTTCGCAATTTTCTTATATTGGAATGCTAAGAAATCTTTAATATAATCTGCACCAACAAGTATGTTTAAAGCTGTTTCGATTCCATCATGGAAGAATGAAATATGAATGAGATAATTAAAAGAAGACAGGCAGGCACTCATTAGAAATTTGATTGTCTAAATATATAAAATTAAACCATCAACTACAAATACAATTTTATCATAATTTAGATTAATTGAAGCTAATTATCGATGTGCAACAATCATCCAGACGGGGGCATGGTTGAAAGAAAATTAAGAAATGAGAAACACGAAGTTGAATTCAATGGACAGATAGACTAATTCTTATTTGGCATACTCTTCTAGCTTGCCAGAATTATGGTTTTCGACAATCTTCAGAATCAAGGACTTGTATGCTATTTCCGGGTTTACCAAAATAATAGTTGAGTGTCTTAGAAAAACCAAATACCTTTGAGCCCAATCTAAATTGGGCCACCCATATAACGCCCTTGTGTACTAGATGGCTTCTGTTATTCCCACCCAATCTTTTGCTTTTTTCTATCCATATTTTGTTTTTTAATTTTCATACCTCTTTAATCTTACCCCTTCATCATTGTTTGGCTCTTACACTAATCTTACCCCTTCAGCATCACAATTAAACAATGCAGGGGCAGAAAAAGGAACGTGGAGATCTATAAGTCAATTATAGGAGCTCACAAGTTATTGTTGCAAGAGTTGGGTATTCTCTTTCTAAATATGAGCGAGACACAATGTTTTACTTCTTTGATCTCCAAGAAATTAAAGAGGAGACAAGGAAAACACATAAGCTGGTTATGGATTTTCTTGTAGTGCGGTATGAGACCCAAGTTTAGGACCAAAGGGTGTAATTATGAAGATAATGGAAAGGATAATCCTTGATGTAGCAATGGATTCTTTGTAGGCTAAGTAAATAGAAGTTTGCAATGTTCGAGTAATAATCGAGTTAATTCGCAATACCATTGCTTAGCCAGACATTGTTTTCTTAGAAATGAGGGTTGCTTGGAGTGTCCACCTATTAATTGCAATGGTATCTCACAGATTATGATTTTTCTGAAGTGTCTTTATTGAGATCTGGCTTTACTTTTAATGGGTCTAGACTCTAGTTTCTTCCTTAGCAACTACTACCAAACAAATAATTTATTTATTTATTGAAATTGAAGTGAATTTGGCATCTAAACATAAAAGCCTCGAATCAATTTATTTATTTATTTTGTTTTAATAATTTTACTTTCTTAAACTTAATTAAAATAAACAAGTGAGCAAATAAATCATTAATCAGATAATTTCTACACTTATTTTCATTGAATGCGAGCTTATAACTTCTTTGTTCTATACTGCATTTTAAAGAACTTTTTATATTAAATTCAATCAATATTTTGTTTGTCTTCCTTTCAAAAAAAAAATATTTTCTTTGTCTTTAAATATTAGTTATCAGATCAAAATAGTTTTTAAAATTATTTTAATCAATATTTAATTTTCCTAAATCAGTCTTAAGTATAATGAGAAATTTACAAACTATTATTAAAATAATAAATTTTCAAAAAAATCATTTTTTTTAAATTATAAAATTTAAAATTCCTGTATACTTTTTTATATAAATTATAATACGTATCTTAAATAAGAGTGCTTTTAGGAGCCAATTTTTAACGAAAATATTTTTAGGAATTTTTTTAACTTATCTCTTCCAAAGTACTTTTTATCTTTATTTCTAAATTTAATTTTAATATATTTTTAAAATATCAATAGTTAAAAATAACCTTGTATACAATATAATTTTTTTATCATAAATCTAAAATAAAATATAATTTATATGTTAAAAAGTATGTATTTTTTTATAAATTTTACTTAGAATATAATTTATATTCAAAAATATTTATTTATTATAAATTTTAAAGTATAAAAAATAAAACGTTTTTAATTGAAATATAATTTATATAAAATATTATAATAATTTTTAATTGAAATATAATTTAGATATTAATATGTTTGTTTATTGTAAATTTTAATTATTTGAAATAATATCTATTAAACAAACTAAAGTACTATTAAAGAATTTTTTATGTTAAAAGAGTGCATTTGACAAGATATTTAAGTTAGTTTATAATTTTTTTATTAGCTGAATAATTTGTTTGATCTCTTGGTAAATGAGCTTTTCTAGTAGTTTGAAACCTTTTTTTAGATTAAAATGTTTTGTAAATCCAAATTTTTAATTTTTTATATTTTTTTATCTTTAATTCCGCCTATGTGTGTTTTTATGCATGATCTGTCCCAAATCAGGATAAAGGAGGAGGATTGCGTCAGAAGTTGCGAACTGATCGTAAAAAATCAGCTATTTTTTATATGATGAACCTTTATGATATTTCGTTGAGGTGTACCCTTCATAGCGACTCATTACATCGGGCCCCGGGTGTATTGAAAAATGAGTTAGGATCCTTGCCACAAGGCAAGGCGCTACATCAATCCCAAGATGTAGTGATAAGTGAGCTAGGGTTCATGCTGAAAGGCAAGATTTGGTGATAAAAAGGCAAGGGTCCCAACATGTAGATGGACGAGTGTAGCGGGCAAACACCGCCCAGAGGTTTGGGATGAAATTAGGAAACTGGAACATAGGAACATTAACTGGTATACTAAGGGAGTTAGCATATGTTTTTGCCAGAAGGAAAGTGAATATTGTTTGCTTGTAAGAAACTAAGTGAGTTGGAGAAAAGACCAAGGAAGTAGAGGACACCGGTTTCAAGTTGTGGTATACAGGTACAACCAAGAGTCGCAATAGGGTTGAAATTATGATCGATAGAAGTTTCAGAGATAAAGTCGTTGATGTCAAAAGGCGACAAAATTATGATGATTAAGCTTGTAGTGGGGGATCTAATTTTAAATATCTTTAGTATGTATGCACCCCAAGTTGGATTACTATCAGATGAAAAAAATCAATTTTGGGAAGACTTGGAGGAGGTTCTAAGAGGGATCCCACGAGAGGAGAAGATTTTCCTAGGAGGAGATCTAAATGGACATGTTGGTAAAAACAGTAGAAGTTTTGATAGAAGTCATGGTGGTTTTGGCTATAGGAAGAGAAATGAGTCTGGAAAAGATGTCTTGAACATTGCACTAGCCTATGATTTGATGCTAATGAACATTTTTTTTCCGGAAAATAGAGTCTCATCTTATCACGTATCATAGTGGCCAAAATTGTAGTCAAATTGATTTCTTTATGGGTAGACGAGAAGATAGAAATTCGTGTATTGACTGCAAGATCTACCTTGGAGAATGTGTGGCGACACAACATAACTTGGTAGTTCTAGAGGTTAGGTTCAACAAAGTTCTTAATTTGAGGAAGAAGACTCAAAACCCAAGGATAAGATGGTGGAATCTAAAGGAGGATAAACAAATAGAGTTTAAAGAAAACATGTTGCGTGAAAGACCGTGAGAGTTTATTGGAGAAACTACTAAAATATGGAATAAGGTGACTATGTGTGTTCAAAATGTGGGAAGCAGGGTGCTAGGTGAAAGCAAAGGAAACAAAGTTCTTACAAAGGAAACATGATGGTGGAATATATATGTGCAATAGGCTATTAAACAGAAGAATGAATGCTTTAGATCTCTGCATAAATGTCTCAATGATGAGAATTTGCAAAAGTTTAGAGTAGTGAGGAAAAATACAAAAAAAACAGTGCTGGAAGTTAGAGGCAAAGTTTTTTGACGATCTGTATAAAAATCTTGGGAATAAGGATGTGGAGAAAGGTATTTACAAACTTGCAAAAATGAGGGATAAGAAAAGTAAATACCTCACCCAAGTTAGATGTATCAAAGATGAAAATTAATAACTTTTGGTAAGGGATGAAGATGTAAGTGAAAGATGACTAAACTACTTTAACAAACTTTTTAATAAGAATGACGACAAGAGTGAGGTAGATTTGGATGACGTTTTTTATGATCTGAATAGAAGATTTGTGTGCAGAATTAATACACATGAAGTTAAGGAGACTTTAAAAAGGATGAATAATAATAAAGCTTTGGGACCTGATGATGTCCCTATTGAAGTGTGGAGAGACTTGGGAGATGTGTCAACAAAATGGTGGACCAATCTTTTTAATAGGATTCTTCAAACAAATAAGATGTCTGATGCTTGAAGGAAAAGTATGTTTGTGCCTATTTACAAAAACAAGGGAGATATCTAGAATTGTTCAAACTATAGAGGCATCAAGTTCATGAGTCATACTATGAAGTTGTGGGAAAGAGTTATCGAACATCGCCTAAGGAGGGAGACCAAGGTTTCCATAAATAAATTTGGATTTATGTCAGGAAGATATATCATGGAAGCTATTTTCTTGATGAAACAATTAATGAAAATGTATAGGGAAAAGAAGAAATACTTACATATGGTGTTCATAGATCTTAAGAAAGCATATGATAGAGTCCCAAGAGAAATCTTATGGTGGACTTTTGAGAAGAAAAAGATAGCATTAAAGTATATTAATGCAATCAAAGATATGTATGATGAGACTACCATATATGTGAAAGCTTGTAATAGAACATCAATGTATTTCCCTATCATGGTAGGTGTTCACCAAAGTTCAGCTTTTAGTCCTTATCTTTTTGTCTTAGTGATAGATGAACTAACGAAAAATATTCAAGAGGAAGTGTCGTGGTGTATGCTTTTTGCAGATGATATCGTGCTTATTGATGAGACCGAAGATGGTGTTAATAGGAAATTAGAATTGTGGAGAAACTTTTTGGAGTCTAAAGGATTCATGATAAGCAAAAGCAAGATGTAGTATATGAAGTGTGAGTTTTCGCGGGTAAGAGGTGGTGATCAAGACACAGTGCATCTACTTAGTAAAGAGGTACCCAAGAAATATGGTTTTAGATATTTGGGATCAATGTTGCAAAAAGGTGGTGAGATTGATGATGATGTAAATCATAGAATTGAAGCAGGGTGAATGAAATGGTGGAGTGTATTTGGGTTTTTGTAAGATCGCAAATTCCTCTTAAGCTAAAAGGAAAATTCTATAGAATAGTTGTTAGACCGGTAATGCTATATGAAGCGGAATGCTGGCCAGCACATAGGCAACATGAACATAAAATAGGGGTAGCAGAAATGAGGATGTTAAGGTGGATGTGTAAATATACGAAGATGGATAAGATAAAAAATAAGGATATTCAACAAAATGTATTAATGGTACTGGTATGTGAAAAGATGAGGAAGCATAGATTGAGGTGGTTTGGGCACGTTATGAGACGACCACTGGATGCTATTGTAAGAACTAGAGTTTGTTACTAAGAGCTCAACACAAAGAGAGGTAAAGGTCGCCGAAACTTATAAGGGGAAATGTAGTTAAACAAAACCTAATGAAGTGAAATATAGATTGACAGACGGTATGTCTTAGGACGGAGTGGATAAAAGTTATAAGCTTGGTAGATGGTTAAACTCACTAATAGTTCTATGCTCCGGTCGTTCCCTTGTTTTAGTTCTTTTCCTCTTCTTTTCTCCCTTATTCCTTTCACTCTACTTTTATTCTAGCTTATTTTTTCTCTTTTGTCTTATTTCCACTTTTTTCTTCCTCTCTCCATTTATTTTTCTTAGTCTCATTTCCGATTTATCATTGAATTCATCTACCACCGACCCCAATTAACTTTGATTAAATATGCTGTTGATGTTGATGTATTCTTTTTTATCTTTAAATATTTATTAGATTTTCTTTTTTATTTTTTATTTAATATAAAGTTTTATTATCTTTATCTTTAGGTAATATTTATTAGATTTCCCACTTATAATGTTATCAAATCTTTACTATACAATAAGATAATTTTTCAATTTTGTATCTACTCAAGCATAAACAAAATCCTAATAAGAGACTCACCAAGACCCTTCCCTATATAAAGACCTGCACCTTTGTCTGAAAGAAACCAAAGTCTTCTTTGTTTCTGAGGCTCTCCTCCCCTCTCTCTGAAATCCCTAAATTGCTCGTGAATGCTAGAAACCCTAGACAGATTCGATTTGATGCGCTCCCATTTGACATTAAGGGCGAGCGCATTCGGTTCTTGCAAGCAAGCCTGGTACTACCGCTGCCTCGGCCTCGACCCCTGAATTTGAACAATTCATCACCACCTTTCTTCATTCATTCTCGGTTTTCCTTTTCGACTCGATTTGTTGCTGTTTTGTGTTTTGTTTCCTTAACGAATCATGACGATGTTGGCGATGAGCAAGCAGAAGAAGAACCAGAACGCGAGGAGGCTGTTGATAAGCATCAATGTGCTGGGGAGCGCGGGCCCCATTAGGTTTGTGGTGAACGAGGAGGAGCTTGTGGCGGCGGTCATCGACACCGCACTCAAGTCCTACGCGCGTGAGGGGAGGCTTCCCGTCCTGGGAAACAACACCACCGGTTTCGTGCTTTATTGCCCCCATCTTCGATCTGATGGTACCGCAACCCTCTCTGTTTATTTATTTGGATTGCCAAAATTGTTTTTTTTTATTTTAATCTTAAATTGAATTGGAGAAATTGGTGCGTTGTTTGTGGTTGCGGGATGTTTTCAGAAATTGAATTGGACAGATTGTTCTGTTATGGTTGCAAGATATTTTCAGAAAATTGAATTGGAGAGATTACTGTAACCGTCTGGAGTCATGAACCATGCTAATAATCTCTGTCTAGTGACATTTAGTTGTTTTATTAAAAAAGAAATCATGAATTGAAATTTTGTTATGTGTTTGAGACATGAATTGAAATTTTCGGTGAATTTCTATGGTGTGGGTGTGTTTTAAAAAGGAAAAAACTATGAGTTTTCTTAGGTGTTTTGGTGGTATTCTCCTATTAGATTAATCTTTCATCTCAGCAATATTTATGAATAAAGGTCTGTCTTCATGTTCAACTATGTTACCAAAGTAAAATTCTGATTAGAGAAGAACACCAAAAACACCTAAGGCTAAGGAATTAGTACACATCTAAGTTTTGTCTTTTTAGGTCCTTTTAAAAATTTGGCTTTCTGTATTGGGTTTGTGTTGTTCTGAATTGTGTCTGATGGTGTTGAAGCTTTGAGTCCTTGGGAGAGGATTGGATCGCAAGGGATGAGGAATTTCATGCTGTGCAAGAAGCCAGAGGGTCTGGCGGATGTAGATGGAAGTACAGCACTTTCTCGCAGCAGCAGGGGGAGTGGGAGATGGAAGGCTTGGTTCAACAAGTCCCTCAAACTCAAGGTTTCTACCCACTAATGAATAAAACTCTTGGGGAATTGAACATGATGCCTTTTGTGGTGAATGCCACTAATAATATCAATAATATGTAGTATTTCTTTTGGTTGTTTATGTTCTCGCTAGCCAGAGAACCCTCTCTTTAGGAAATTGTTCAATTTCGACATTTAGATTTTGATTTTGATGGAATACAATAAGTTTTGATTCCTCACTTCCTTCCTTGCCATTTTTTATTCAATTAAATTAAACTTAAGATGGTGAATGTGAGCTAATATTCCAAGTATATTCTCTTTTCTTTATGTTGCTCTGAAACGGGTTTGTTTTTTTATGGTTTTGGCAATTCAACATGTATTTGTAGTCAACAAAGTGTGTCCGCGGGAAACTTTGTTAATATTTATTTTAGAACTTAGAAGGTTCTCATCCACAATAGTGCAACTTGCAAGCCCCATAATTGCGGCAAGGAAAATGCATTTAAGCAGGAACCCTGGGTTGGTAATTTTGCTTGCGGGCAAGTTATAGATGATTTTGGAATAAAAAAATTGTAGTTGACAAAAAAAAAGCCCTGTTTGTACAAGATTTTAAAACAAACGAGCCTCTAATTTGGCTTCCAAAAGCAATTTTCCGTGTTCATAAAGTTGCCGAATATTAATAATTTAATACAAAGAGTACTCTAAAACAAAGTATCCACCAAAGAAAAGCTTTCTTAGCTTTTGCTTGAAAGTGATTTATTTTTAATTCAGAACCAACCTAATGCTAAATTGAACGGAACCAGTTGTTTGTGCATTGTTTTCTTTCGATATTGAGCGTGGAATGTACGGGGTGATATATGATATTTGGTACGGTCAAGTCAACTAGAAGTTAAAATATACCGACCTACATACACGTTAAGTATTTTTTTCAAATCAGCTCTTGCTGATCCGAATATGAATAGACAACAGTTGGATCAATGTTTATTTTCCAATTTATTCACATGTTGTATGTATAACACCAGCCTCTTACAATTTGTCGAGGACAAATTGATCTTGAGATGCTATTAGTATCCACTTTTGAGTTTATAATTTATTAATTTTAACTTTAATTTAAATACACTAATAATATAAAGATTTTTTACAAAATCAATAGTTACATATTAAAATGTATCATAAGTTTCATGCTTATAATAATTTTCACTGATTTATGATATATCATTTTTATATTGATAGTAGATAAAAAAGCTAAACTTTTCTATTATTTATTTTAATATTTAATAAAAATATTCCTTTACTTTCTTAATATTGGACCCACCTATTTAAGAAAAATCCTTACCTTTAACTTTTATATATCCACGTTCTCCCCAAGTCAACAACGTACAGCCACTGCCTCCATTTTTCACGATATTCTCCGTCGGTCATCCACAGAATGGTGGTGCCGGCGGCAATGGCGTTGATGGAGGTGGTCACAGATTATGATAATAATGATAAGTTAACTATAATTAAGATATTTTAAGATATGATTTTTTGGTGAATCTTTTAGAAATTTGATAGATATATTATATTTTAATTTGAATTTTTAGATATTTTAATCTTTAACTATTTATTATCTTTAATTTTAATAATTGTTATTAATTATTCTCATATTATTCGTAGTATTCTTACGTCAGTATTATATATATATATATATATATAAATAAATGCATTTTATGTTATTTTATATTTATTAACTAATTTAACAATAAATTTTATCAAATATTTCTATTTCGATAAATTAATTCTATAACTTTCAACAAATATCATTCAGATAATTTTTTTATTACTTTCAGTTAATTTTTCAATTTTAAACTTATTAACTTTTCTTTTGTCAAACACCCTGTTAGTTGATTTGTTTTGCCGAATTGATGACCGAATTAGAACTGCTGCTACCTTATCTTGATAGGTTCTCTTGGATTCCAACATGAGGATGATCACGTGCAAAAAGGTGCATGTTTCCAGAGAATAGAACCAATAATTACAAATATATATTTTGGTGCTGCTACATTGATCGGTGCAGAGAAGATACCACTTCTTAAACAAATTAACATAAAATTTAGAGTTTAATAAACGCAAGGCTCAAATTAAAGAGATGGTTTCAGAAAAGGACCACCCCATGATTTGAGAATCAAGAAAGTGACGAGGACCGTCCTCCATTTGCACCAAAATGTATGTTTTAAATTTGAGTTATATGCAAAATGATATAAGTCATGTCTTCCACTTGTAGATAACGAAGTTTTGGAATTGAAAGTTCCCACGCAAAGGAAGAGTGGGGGCTACGTGTGTGGTTATATGTTGCTATCAAAGTGTGTGCATGATCATATGATTCCATTCTACTCAATTTCACTACGGCCATCCCTTTTGCGAATGCATGATGATACGCGAATCTTTGAGATTGTTGTTTTCTTTGGTCTATGCACGTTACTTCACCTATAGCAGTATATATGCATGGTCTTAAAAGAAATCCATAAATAAATTAAGACATTCACTCAAGATTTTTTTTTGTGTGATAGGGAAAAACATTCTTTTCTTTTAAAATGACATCATATCAAACTATCGTAGAAAAAATTCATGATACAATAACTCGTTTTCTTGCTTATAATCTAACGGAATTCTAACTTCACAGCCAATATTAATCGAATGTGATGAAACAACAATTTTTAAAGAATGTAAAGCTATATGAAAGACGCCTTAAGTTGTTTTCTTTTTTTGGTAATGATTTTTTTTTACCGGAATTCTTTTTGATGTTGCTTGTTAGAGTTTAATGATGTTCATGATTAGAGTGATTCTGCATATACAGATTTGTTTTTATTTATTTATTTATTTGATGAACTGTTTTTTGATCAGTGGTGATAGGAGGGGAATGGCAATGGTGTGTGGTGATGGGTCGCCGGAGACGGTGGAGGAGCCACCGAAAAGGAGAAAGAGCTGCTAGAAAGAAAGTGAGAGAAAATAAAACTCCCATTGCACATCATCTAAATTTCTATATATTAATTAGTTTGGTACTTTGTTGGCTCAAAATAAAACTTCCATTGCAAAATTCTTAATGCACCCTGATACCTTCATCCACGGGATCAAATTATCAATATCAAACAACATTTTGATACGATACAAATTTAATTAATCCAGTGAAAAGTTGGACGGATATTACTTATTTCTATACATTCTCATGTTAATATTGAGTAACCATGGCTGTATACAGCTGGCTCTGTAAATGGTTTAAGGCACCAATTTGTGGGCTATTGCACCATAATGGTGTAACTTTTCTTAAAAATTACAATAATAGGATATTTAAAAAATTATAAAAATGGGTAAATTACACTTTAAAGTACGACTTTATTATGAAAAAATAGTACTTCAAAACATAATTTTGTTTGTCATAAACTTATTACACTGAAATATATACACACACAATTTCAATTCTTTTTATTAAAAGTTGAAATTATATATTATAATACGATTTTAACATTTTTTAATTATTTTAAAAATTATTTTTTAATATACGATTTCATTAGAAAAAAATAATGAAATTGAAATTTAACATACAAGTTCAGTTCTTAAAGAGAAAAATATTTTAAACAAAAAAAGTGAAATTATACTTTAATATATAATTTTTTTTATTGTGAAATTATATATCAAAAGTAAAATTTATTCATTTTCATTATTTAAAAAAAATATTCATTATGGTAATATTTTTTTAAAAATTTACCTATTTTCGTAAATAACCCTCCATCTGTGAATTTCTTTGTTATATACAAATACCTTTTTTTCTGATTAAAAAAATTTTCTAGGGTCACCAACCGAAAGAAATCAAAGAAAAAGAAGGGTACGGTACGCAAATCCTTTGTACCTGAACTCTTCTTATGTCGTCATCCGTATATGTACTGTTAATCTTTTGCAATTGGGGGTCATTTTCTTTATTCGATAGAGGCTAATATCAAATCTCTATGTTTACCCAAAAAGAATATCTTCTACGGGTCCATGCAAATGCTAGTACATGTCGTATTCATTTGTAAGACAGACACATCAATTTTAGCATATTTCGAGTATTAAAAAATTCAGTAAATACTCTATTAATAATAAAAATGTAAATGTTAAAAAATTATTTTTTAATTAGTAAATTAGAATTTTAATGATGACTTTGTAAATATTATATATATATATATATATATATATATTCTTTTTCTTTTTCTTTTTTTTTCTTGAAGAAGATGATAGACTTGAATACATTTGGATTTGATGTGAACCTCACACCTGTTGTTTTTGGTCGTGTCGTCTTGTTTTGTGTTTATAAATTAGGGATCTTTAACTTCAAAGAGATCTAAAATGAAATTAAAAAATTGTTAAAAAAAATCTAAAATTGAATAGAAATGATTGTTTTTGAATTTGTTTGAATTGTTTTTTTCTTTGAACTAATTGATTTGTTTTAATATGTGATTTTTGTTTTTGAAATTAAATCAAACTATAATATTTATACTAATACTTATATTATTTTAGTGTTATACATTTTATATATATATATTATTTACGTCTCATATTATTTTACAGTGTTATGTATAAAATATTTATATAATGTATATTATTTTCTTTTTCAATTTTTTTTAAAATATGTTTGGTTTAAAATGAATGCTTGATAGATTTTTAATTTATTATTAGTAATTTTTTAAAATATATTAAAAGATGAAAATAAAGTATATAAATTTTAATAAAATAATATTTTTAAAAATTATAAAAAATTGAATCAAAATAAACTATAAAATATTGGTTTAATTTGAAATTTATTTTAAATGAAAATTAAATCAAATAGAATTATATATATTGTTTAACTTTGATTCGAATCACACCGAATCAAATTAGGAACGCCCCTATTATGAATGTATGTTGGGTCTTGCATGCGTATTTAATTTTTTTTGGCTTATCTTATATTCTTATTGATTTGAGATATTTAACTTTTAAGTCCTTGAGCCGTGATTAAATATTCATATGAAAAGTTTTCATAATTACAATAAATCAAGTGCGTAATAATTTGTTAAATCAATTTAATTCATTGGTTAAATCAGTGTTAATTGATGTTTGGATACGTTAATTTGTGTTATAATCTTGTTCAAAGTGAAAATAGTTCGTTTATAGGCTTGGATGTTGAAGATATATGCAACCTGACCTGAATCTCTTGTAATAAGTTATTAGTTTTTTGAAATAAATTAAATTCTTCTTCTTCTATTTCTAAAACTTTAAGAACAAGAACAAGGTAGTTAATTATAAGGTTTTTTTAAAAGCTATATAAAAAAACAATTCTTTATGGAATAATCAAGTACTCTTTTTGTAATGTAGAAATGATAATAGTAGTAATTTTGAAAGAAAAAAAATATAAATTGAGGACATATTTATTGTAATTATTTAAATTAATAACTTTGTTAATGTTATAAATTAGGTAATTGAATCTTATAAATAGACGATATAATAGAATATATAAGGTTTTTTAAATGATTAATATAAAAGTCGATAAATTTAACATACATGATCGATTATGATTGAATAATATTGTAAAACTTTTTAAGAATGTTATTCACCGCAAAATTGATAACACAAAACAAGAAATTTAAAAAAGAACCAATGATATTTTAGTAAATAAATATTAATTAAAAATTATGAAAATATAAAGAAAAAATATAAATTGAGGACATATTTATTGTAATTAATTAAATTAACAACTTTGTTAATGTTATAAATTAGGTAATTGAATCTTATAAATAGACAATATAATAAAATATATAAGGTTTTTAAAATAATTAATATAAAAGTCGATAAATTTAACATACATGATCGATTATGACTGAACAATATTATAAAAATTGTTAAGAATGTTATTCACTGCAAAAATTGATAGCACAAAACAAGAAATTTAAAAAAGAACCAATAATATTTTAGTAAATAAATATTAATTAAAAATTATGAAAATGTATAAATTGATTTGAACGGAAGTAGGATTTTTCAAAACTTTTTTTACACTTATTTGTACATCACCTATTTTCTCGTCAATGTTCTTCATATATGCCTCCTCAAATTGTCTTAAGAACTAAATATTCGATTTAGAAGCGGCACAAATCGATTGCCTCATTAACAAAAGCCTAAAAATAACATAATAAGTTACTATTTTTTGTGCTACGAATTTTAATATATATATATATATATATATAAGTAAAATTCTTTCATTATTATAATAATGTACTATAAGAAAAACATTGTCTCTGTATCTTAAACAACCAAAATCAACTAAAAACTTTTATTAAAATTGTTTTTGGGATAATTGGACTGAATTTTGGAAAAAAGTTTTTACAATCCAATTTACCCCTCTTGGATTTGCTTGTCATTTGTCTAACAAGCAGGACATGACAACTCAATGTCATGTTGATGGAACACTATTTAGAGACTATAGGTCGATAATGGTTAAGGCTGCCAAACAGAGCAAGGCCTAAAAATGCTACGTGACAAATGAGAAAGAAGAAAGAAATATTTTTTTAAAGTTAAATATTAAAAATAATACCCCTATAATAATTTAAGTAAAATAAAAGAAATGATTGAGATTTTTAGTCTTAAATTTCTGTATAGGTTGCTAATAAGGTCTTAAATTTTTGTATAAATTACTAATGTACTACAACTAAAAAAGTTTGAACATATTAGAAAGTAGCAACCCCTCTCTCTATATATATATACTAAAAAATTGCATCACAATTAGTTGAATTTGTTAGCAGTGAAACAGATAACAAATTAAATTTAAATGATGGGATGTGAAAAACATTTGTGAGTGTAAGTGATGTTGAACAATGTACAGTGACTATGTGTGTTACAGGCGCTTGATTTTTGGGATTGAAGGGAGTCGCATGTACCATCAAGAGGCATCAAAGTTAATATGAGTTGAATATGGGAGTGAAATCATTCAACAAGAAAATTTTTATTTTACCCTTTTACCATTTTATTTAAACAATTATTCTTGGTACAACAAGTGTAATAACTCCAGCTTATTCAACTTTTATAATGATAAATCAACGGACTAAAATAATTGAGTTTCTATCCTGCATCATGATAAGAATAGAACGAGTTCAGATTATAAATAGTTAATTTGAGATTTTGTGATTGAAATAAATTGAGTTGGATCACTTTAGACGAAACAAAAACTTCTTGTTTATATTAGATTGTGATGATCATTATTTTAAATTTTGATTACAGTTGCAGTAAGTCAGAAAACTTTTGCAGCATTGGAGGCAATTGCTGGAAAATTTGGTTGATGCAATCGCAATTGCAGTTAAGGTAAGTTGAAATACCTTGATGTTGTGGCCACAATTTAAAATCATAATAATTACGGCTGTGCAGTTGTTGGAGGGTCTTGATGTTTAGGGAGTGTAAAATCATCACCCAAAAAGGATTTGAACAAGTTGGCCATAATTTATCCACTAAATTAGTAGTGCTGGTTTTGTTTATAAGGTATAGGGTTATATAGCTCTAATCAAAACAACCTGTTTTGGTTTTTATCATTTCCCGCTTACTGTTTTACCTTGTTACCCTATCTCTATATGCATCTATACTAGGCTTAATTTCCATGGACAGATTCCTTTTAAAACAATATTGTCTTTTGGGAAAGGGGATACAGGAATGGAAAAGATATAAAGTGTATCATGTGAAATATTGTAACTTATATATTAATAATTTGTCTTAATAGATTAATCAATTGATGCAAAATGAATATGTTCTTCCAACTAATCAGTGAAATCTGGATCAATGGGACTTGTTGATATTCTCTGTCGGTTGTTTTCAACTAACAGGATAGGAATCTCTTCAAAGTGATTTAACAATTTGTTGATGATGTAGTTCACTTTCTAGATAAGGGTTGTGAATATTCTTTCTTTCCTCAAGATTTTGAAGACTACCTCTAGTTTGTAGGTTAAGTTGGTTAGCTTTGGCTAATTTTTCATGTGGACCAGCTTCTATCTAATTTTGTGGCAGTGGCCGGTTTGTCAGGTTCTGCAGTGGTTTCTTACTTTATTATTGGACTTACTTTGGGTATGTTAATATCCACTGATCTTTCGAGGTTATAGAAATATTCTATCCCCCAAATATGTTCCATTTCCCTGTCCCACCAGTTAGAATTGATCGAACACTTCACTAGAGATGTTTAGTACAATGTGTATAGTTAAGTGTGTGTTTGGTTTATCATTGAATGCGGGGAAAACAATGGATGGAATGACATAACATGGTAGCTTTCTGGTTTTGTTCTTTGGAAAGTATGAATTCATTTTTTCATTAATGCAAACAAGTTTCCAAACTTGTATAGATGCATTTTAATTATGTCGAATATTTGAGAGAACTTAATTATCTATTGGTGGAACAATCTGAGTGAAGGTACAATGTAAGTACAAATTGGACTCTTCATAATTTTAAACTTATATGTTGTCCTGTTAACCCAAGACAGTGGGACACTAATTTTGTATTTATAAAATGGATTCTTCATAACGTTCCATAGCAAAAGGCAAGAAAAATCAAATCAACTTTTGTAACTAAGTGTATAAAATCTTACTGATATTAATACACAGATCAATGTACGTATGAAGAACATATAAATATAAGTTCTAAAAATCATTTGAGATTTAGCTATTAGAGCATTTCGTAATAACATGCACAGCTCACTGATCTTCTGTCCAAGTGAAGGTACATTGTGATACACATCAGTTCTAAACCAATAGTTTTGCCTATGGACTGATGCAAAAAGATTGCCCAAAGAGGAATGGTTGTTAGCATGAAATGGATAGTATCCATGCCTCGAAGGTTGTACTATAGGCTCTCAATAAAGAGTGTTTGTTCAATGTTCGTCTCAATTCTGGTTTAGTTCTATCAGGTTCCTTTCCAACAAATGACAACATTCTTAATTTGGATATATATGATATCTCGACAGTTTCTCGTTAGAGTGGTTAGCACTTCCCTTTTCAGTTAATTCACACACAACTAAAATAAAATCGCTTGATACATATGATGTGATTAATATACCATGATTTCATCTTGGTTTTTTACATGAAAAATAATATATGAATCGAAAGTGAATAAAACCTGTTTCACACTGTTATCCGGTCACACTTGATCACAATTTATTATATATAATAAGTTAATTAATTTTTTAACAGTTATTTAAAACTTAAAAGTGATTAATTGATGATATAAAAACTTTAATTTCAAAATGCTAATAACATTTAGTTAGAATATTTGTCAATGATTTTTAGAGCTAATGTTTTCCTTGACATGAGTCTGGAATTTCTTTGTCTATTGAGCATTTGATAGAACTTTGAACTAGGAGGGGAAGGAAAAGAAAAAGATTCAAGGAGAAGGGAGGGGAAGGGAAGGGAGGAAAATGAGGGAAGTTTCTTCCTCCTTATTTGGGAGTTAAAAATATATTAAGAGAGAGAAATTGAGAGTTAATAAGATACTTTTACAATTTTACCCTTACTTCAAAAATTAATACACTTTATATTTTACAAATAAAACTTAATTTTAAATTTAAAAAATTATATAATTTTCACATTTAAAATTAATTCTCCATTTAAAATTATTTTCTCTCTAAAAAGTATTTTTCTTACTCTAAAATTATCTACGTCACGTTATATTTGAATTAAAATTATAAAAAAATTAATACATTCTATATTTTACAAATAAAATTTAATTTTAAATTAAAAAAATTATATAATTTTCACATTTAAAATTAATTCTCCATTTAAAATTATTTTCTCTCTAAAAATTATTTTTCTTACTTTAAAATTCTCTACATCACATAATATTTGAATTAAATCATATATATAAAAGTAAATCACTTATATTAAAATAATGTAATTGGAAACAATAAAAAAAATAAATTATATAGAAAATTCTAAAAATCATCAAATAAAATTGTGCATTCACTCAATTACTTTGTGATTACAAATTATATGGCAAAATTCATTAACGTGCTATAATTAAAAAAAAACTGCAACATATATACTCAGGAATGATAAGAATAGTAAACCTAAAGTGGTAGTTGAGCACTGGTTTCATTAAATAATATTTTTTTTAAAATTGACTTTTGATTGAAAATTTATTTTACTTAGATTATATATAAAAAATTTCATATTAATTCAAAGTTAATTATTACCACATTTATAATATTAAAAATTTCAATATGGATGATTTTAATATATATGTTGACATTTCATTAAACGATATTAAACATATATTTTAAAAAATACTGAGTGTATATAAGTTAAGCGATATTAAACATATATTTTAAAAAATATTTTTAATTACTTAATAAATATAAAGATCAAATACAAATATTTTGATATAATAAATATATAAAATAAATATATTTTTTATTTCTTTAAACAAAAGTCACGATGAAAAAAGTCTAACCATAGTTTTGGTGTTTAAAATTTTGAAACCAATCATTATTAATTATTAATAATAGTGATAACCACAATGCTATTAACATTGTAAACATAAAGTGAGCATAAAATTGTTGATTATTTAATAAATTATTTAATTAAAAAAAAAAGCTCAGCCACTGCGTGATAAAGAATATGGGAAATGGGAAACCTAACTGGCCTAAGTGCAAGCAAGAGCAAACCGGGTAGTTTTGTTGATGGCTAGAATAGTAATTTTAATTACTTTTCCTTCTAAAAACCCTCAAATAGGGGGACAACAATTTTTAAGCTTTGGGAGAATTTCAGAGGAGTTTTAAAAATCCTCAAATCCTTTCCCTCAAAAATTAAATCTCCCGAACAAGCAGATGTTACCACCTAAATCTTTCCATTCCCTTCCTTTCCCTCTAAAATCCCTCACCCAAACAAAACCTAACGAGTTTTGCAACGGGGCTTCAGATGTAACAACCTTTAGGAACCCAATGCACATTATTTCAAAATAAGATATAAACAACCATACTATATAAAAAATATTATTTGTGGCCTTTTTATTCTTAGAGACCAAAGAATTATAATACGAGAGTGGGAGTTGCCCAAAAAAATGGAGGAAAAAGAAAATCATGAGAGACTTTTTTCAGTAATTAAGTGTGTTTTTGGTTTGATTTTAAAGAATTAATTTTGCATCCAGAAATAATTTTAAATTAAATTTTACATATTTGCCTTTTATGTTACACAAGATTTTAAAATTAATTTTAAGTTGAAGTAACTTTGGGAAATTTTTAGTTGAAAATTTATACTAAATTTTATTTTTATTTTGATTCTATAATAAAACATTCAAACATAAATCATAAATCACGTCATTTCAAAAATAATTTTAACTAAAATTAATTTTATTTAAAATCAATTATAAATCTCTTGCCTTATGGTTTCGCTTTAGTCAGAGTCCACCTAAGTTGATTCACATGGCTATAAATGATTACCAATTTGTATTTATTGCTCTTCCTTGCATGAAATTCGTAATTTTTTTACTTTCAAGGGCAGCCTTAGGTTTTCCATTCAGCAATAGGGATAATTGTACTTGTTCTAGTTTTTAAAAAACACTCACCACCCCTACGTAACATTAAAGAAGGTGTGCGAATGTCACTTTACTAAGTAAAATAAGGGAAAGTGAGTGTCTATTTAAAAACTAAGAGTGTCTGTCATTTAAAAAGACTTCAAAGTGAGTCTAATCTCTCCTATTATATCGTGCATACTCAAAGTAAACCAGTTGAACGGTGAGAAAATAGTTGCAAATGTCGTAGAATGTTGCATCTTTGTATTTATTTATTCAAAAATGCATTCAGTATGCAGAACCGTTTTAAAAATGGATGCTAATTGCTTACAAATGACTACAATACAAGTGTGTGAGTTCTCTGTAAAGCATCAGTCGGGGGACCTGTAGAAATAATTTGGTCAAGTGTACAAAATATCACCAAAGTTATAATTGATGAAATTTGAGTTCTGACCTCTGACTTCCTCAATGTTTTTACAAGAAATCAGTATTACAATATGGAAAGGATTCTAGGGATTGGTGCTGAGTTTTGGTTTCTGTGCTAAATAGAGATACCATATGAATTTTTTGCATTTATGATTTATATTGTGTTGTGGACTGGTCTTTCATTCTTTAAATGTCTTGTTCGAAAAAGAACCTTGGTCCGGTTAATGTGGGACACTCAACTGTGAAACACATGTTCTGTTCAATGTTATAAATGCCTACAGCACCACCTATGTGACTATGTCTAATGGTGCATCTGGGGTTACTAGTCCCCCTATAGCGACTGAAGCATCTGGTAGGACAGAAACGTGTTTCTAGTAGTGGTATGTTAGAATGTTCTTATTTTAATATTATTAGGTAATTGATGCTACAAACAATGGAATCAATGTGTATCAGGACCACCATATGTGAATCACATACATTTGTTCTCAATAGTAGTAGAAAGGTTGAATCTGGATTGAAATTTGAAAGATTCTGCTCAGTCAGTCCCCTAAGAAGAAAATGAGGCTTTAATTTTCAATGTGCCATAACTCTTTGCTGGCAGCGAGTGTGAATGTGACTCTTTCTCAAGTATGCATGTATAATCATATTTGGAAAAACAGCTGTTATGATCGTGATTCGTGATATATATACATGCAGGTATAACAAATAATGAAGTTGTTTAAATTAATTGATTTTCTCGTAGTGAATATAAAATTATGATGCAGTCTAAATCGATTAAAATTTTCTCATCAACTGATATAATTACTTGATTTAGATGAGTCTAAAAACATACTAGTCTGCTATATATAATATACCTTTTGCTTTGGATTGTATAGGCCAATGACTGTAACCTAGGAAGAGTAAAGAGTGATTTATGAATATTGAATAATGACTTTGGCGACTCTTTGAATTTAGTTGTTTTACTGTGCCTCCCACCCCAAAAAATGCAATGCATTTCATAGCTACCAGCACAGTCATTTGTACTGGAGACCCTCGTGGCAAAACAAACTGTTGAATCCAGTGGAGAAATTTTAGTTTTTATTCTGTTTTGCAAGTTGGAAATTTATTCCTTCTAACCGTTTTGTAAATTGATCCATTAAAATTATACCTATTCGACTTTCTTAAGTTCTGAAATCATAATTTTGAGGCCTGAATGAGTACAATGAACATTGTAAAGACATCAATGTTTGATATGAGTGATATCAAACAGAGGATATATATAGACACAATTGAACAAGTTTACAAACTACCTGGTGAATGTTATTGCCTCAGTGACACTGACTTCTTGTGGTTGGTTCTTACTTTTTACTCCCAAGTGAATAATGTAAGTTTAATACACTGGATGCACTGTGGTCTTTGCTGTTGTGTGACAGCTGTTTTGATTGAAGTGTTTCCTTCCTTTCTTACTAAAAATTAACATAATATTAGGTACTATTATGAGCACCAACAGGCTACAGTTGTTGCATATGTGACCTAGAAATTGTCATGTCTGGACCATGTTCAGTTATTTTAGTAAATGTTCTTTAAAATTGTCTCCCTGTTGGCTGCATCAGCATGGCACTATTAGCATGAACTGTCAAGAGGGGTAGGCATCCATCTTGTGTTTTTGTGCATCAGAGGACGTTTGGAGATGTAGGCACAAGTCACTTGATGTTTTAAAAGTTTTTCACACCATAGCATGTTTGGCTTCGCGTATCAGACATGATTCTTCACATTTCGGATTTGATTTACAGAAACTAATGGTTATAGCTTCTACATCTCAAAGGTAATTAGAGTTATAAGATGATTTGGTGGTGAAAGAAAAGAAGAAGAGAGATCAAATTCAAATTTTTCTACTAACAAAAAATTATCAACTAACATTTAGTGATAAAAAAACATCTCAAAGGTAATTTCTTTATTCTTAAAATGTTAGCAAACATGCTAAAAAGCTACGTTGGTAGTTGCGTCAATCCATCACTCCCAATTTTTTACTGGGCCAAAGACCAATACATGGTCCACTAATAAATCTTATATCTTATATACAGACTACGTGCAAAGGCTTTACGTATGCACAATTTTTTATATATAAATGTCGATTTGAGTGTCAAAGTAGGGCTCTTGCATTATAATGGGATAATTTTTTTTAAAATTATCATAATGGTATATTTTAAAAAATTATAAAAATGAATAGATGGTGCGTTTGAAGTTTGATTTTATCATAAAGAAATCTTGCTTCAAAACACCATTTTATATTTATTTAAATTGTTATACTGAAATGAACATATAATTTCTATTTCTTAATTTTTTTCATTATTAAAAGTTAAAATCGTATTTTAACGTAAGATTTTAACATAGTTTTTTAATTATTTTAAAAATTGTATTTTAATTTATGATTTCAGTTTTTAGAAAAAAAAAATATTTTTAACAAATGAATTGTAAAATTGTTCTTTTATATATGATTTCCATTGTGAAATCGTACATTAAAATATGATTTATTTATTTTTATAATTTTAAAAAAATATCCATTGTGATTTTTTTTTAAATCTATCCATTTCCTTAATTAACCCGTCAAAGTAGCGTTAACGATAATTCCACCTTTATCGTCGAATTGGACCAGCAGACTCCTCATCTCGCAGAAATAGATCTAGTAACCTTACCAATCATTTGTGCTCCACTAGATCAAAAAAAAGAAAAGAAAAATGTTAACATATGGCTTTTTTAACTCATAAATATAAAAATAAAAAAAATTGTTTTTATAAAAATTTTAGTACATTTTCATTTTCATAAAATTAAAATGTTTTATTTTTTCCATAATAAATTTTGGATATTCAAATTCAAACTACATGTATTATTTTATTTCATCAATTATATGTATAACTAATATAAAAAAATCACATTTATACATTTTAATTTTATGAGTATGAAAAATTATTAAAAATTTTGTAAATAAATTCTTAACATTTTTATAAAATTTTTATATTTATAAAGATAAAAAAAATTAACCAAAGAAAAATTACTATTTACAAGCTCTGCTAGTTTCCCTTCCAATAGTTTTAAGAAACGATATATTTTTAAGATACTATATATGGTTTTATGGTATTTTTGCTCTTCCCAATTGTCAAATGTCAATAGGACCACTTTGTTAAGTTCAATATTATTAACACGAATGACCTTGATGAAAGACCGAGGAATCAAGAAGAATCGGGTATAGGAGATATACGATTAGTTAAGTGATTAAAAAAAATAAAAAAATTTCAGATTCAATCATTCTTGCTAACAAAAAATTAAAATTAAGAAATAATATTTGTCAATTGTCAATATAAAAAAATCCGGTCTTAACCAGCTCCCAACGTACTTCATGTTATTGTTCTCATCTCCGATGGACTAGGGAATATGGATCTCTCTCCTCTGTAGAACTATAATTGCACATACAAAATTTGTATAGATTTAGTGTACACATAATTAATCAAAGATCAAAATGCCACGTAGTACATTGAAACTTTGTACTTTTGAGTGTATAAATGTAAAGTGTGTTTGATAAGTTATTTTAATTAACAATAATTTATTGAACTAATTTATAAATTTGTTCAACTAAAATAGAAATGTTTGGTAACAAATTTATTTTACTAGCTTAATTATAGCATTTTCATATAAAATAGAAATGTTTGGTAACTTATTATTATTATTATTCTTTTATTTGTTTTTATCTCCAATACTTTTATAAATTTCCTCCCTTGGCATCTCATTTCATAGAACATTATTTTATTTTAAATGTTTTAATAAAATATTTGATCATCAAACAAAAATTACAAGAGTTTTATATAAAAAAATGATAAGAGTTCAAAATAGTTTTAAAAATTGTCAATCTTATAATTTTTTTTTAAAAAGTTAACTCAAAAAGATATGATCGAGCTAAGGATGCGGAGAGTGGATGGCTTTACTCTTGAGCTCTTATCCTAGGTTTATAATGTATTCATTTAATAAAAATATTTCGAATGAATATTCTTCTTTAATGAAGTACGAGTTCGATAGATATTTGTGAATATGTATGGGTACTTGTGAATATCTATCGATTTATTAAAAATTAAAAGAAATGTAAAGAATATTTTTTAAAAACACAATTATGGGAAAAAATTATAATAATAAATACTAATTAAATTTAAAATATTAATTAAATTAATTTTTGCAGGAAAAATTAAATTTTATTTAAATAGTTAAAAGTATTTTAAGTAATATCACGTGTTGGTTATTTATTGTACGGGTATTTCATTATCCAGTCTCATCTTGTTTAATAAATGAGTGTAAAAGTAAAACACATGCTTTCTCTAGGATGGGGGAAAATAAACTTCCCAAATTCATTCTATATTTAGTTTTATCTACGGATATAGATAATTAATGGTGCCATCCACTCATATCCTCACATACTAGAAAAATGGGGAATGCATATTCTTATGCTAAAATTTCACATCACATTGTCACGAGAAAATTCTAGATTTAACTTCTTTAAAATAAAATTGTATTAAAAAGTTAGAATTTATCTCAGAAACTCAACTTGTTTTAAATCATCAAAGAAATAAGTCATTTCTTCTCCCCCTTCAGAAACATTAAATAGGTCAGGTGCTATCAAATTTATGAAGAAAGATAAACATAAAACTTTCATACGACAAAGTGATACAAAAATTATTAATAAAATCCTGCAGGAAAACAGCGAGAGTGGCAAAATTTTGCATTAAGGACAAAAACATTCTTCATGTTTCAAGCACAATTCATTTCTATATTATTTTATCCGCTAACGAAACATGGCATTCTTTAATTTTATTCCTGCGTTCCCAAAATAATATAACGAATGCAAACTACGAGGAAGTTTAGAAACAAGTATCCGTTCGTACAAGGAAGTGGATAAGGATGAGCAAGGTCTCCCATGAAAATAAAATAGCCATATGGGTATGTATGGATGGTGATAAAAAGTGGGGCATATATGGATTTTAGGAAACTCATAAAGAAAAAGAAAACCAAGAGAAGCAAAAACGTGGAAGAATGGGAGATACTAGATAGATAGGGTGAGAGGTCCAAGCGATGTTATGGTCAAACAAAGCTCAAAGGGCATGCACAAACAATTGAGTATTGTTTACCGTCCAAGAACGGCAGCAAGGTCACATTCAGGTCCCCCACATGCTTAACTGTTCTAACCACACGAGTGATTCAGACACTGTCCATCTATACCAATGTGACTCTCCACACACCTAACTCCCACACACATTTATGCTGAGGCACCGCCGCATTATCATTCACCATCTTTAGTTCCAATAATCCATCTTGTTTAACAAACACCTTGACTTTTATATACATATATGTATGTAGGACTAAAAGTGTTTATCAACTGATACGAAATTATTTTAACTTAACTTGTAGTCTTGAATTCTGAGCATACAACTCTGTTATTAAGAGAAAATTTTATTGTTTATAATAGTTTAATAGGCTCAAACAGAATTGACTTTAAATGCAAAATACATATGATTTATATGTATGTCTTGGTTGTCAACCGCAGCTTCCACAATTTGAAGAATTCGCAAACCAATAATGCCTTTGACTAAGTTAACCCTTCACTCAATTTGTTGCATAATTAGTTTCATGATCCCAGAGAAGGCACCCAGCAAGCAGCAATTTTGGTTTGACTTGGCTTCTCTAATTGCCACTCACTCATAATTGTTAAAAAGATTTTATGGAGATACCTTTTTTTTCTCCACCTTTTTCCTTTTAAAATATTGTGGCTGATGTGTGTAACTGAAAGAGACCTCATGCTTTCTCGTCGGTAGAAAAGGGCGAGGAAAATAAGATAATAAAAGCAACAGCCGCATGTGGAGAATTAAAATAGGTAACTGATGTGAGCAGCTACAGAAAACTTTTTAAGATCACTCAACAGTGGAAGTGCTATCAGAATAAGATTTTGGTGGGGGTCCGACCAAGTAGGAAGTAACATGTGTATATAGTATATGCTTCATTATTTATTCCATTTGAAGGTGGCAAACATATACCAAGTAAGATGGCCCAATACGTAGCAACCAATATCAATATGAGTGTGAGTGCTACATATGGATCTTTCATTCATTGACTCATCTACTGGCCTGCAAAATAAAAACAGTAATTAAATGATCCATCCTGATGAGCCAGACTCTTTTGGTTCATATGATTGTTCCTTCTCACCCTGGTGGGCAAGGAGGGAAGTGTCACCTTATTGCATTTTAAGTTTTGTGCTTGTTATCACTCAATTATTGTTCAATTTTAATTTTTTCCTAACTTTAATCAATTTGTAGTTTTGTCATATGAGATGGGTCAGCTAAATTGACATTTGAGTTGTTAGAAGCATTCTATGTAGGAATGAAATGAAGATATTCTCTTATCATTTAGTTTTATTCTAATGGACTGAGTGCCCGGCCAACTAGGGAGGGGTTAGGCTATAGATACTGATCAAATAAGTTACTAGTTGGAGGAAATTGGAATTGCAAATTTACAGAGTCTGCACCTGAGAATGCTTAGGTCATTTATTATTTTGTTTTAATTACTACAGTAGAATATAATAGAGTAAGTAGAGTATTCCATGCGAAATTGATGGTTCATTCTGCACTTGCCAGACTGTTCAGATTTAAATTTGAGGGAAAATAATTTAAAATAATAGGGAGTGGATAAGTCTAGAGAAAGGGTGGAAAAAATTTGCAGGTTTCCTCTGCCAAATGAACTCAGGAACTCGAGATTCCTGGAAAGTCCAATAGTATACTAATATTCTGCAGCTGGCTAAGTACAATCAAAGTTGTCACTGAGTTAATAAAGGAATTAGCCAATGGTGATTTTGATTCTTGCCTTGACCAATGATCTTTATGATGCTTTATTTAAGATACTTTCTTGGTTAGGTATTTAGGGGATATTAATAAACAGCAAAGTTATGTACTAGACCAGTTATCACCGTCATCAATATACAGAAAATCAGATCATAATATGGAATAAACCCAGATGATTTTGATATAGCCGGCAAACGAGAGAGAACTGAAACTGGAAAAGGTGGAAAAAGTATGGCAATCCATCTGTAGGACAATAATTACAGGGGAGTAACCATTAAAAGTGAAACTTTTTAAGGGGGGAATAGCATTAGGAAGACTTGGACATTAAAGTGGGTGATCCTTTTTTTTTAATAATTAAAATTAATTTAATTTAAAATTTTCACTTTCTGATGACTGAGCTTTGTCTGACACAAAAGGGAGACTCGGCTGAGATTGCAGTAATTTTGTTATGCAAAATACATGCGATTGCAGTTACAGTTCCATCCACTTTGACGCTGTGAATCACTCAACTTTTGAAATATATGCCGCACAAGGCAAGGTGCTTTATCCGTGCTAATGCAATGCAACAGGCCGCGGATTCTCCATTTTGGTTACTTGTCTGTCATACCAATTCTATCAAAGCTGGCCGGCTCCATGGCCCAGACAGAGGGCTACCATCATTCTTAATTTGACAATGATGGCTCATACCAATCCCATTCATCAAAAAATCACTTACTTCAAATAAAAGGAAACACTAAAAATATATTCTAATTTATTATATCATCAGCAAGCTACATAATACTACTGATATATTAATTAAACCATAATAAATAAATACACATGAAGCCTTTTGATTTTCCAACCCTGAAAAATTACAAGAGATTTCCACCCAACCCAACCCAACCCAAAAGAAAGCCAAGTAAAATAAAATCAAGGTTTACATATGAAAATCCCAAGGCAAATGCAAAATAAGTAAATTAAGGGTTGGACAGGAAAATAGATAATGGTGGGTCTCAGTTTCATGCAATCAGTGCTCACAGCTCAGCATAGCACATTTACAAACTGCCTTCTCATCCCCACAAGTTTCTTTTTTTTTTTTCTTTTTTTTTTTCGGTGGGCATGATTAGAAATTAATTTAAAAAATAAAAATAAAAATAAAAAGCTGGTTGAGGAATCAGCGAGTCGACTCAGTGAGCAGCAACCACCGGTTTTGCAGCGAGTTGCCACACGGAGGTGGCAATCAAGGGCCTAGTGTGCCATCCCAACATGAGACACCCATTGTTCTCTTCCACTCTATACCCATCCCCACCCCCGAAAAGCTCGAGCAACATCCTAGCCTGCTTGTACGCGTTCGAACCCAAGTGAACCGGAGAAAACCCGGTCGAACCGAACCGATTCCGCCACTGGTTCAGCGTCTCGTGCCTTTCCACGCGGTCCATTCCCTCGCACGCCACCACGTTGCAGATTTGCTTCCCTAAGTAAACCTCCGACATGGCCTTGTCGTTCGGGTTCACAGGCGAACCCTCCAGCGAGTCAAATAGAGTTGAATAATAGTGCAGTGACTCGGTGAACCGGTCGACAAAACTCAGTCCGTTGTGGTTCGCTTCTTGCTCGACGACGGTGAGGATCTCCGGCCGAATCTGCCGAACGACGGAGAGGACTTTCTCCACCGCGCCGGGGCGTGCGAGGAGCTTGTGAAACTCGAAGACGGAGTTCACCGCCACGGACTCGTCTTCTCGGAGATCGAGCATGGAGGCGTCGAGATCGGCGAGGCTGTTTGCGACGAAGCCGCGGTACTCGAACTGCACGTGGATCGTCTCCGCCAGCTGCGCGAGCTTCCACCCTACCTCCTGAAGGTGGTCGGAGTTGTCCGCCGCCGGAGGTCCGATTCCGGTTAGCCGGAAAACCGGAGGGCCGTCGTTGCGAAGCGCAAGGGCTTGCATCAGCGCCGGCCACTGCATCCCCTGGTTGATTCCGAAATCAATCACGTGGACGCGGTTTTTCCCTTGGAACGCTTCGAGGATCGCCTGGTTCGCGGTGAAGTGCGCGAACTTGAGGTAAGGACAAGTTTCGTAGAAGTGTATCTGTAGAGAATCCGAGAGAGAGTGCTGCAGAGGGACGACTCTGTAGATTCGCCTTGCTAGCGCTTCGGCGAAGTAGGTTGCAACTTTCCTCATAGCTCCGACCTGCGACAAGGCGAGGAAGCCGATCTGTTTCACCAGCGCCTCCGCAACGGCGAGGTTGTTGTTCTCCACCGCCTCCGCGCACGCCATGAGGCTGTGCACGAGGCGGATCCCGTTCTCCTGCAAGTCAACGACCACCACTGCGCGCGTTGACTCGTCGGTTCTCACGCGCTTAGGGTTTGGTAGCGCGTCACTACCACCTCCATAGATTGCTTTCCCCGGAATAGCCTTGAGATCGTAGTCCGACGAGGCGGAATCCTTCTCGGGCTCTTCGGAGGGGAGAGGGTCAAAATTGGAAAGCATGGTTTGGAGCCAGTTGGAGATGTCGGAAGGGTTGTAATGAACGGCGTCGTTTGAAAGCTCCGTGAGGTCATCTGGGACATTTCCCATGGCTTCCTCAAGACGTTCCAGCTTCTGCGCCACTTCCGCCATGTCCGATGACCTCACCTTGTAACCCACCACCGCAAGAAGCTCGTCCATGCCTCCTTCTTCCTCCCAAAAATTCGATTTTCCGCTTGAATAACCGCAGCTTGAGGTCCCTGCGTTGGAACCAAGCTGCTCGCGTTCCCTCTTCATCCTTTCTCTTCGCTAACTCACCAAACCCTCTCTTTTCCTTTCTCTTCTATTCTCTGTTTCCTTTCTCTACGGTAACTACTACTGCTGCATCTCCCTCACTTCTCACATGACTCGCCCCCAAATCTCAATCAATTATTATATAGTTATAAAATAGTAGTATATGTGTCTATAAGTACAATCCTTTCTTTTTTCCTTTTTTCTTAAATGTCCTCAGAATAAAAATATTTAACCTGGAATAAATTATAAAAATATTTCATAAAACGAAAAAGGAGAAAACGCTCGTGACCGGCTCGAACACCAATGAAACTCCACGCAACCTCCTCTAACAGATAAGATCCAAAAAATAAACATGTGTGTTTTACTTTGTTTCCATTTTTGTGTTTCACTTAATTTAACAGATAAGTTTTTATTGCTGCTTGTAAAAAAAATTAACTACTTGTTTAATTAAGTTTAATAACTATTTGAAATATTGAATAATGTAATAATATCTAATTAAGATTAAATTATTTATTTGCGTTGACGGTGTACCAGTCTTATTTTTTTTTTTGCGAAGGATAATAGTATAACATATTAACATTTCTCAGAGAGAAAAAAGATTCAATGTGGGGAAAATATGTTTGAACTTTGTGAGTTTATTTTTTTTTATACCACTGCGCGCCGCTAATACTTCATTGTTACTGCCGTTAAAAGCTTAAATTAAGTACACGCAATACAGCTATAAAAATCGTATAGCCTCTACATTACTCTATTTCTAGGCGATGGCATAGACCTTATAGGTGAATTTGGATACATGGTAAGGACCATGAGTATCTTCATTAATTGCTAATTAACATTCCGTAGATATGCTTAGAAAAATGGTAAAATAGTAGTGTTTAGTTATAGAATTTTATTTCTTTAATTCATTTATGATCTTACTTTCATATTTTTTTGAGGTAAATAAGCTTTATTTTGAAATTGAAGTGAATTTGCTCTCGTTGTTATTTTATGATAAAAGTATTCTTCTAACCTTTGTCACAACTATAGGAAAGTCTATCAAAATGTACTTTAATACAATTAACACGACACATGGTCAATTTGTTTGTCTTTGGCTCAAAATTAATTTGAGATCATTGGAAATTTTTTGCTCAACTGTGTCTGGTATAATATATAATATATAATACAAGGGAGGGGGATTTCCATCTCTTATGTACCTCACGAGTGGATGTTCTAATTACATTATCAAAACTGGTTCTTTATCAATCCATATTTTGGTAATTAAGCATAAAGGGGCAATGACAGATAGTCAAATTTTAACCGACATTACCACGAAATTAGTTATCCTTGGAAATCAAGCTTTATTAACCGCCACCGTCTAAGTAAAGTCACACGGAAATCAGCTAGTAGTTACAAAGGAAAAAAAAAAGCTTCCACTGATTCAGAGTCATAAATCTAGGAAGAGGAAATCATAAAGCAATAATTGAATGCAATAATCAAAGAGATTATTGATTGTTGGAAAGTTTTGGCTCAATGGTATATGTTATAATAAATAATATGAGGGACAAAGGTCTCCATCTCTCATATACCTTGAGTAGATGTTATGGTCACATTACTAACACATCTTACTTGAGATTATTGATTGTTGGAAAGTTTTGGCTCAATGGTATCTATTATAATATATAATACGAGGAAGGGGGTCTCCATCTCATATGTATCTCATGTGGATGTTATAGTTACATAACTAGAGCTTGTCCTTTATCAATCCATATTTCGATAATTAAACACAAAGTGGAAATGGCAAGGGTGGAAATTCAAATTTCAACGGACACTACTATGACATTAATTTTCCCTGGAAATCAGGCTTTAGTAGCCGCCACCGTCTCAGTAAATTCGCACAAAAATAAGCTAGTAGTTACAAGAAAAAAAAATGAGAGGTTTCATCGATTGAAAAAGCCATAAATTTAGGAACAATAAATTAGAAAGCAACACACCAATACTGGCGACTTCTACCATATGTGATGACTATGGACACTCTAATACAAGTAGACTCTCATATAAGAATGACAATAAAAGATTTGTGTGAAAAGTGTAATTAAAGGAAAAACCTTTTAGGACTGGGCTCCTACATAGATGCCTAAGGAAGCAAGTCATGGAATGCACACCACAGTTGCTCATCTTATTTGAGATCATCCAGAGGTCAATGACAAAGTCAAACTTCAACCGACGTTATCAAAAAAAAGTTCTCCCAAAAAAATGACGCCTTCTTAATTGTTACTATCTCAATAAATTCACATGAAAATAAGCTAGCAGTTACGAGAGAAAAAGAAAAGGAAAGTTTTCACCGATTAAAAAAACCATAAATCTATGGAGATTAAAGCGGAAATAATAAATTCAATGTCGAAGGAGAATATCCATACAAAATTTTTCGAACATGATTCGATTACTATTATTAACCACATTGGGTTGTCATTAAGTGATAACTTCTACCACTATTGATGACTATGCACATTACAATATAGACAAGTTCTCATGTAAGAATGACAAGAAAAGAATTTGTGCGGAAAATACGACTCGGGAAAAACCTTTTAGGGTCCAATGGAATGCATCTGTGACATTATATAGAAATAGTACTCGTTTATATCATATATAGGCTAACAGATGACCTCAAAATTAGGCCTTTGTGCTAAAAAAAATATTATATCAAACATATTATAATCTTGCACAACTTGATCTTTACATTAGGAAAAAAAAAAGTTGTTATGCTCATTTAAAATCTTTTTATCATTCTTCTGTGATATTCTCCTTGCTTAGCGCATTGAATTTATTATCTTCCAATTTATTTTTTATTTATGCCTTCCCATCCTCTCTCTCTCTCTCTTACTTTCTACATGTTTATAAAATCATCTTACTTTTTACTTGTTATTTTCTTTCCTTTATTTTCCTTTTTAAATAATTTAAATTACTTACAAATTATTTTAATTTTCTTTTTTAAAATTCAACGGGACTAAAAATCCGGAAAATTTATTTAAACTTTCACCACTGTACCAACTATACTGCAGTAAATAGTAATGCGTTAAAATAAATTTTATTTAGTTATATTTTGTGTATAATAAGTGCACCAAAATTTAAATTTATAATTCCATGCATATTAGTCCCAATCCCCCGCCACTATACTGAATTTAGTGGATTAAATCTTATTTACTTTAAAATAATAACTCTCATGCATGCGTAGAAATTTTAAGAAAAATTTAATGCCTCAACTTTATTGTAACAACTAGTTAAGAACTTCAATTTTACTTTAATGATCAGTTAAATTATTTAAGTTTAATGATAAAATACTTGAATAATTTCATCAATTAAAAAGTTTATATGAATCATAAAATGCTATTTTTTATTAACCCTCGTGATATTCTATATAAAAATATTAAACTAATAGTAAATATATTAAATATTTGAAACATATAAAATATATTTAATTAATTAATTTATTTAGTAAATAGGAAGAGTTATAGAAAATGTTATGGAAAAATATAAAATCAACCATAAACACAATATTAATTGAAATTTTAAACACACATTATTAAATGCTTTAAATTTTTAATGGTTCAACTAAATGTTTTGAATTGATACTTTAAAAGGTAAGTATTTTGAATAAAATATTTTTTAATTTTTTAATTTTTATAACATATATATATATATATATATAGACACACAATAGAAAAAATTTGTAAATAAATAAAATCGTGCTCAAGTAAAATCATAAATAGGTTTATGCCTTACACATTTACTTTGATTATAGCGAGAAGAGTAGAGAAGCCCTACACAGCCGAAATATAGTAACCTGCATTGAAAGTTTAGAACCTACACTCTACATCCAATGCATCCACAATAAAGTCATAATTTCAGGAAAATTATGGGATTAACGGGTAAGTAAGTCAAAAGGAGTGATAATTAACGAACACACTATATGAGATTAATTATTGTAAAAGAAGATATCAGTGAAACTCTCAAATGTCAGCTCTGCCCCACATGATGGAAACCATTTCACTAAAACGGCCCCGCCGTCCACGTCAGTCCCCACCCTCTACGCGCCGTCAGTCTCCGTTATATTATGTTTTAACTTAACGAGTTAACGTCCTTCGCAACGCAGGTTACTCCATTTTATTTTTTTGAACAGAGATTATGATCTCTAGATAGAATCGTAAAATAAAAATTGTAAAAAGAAATCATTTTTTTATTTATAGAAACTGAGTTATATTATTGGTAGAGTAAATTATACATACTCTCTTTTGATATTTTGGACGTAAACAACATTGGAGGAGAAAGGTCATCTGACTAACACATGAATCTTATTAAACATATTTTTAATAAAAAATACTCTCATCTCTTTCATTTAATATTTGCAAACAGAGGATTATTTGCAGAGTATCTCAAGAACACAAAATATTATGAATCTCAAATTTGTGCGCACTTAATTTTTATTTTCTGTCAGAATTTTTTATTTCACATAAAATAATTGCACATCAAGAATTTGAAATCAAGCTATTTTAAAACTCTTAACCATCACCAACAACATTTACCTTTAGCTAATCACGTTATTTTTTACTTCCACTCTGTTGAAGTACAAGTGTGAGTTAAAGTCTCACATCGGATAGAAATAGAAAAGTTAAACACCATATAAGTGAGGAGAAGACTCATAAACTTGAGTCTTAAGGTTTTGGATTAAGATGTGGTGTCTAATTCACTTATATGGTTACTCACGTATCCCAACAATTGGTATCAGAGCCCAAGGTTTGACTCGACACAATCGGCTCGGACAAAAAGTCTTCCTGGCAGATGAGGCCAGGCATCGGATAGAAGACCCACATCGGGGGAGATTGTTGGAGTACAAGTGTGAGTTAAAGTCTCACATCGGATAGAAATATAAAAGTTGAACACCATATAAGTGAGGAGAAGACCCATAAACCTAAGCCTTAAGGTTTTGGGTTAAGGTGTGGTGTCTAATTCACTTATATGATTACTCAGGTGTAAATCTCCCTGATATTTACCCCATCGGTATCCCAACACACCCAGAACAAAAGAACATTAATAATTACAAATCATATCCTTAAAACATTTGGTCTTGAAAATGGAGAAATTTTTTCAAAAGATAAGAACAAAGGGGCCTTGGGTTAGTGTTGCTGCACGTACCCAAGTGGTGCCTTTTGTTTTGCCAGCTGAATTGCATATTGGAGATCAAGTAAGGTCTGAATCCACATATTGTTTCAACTAGTTCGTTCGCTTGCATATTGGAGATCAAGTAAGGTCTGAATCCACGTATTGTTTCAACTAGTTCGTTCGCGAAAAAGACGAGGAACGCGTGAATAACGCTTCTCCCTTATCCTCGTTAAATCCTATTTCGAATCGCATTGCCACCACTATGAAAGCAACCTCGCGTCCCATCCCCTCATGAATTGGAATCTCACGCACAAAAAACCCTAAACCCAAAACACCCTGTGAGGTTGTGACCACCATCGCAAGTTCCTTGCCCTTCTTCTTTGAGACCAGATGTTGATTTGGCATGGAAGAGGTGGCTAGCAACCGAATGAGGGAGGCGGAGGCGATTAGATCAAATGATGGAGTATGCAGCCAAAGAAGTTTGTGGTCTCAGAAATGAACACTCCAACCCTAATCTGTCATTGTTGAAAGGAGCTAATTTGGTTTATGATAAAATTATATTTTATTTATTTTTAAATAATTTAACGGAATCAGAATTTCATTTGAGACAGGGGATTAAAAATAATGTTCTAAAACGGAAGAATAATAAATATAATAAGCACAAACCTCAAAAGTATTCAGTGTAATTAACTTGATCTTGTTGCTAAATCAAGATTGATTGACAGCAATACAAAACGGAAACTCCAAATAGAAAGGGTTTGTTTAATTACAAACAATATCCAAAGTTTGGTCAACTTTGCAACACAAACCACATTGTTGAATACTATGAATAGGAACACCAAATTCAGAAAAATCATAATTAACCAGATCAATTTTGACTCTCTCGTTATTCGATCTTTTAAAAATCACTAATAATCAAATACGCGAAAACATTATGTTTGTTCGATATTTAGAAAAATTAATTAAAGACACTAAATATACATTCTTAAATGTTTTTAGTTACTTACAAATAAATATTGAATTATGTTTTGTTTTGAATATAATTAATATTTTAATTTTAATAAAAATATATTAATTTTCTTAGTGTATAAGCTTGATATATAATAGATAAAAAAAAACTGTTGACAAACTTTATATATGATAGAAGTGAAAATTATTTGAATTTTATTTATAACAGAAGTTTGAAGATTATGTGACAGCATTCTCAATTTTTCATGATGTACATATTGTAAAACATTCATTTTAAGTAGTTGATGGTTATGAATTTTTAATTAACTGTGTTATAATTATTAAAACTTTCTATTTGTAGATAATTTTTTCTCATTGTAATTTTTTCATCATATGTTTCATTGAACTATATAATAATAATAATAATATTAATATCGCATTTATTAAAATAAAATTATACAATTTTAATATTTCTATATTTTAATTTATTTAAAATTTATTTTTATCGTACACACGAGTGATATACTGACATTATAACATACTGATGAAAAAAGAGTGATAATATGACAGGCTAGAATGACAGTATAAAATAGCTACGGTAGGATTTATACCACTATCCAAACTTAAGTTTTTTGTGTTAATGGATCGTCTTTCAAATAGATTACATATATATTGTAGGATTTATACCATTATCCATCTTTTCGTACGGACTTTTCCTTAGCATGACTATCGCAACACCACCAGCATGTGTGGAAAGAAATGATTTTTGACGAGGCATGTGTGCCATTAAGTGAGAAGCTTCAAGACTCGATTTGTTTGTACTAATCTACCTAACATTAATTTAAAAATAATGTCAATGTGTTTCATGGGAACAAGATGTATTTGATTTAAATACAATTTTTTCTTTTTATATTTTTTAATCTCTAATTTTTGTTCTTCCATTTTAAAATAAAAATATTTAATTCTTTTGTTTTTAAAAATTAACAATTAAGGTCTAATCATTTGGTTACGTTTTTTATTTTTATTTTAATACAATTAAATTTAGACCTAACATATTTTGTACAATTAATAAATAAAAAAGTTAACTAAAATGTAAGAAATCAACAACACCTTTAACTTAAATTAATTGAAATTGGTGATAGATGAATCCAATAATAAATAAAAAATAAGACAAACAAGAGAAACTAAAATGTAAAAAATGTGTAAAAAAATTATTAAATCATATGATATTATTCCATTATATTATTAATTTCAAAAAACGGTCAAATTGATGATTGAACCAAATTTGTAATTTTTTTAAAATGGATGGTCAAATATCTCTAATTTTTTAAAAAATGACCAAAATTACAATTTATACAAAATAGAAAAACTAAAATTATATTTGAACTTAACTCTAAATGGTATTGTTTTTCGGTATGCTATTTTGATTTTGGTGAAAAATATGAAGTTGGTGATACAGTCAAATGAGAAAACATTTTATTTGTGTAAGCACATGTTGTGTCTTATGTTTTCCTCAATCACTTGATTATTATCAGGACCAATTTTGTTTCTTGTTAACGAGGGTTGAAAAGGAGATTAATGGCTAAAGTTTGGTAACTGAGAAGAGGAAGAAGAAGAAGAAAAATGACAAAGATGATGAGTTTTAACTTTTAAGGTTGAGAAGGACAAAAATGTATCCTATAGCACGAGATGCACATGAATCATTTTTCTTCAACACATCTCAAAAACTAATTAAAGTCAACAACCTCAATAATTTTGAAGAGGAGGGTGAAGACTTACTCTAATTTGACGCAGTTTTTCTCAATGCACCCCGCTAAAAAAAGATATGGGGACAAGCAAAATCATTGAGCACGATGGCTGTCAGGAAAGGATTATACGGAATGGTTTGCGATAAATGGTTTTTCTTTCGAACGAAAATCACATCGCAATTTAGCAGCGCAGCCAAATGACGCCTTAATTGTCATGGTGCACTTCTGCACAACCATCCAAACATGTCCTTCTGATAGGAGTATAGGACTGTAGTAACTAATAACTACGCCTCATTTTCAGGGGTATTCAATTTTAAATCAATCTAAAATAAAAAAAATTATAAAAAAATCGAATCAAATTAATTCTTAAAAAAAATTGAATGATTTTTTTCTCACACCTACGGGTTTGGTTTAGTTTATGTTTTATATTTTTGAAATTAAACGAAATCATAACACTTATACTATCACTTATGTTATTTTAATATTATACATTTTATATGTATATCATTTGAATTTATATATATATATATATATATATATATATATAATATCATTTTTTTAGATAATTTTTTAAGATATGTTTAATTTAAAATAGATAAAAATTTATCAGATTTTTATTGTAAAAGATTTAAGATATTAATAAATTTTTTGAATTGTTATTAACATTTTTTCAAAGTAATTTAATTTAGGAGATGAAAATAAGGATATAAATTTTAATGAAATAATATTTTAGTGAAAATCATAAAATTTGATTTGTTTGATTCGAATTTTATTTTAAATAAAAATCGAATCAAACTAAATCTTATATATTTTTTAAGTTTGATTTGAATAACTTTTTAATAAAAAATCAAACCAAATCTAGCCACAAATACCCTACCCATTCCCATTCTCCCTCCCTTAATTTTCTAAAATGTAAATAATGTTAATAAATATTTTTATAAAAGAGTAATTGAATTATAATTTCCCCCTCTCTCAATTGTTTTAGCTTATCATGCAAGAACTTTTATCCTCTATTTGATGGAAGTGGAAGAGTGTTGAAAATGAGAGCAATGACCAGTAAAAAAGGAAAAACTACCATTTTTATATTCTATCTTTATTCAAATTGTTCATCTCAATTTATTTTTATTCTATTTCATTCCACTTTATCATTACTAAATTATGAGAATAATAAATTATTTAAATATATTTTTCATATATGTAATATATTCATTTTTCAGTTTATTACATAAAATAATTTTTTTACTACGGTATATTTTCAAACTTTTATTTTGGTATATATTGTTACGTTTATTTTGGTATATGTTGTTAGTATAAGGTTGTTAAATAATAACTTGACACTATATTGGTTTGTTATATCATTACTTTGTTAAATTACCACATCATTACTTAACAAACAAAAATTAATAACAGGTATTAAAAATAAAATTTAAAAAACATTAGGTAAATAAAAAAATAGATATTAAACTAAAAACAAAATATATTATCGGTATAAAAAAACATATTTGAACTTGTGGCCGTATTTGAAACACAGATACTAAATGCAGAGCAAAATTTCAGTAGTCCAATAATATTTACTCATTTGACGGTTAGTAATTTTAATTTGATAATTTTATCATATGTTTATCTAAAGAAAATAATGATAGACGGCAGGACTGATTAATCGTTCATTATAAATATCATGCTACTTTCTCCCGAACTTTATAAAATATTTAAATAAACCAGTAAATTACACAACATGATCTATACTCAAATGAATTTATTAATATTTTTTTAATTCTATCAATTTGTTTGGTATTGATCATCTTTATTGATAATTAAATGTTTATCAAAGAATGACTAACAACTTTTTTGGGTTTTGTCCAATACCAAACAAATTGATAGAATTTATCATATCAAACAAATTTAATCATTTGAATAGAGTAAATTAAGAAAAAAAGAGAATAAATGATCATGCTTATCCTCAAAAGTGGAAGGTGTTGTTCGTTTAGTCTTGAAACTACTAAAATGATAATAAAAAAAGTTTATAAAATTATTATATTATTATTTTAGTTCCTAAACTTAATTATTTATTATATTTTAGTCTTTAAAAATATGTTAATACCATTGCTTTAATTACACAATTTTTTTAGTTTTAGACTAAAATGGGTGTCAATTACACTAGAGAGATTTTTCTCATTTTATTACTTTTAGGGACTAACTTGACATGTCTCATGTTTCCAAGAACAAAGTTTGTCATTTATCCTGAAATTAGTTATATATTGAATGAAGATATGAACCATTCAACATATGGATTTTTTTAATTTAATAGAGTCGGCCTAATGGTAGAGGGATTGGAATACAAACACGAGGACTTAGGTTCAATCAAGGCCATCATTGTAAAAAAAATTGACATATAATGCATTGAACACATGTTAATTAAAAGTAAAATAACACAAATTATTCTTTTTGGACAAGGTTTAAAAATATTTTCATTCTCAATAAAGTGAATGATTTTTTTATCCCTGTAAAACAATTATTTTTCATCTTCTAAAATATGAAATCTTTGTTTTTAATTCCTATTAAGTTTATTGTGATCTATGTAAAATAATTTTCTTTGAGTTTTATCTCTTCAAAATTTCATATCACTGTTTTTGTCCCCCAACTCTCATTCTAAAGTAGATAAATGACATTTATTTTAGGAATCTAAAAGTATCAAATACTGACAAATTAACACATACATTAGTAGGTGCCACCTAGAATGGTCACCCAACTTTTGTTAAACACAAACATTTTACAAGTGTTACATAATAGTAAAAACTAAAAATAATTATTTTAACTTTTTGAAGGTCTAAAATAAAATATATATAAAAACTAAAACTAAAATTGACTTATTTAAGAAAAACTAAAAGCATGTTAAAATGCTTGAATAATAACATAACCCAAATAATAACATCTATAACCCCTTGTCTTTAAACGTACGGTTCTCTCGAGTCCTGAGTAATATGAACTTTTCTTTTTTAGGGTGACCAATATGAATTTAAGTGAGGTATGTTTTTACAAATTTCCAAATAATTTTAACTTTTCTTTGTAAATTATGGTTCATTATTTTTCCGTTCCTAAACTTTTTTTTTATTTCTATCTTTAATCCATAATAATATAAATTTTAAGTAGTTAAAGTCTTTAAACTTTTTTTTATATTATTGTTGTTATCATGTAACAAAATTAAGTGAAAAAGTAACAACAAAAATATTGGTATTACAGTAACTTGTCACATAATTAATAAGTTTGATGAGATAATTATGTGTAATATTTTAATAAATTATATTTTTAATTTCTCATCTTTTTAAAAATGCAGCTTACAAAAAAAATTCATGTGATTATTTTATGAGATTTTTTTATGACATGTTAAGTGATTATCAATGATATTTCTTAAATGAAAAGACTAAAAGTGGTTAAAAATAAAATATTTAGGGATTTTAATTAATCAAAATTTAAATTAAGGAATATAAATTAGGGAGCAGAATAATAAACCCTTTAAATTAACATTTTAAAGTTCTCAATTTAGGCGCATCTTGTGCTTTAATTTTATTTACTTTTAATAAATCGTCATTGTCTATAAGAAAAGTAACATTTTAAATTTAATCACGAAGTTGTTTTAATGAAGTCTACATCAATCTATATCTCTGACAAATCACACCACCTAATCATATTTTAAAATAATAATAAAAAAAACTAACATGACTTTTAATCTGCTGTTCGAGGTGGAATATACTTTGTATATATGATGGCTGAACTGGTATATTTGATCTATGAAGAAAACTAATTAATTAATCTATTGATGGTGTTTGACGTTGATGCCGTCCGTGCAAGCTTTATAGTTATTTAATGTTATTATAAACAGAAAGATCACGCTCCATCCATTATGTGAGCGAATCTATCTATAAATATAATCGAGCCAGGTATAATACTTTTTTCACCGTGAGAGAGACTCAACTCAACAGTGGTAATGATTCTTAATTTCAAAATCAAATCCTGGTTACGATAGTTAAATAATAATAAAATTATGATTTTTTTCAAAAAAAATAGATAAATATATTAAAAATAAAAATAAAGAAAAATTTAAAAATTAAAAACTATCATTTTAAAAATTACTATTTAAAGTAATATTTTAAAAAACGCTTAAAGTTAAAAAAGTGAGTTCATTTTGATTTAGGGTTGATTTGTCTATTTAACAGACATGGCAACCAAATTTAAGCCGAACAATTCAATGTGCCACCTCTAATTAAAGAATTATGCAAAGCATGCATTATGTGAATAACATAATCAATGTGCATCTTAATTTCCTCCGTTTCATAATATAGAAAGTTTAAGGTTTTTAGGTAAGGATTAAGGAATGTAATCAATTTATTGAATTTTAAAGAAAATAGTAGTAGGGGTGTTCACGGGTCGGTTCGGATTGATTTTGGCAAAATTTAAGATTCAATCCAATCAAATTTGATCGGTTCGGTTCGGTTTGGTTTTCAGAAAAAAAAAAATTGGAACCCAACCTAACCCATTCATGAACGGTTCGGTTCAGTTCGGATCACCGGATTACCCATTTAAATTTTTTTTATAACTACTATTTTATATCATGATTCTTTCAAATATCTCATACAATTAACACAATATTATCAAATGTATGAAAGTAGTAAAATTGATTCATTTAATACCATCAACATAATATTCTAAAATAGACTTATAATATAAATTAAAACAAGATTTTTGAACAAAATTTACTATAATAGTCTGAATCACAACTGTTTCTTACAAACCAAGTTTTGTAATAACCAAATTTGTTGCAACCAGATTTGCTGAAACAAATAAATAAATAACATATGATTCATTAATATTATAAACATGGTAAACAAAATATGAAAAAAAAGGTGAAACAAATAACAATATACCTAAAAGCAATACATTAAGAAGTTCTTGCACTTGCAGTTTCAACACTTGGAGACTCAATATTATGAGTATTTAAAGCCAAACCAAACAACTCTAAAAATTTAAACACAACCCCGTTAGCACAAAAATTAATTGATATTTTATACAAATATAAAAATGAAATAAGGGATTACACACCTGATTCAATCTTTTCCGCTTCATTTATTTCAACTTGCAAATCATTAACATTTTGCTTAGTAGATCTAAGTCAATTTTGGGCACAAATGAGAACTTCAACAGTAGTATGACTCAAGGAACTACGAAATAAATCCAGAATTCTACCTCATGTACTAAATGCAGACTCAGATGATACAGTAGATACAGGAATGACCAATATATCTCTAGCAATACAGGAAAAAATATAATATTTGGATGCCTTCAATTTCCACCAATTCAAAATGTCAAATTCAGGGTGGTCATCTTCAACATCATCTTCCAAATACCTATCTAACTCATTTTTTTGCACCTCACCCTGTTTTTTCTTAATTTTCATTCTAAATTCATCATCTCAATCATCATCCTTATCACTTTTATCATCATTATGTTGTGAGACCATGTTTGAAGCCAATATACTAAAATTAGCTGAGTTGCTACTAGAATAAGAAATAGGATGTTCTAGTACATATTGCTGAATCAGTTTGTGAATGAGGTCTTTTAATTTTTTCATCATGTTCATGCTCTTCTTACCATCATACATACGATTAAAACAACATTAAATGTACTCACATTTATAACGAGGATCAAGGAAAATAACAATAAGCAAAAGGTAGTTAATTCTACCACTTTTCCAATATTTGTTAAACTTTAACTGCATATTTGCTGTCATCCTTTGTATCACTATATCATTATTATGCCTCCACTTATTTAGTGATTTTTGAATATTAACCAGCTTCTTAAAAAAAGTGTTAGCAGTAACATGCAATGACCCAGAAAAAGAAAGAGTTGCATCATAGAACGTCTTCAAAAAGTTAATAAAAACACGAGCATGTTGCCAATCAATCTCTCTGGGACATCCTTCCCCTTCACTAGATATGAGATTTAACACATATGAAGCCTCAACATACTCATAGCGATAAAATGCATGTTCATATTTTTCAGCAACATCTAACATCAAATAAGTAGAGTTCCACCTAGTTGGTACATCAAGTATTAACATGGCCTTAATGGATACACTTACTTCTTCAGTACACCTCTTCAAACTTGCAAATCTACTTGGAGAAGACTTCACAAACTTACATGCAGCTCTTATTTTTCTAATGGATAGGTCAATTTCTTTCAATCCATCACTAACAATTAAATTCAAAATATGAGCAGAACATCACATGTGCATGAACTCTCCATTCAATAAAGTATGCTCATTCCAAACACTCAATGTTCTAGCTAAATATGAAATAACCAAGTTATTAGCACTTGCATTATCCATTGTCACACAACAAACTTTTGAAATCCCCCATTCTTTTAAATAATTCTTTAGGGTTATCCCTATGGTTTCACCTTTGTGGTCAGAGTTCAGAGAAGGAGATGAGATGAAAGGGTAACAAAAGTGCTGGATTGAGCTTCATTTAGCCCACACATTTACAATACCACACCTTTTTTATTGTCAATTTTTTTTAATTTTTAATATATATATATATATATATATATAAATAATAAAATTTATATTATTATTACGGGTTAACAAATCAGGTCATCGGGTCAACAGATCTGTAAATCTAAACCCATGACCCAACCCATACATGAATGATTTTGATCGATTCGGTTCGATTTTGACCCAAATACATAAATGACCCAACCCAAACTATTCGGATCGATTCAGATCAGTTCGGATTCACGGGTGACCCATACCCGTGAACACCCCTAAATAGTAGACAACTTTTTAATATATTTTTTATTTCTTTAATTAATAATTCATTTATTCTTCCTATGTACTACTCCTATTAAGTATTTATTAAAGGTATCATTGGAAAAAATATTTAATATAACATTGATTTTGTAAAACGACGTATTTTGAAATAATTTTTTTCTCTATAAGATCATATATTTTGGAATGGAGGGATTATTAAAATATTCATTTCTTTCTAAATTTTATGATATTTAAGTTTTGACACATGAATTAAAGAATATAATTAACTTATTAAACTTCAAATAAAATATTAGGTAACTTCCTAATATATCATTTATGTCTTTAATTAATATGTCATTTACTATTTCTATACATTACTATTTCTATACATTATTCCTACTAAGTATTGATTAAACATAGTTTTGAAAAAAATATTTAATGTGGTCTTGATTTTGTAAAACAACATATATTTTTTGAAATAATTTTTTTCTCTAAAACGTTATATAATTTGGAATGAAAGAAGTTTTTTGAATTCAATTTTCTTTATTGGTTCCACAAAAAAATCTTTTATTGATTTAGGTGATGCAAATAACCTCTATGCAATAATTTGGTTGGACATTTTTTGTGATAAATATTGTAGTTAGATTATTTGATTATCCAGTTGGATCTAGAAGTATTTTTAAAGTTTCGATCCTTTAAGATAATTATAAAACTAATCATTTGTCTAAATTTAGTTGCACTTAAAATTCGTCATCTCTCTAAGAATATATTAAGTGAAAATCAAATCCAATTTTTTTCTTATAAACTTATAGTGTATTATCAATTCACTTACACCAAACAAATGTTGGACATAAAGAAGTTGAAAGAGGATGAAAAAAAAAATCAAATTAAGCTACCTCTCTAATTGTTTGAATAATAATAAAAAAAAGTAGCCCAACATTTTCTCAATCTCTCTCCATTTTGGAAAGAAAGATGAAAGAAAGTTGGTCAAAGATGATAAAAATATTAAATTAACCTTATGCTTACATATCTAATTTTTCATTAAGGATATTTACGTGATTTTATATACATATTTTTCTTTATTTCTACTTTCTACATAACAAATCAAGAGATTTAAAATTTTAACCTTTATTTCTTTTCATTCTGCCTTCTACCAACCAACCTATAAATCGTCTCATTATTTACTATTTTTTTCTTTTCTTTCACCTTTCATTTTTTTATACCAGACAAAACATACAAGTGGGTGTTAATTATAGCTAGGCATATAAAAGGGAGAAGGGTGGCCTAGATCATAGTTAGAGAAAAAACCATGTTTTTGCTTTGATGATGGATAGACTGCATTATTCAGCAAAAAATAAAATAAAAATGGATGGACTGCATTTATTTTCACAAAACGTTTTATGGTACCCTCTTCCCTCTATATACTAGTAGATGGATGGGTTCAAATACAGATTTTAATTAATTATGCAAAACTTCCACCACGTCAATTTCTTAATAATGTTTTCATATCATCGAATCAATTGAGCACTACTTCATTGAATACATTAAATGGTTCTTGTCTGCGGGTGGGAATGTGCAATCGTCCTGATAGGAGAAAGAAGGCCAATCCCAAAGATAGACTATACTGTACTTCTTTTCTTTGATTTTCTTAGAAGAGAAAATGAAGAGTTATAGTCGATCCTATTCAAGACCTAAATAGTAGTACATATTGAAGAATATTTAATATTTAAAGTTGATGTGAACATATAACAGAGCATTTAATATATATACAATAATATAGTTAAATTAAAATATTATTATTTAATTCTAGTATTTTATTTGTAATTAAATATTATTGTAGTAGTTATTAAATAGAGCTACAGATAAAAAGTAATTAATGTAAAACATCAACAATAATTTTGATTTTTTTTTAAAAAACAATGAGTATAAAATGAAGGTAGTATATATGAAAAAAAATATAAAAATGTCTAGTTGGATTAGCTGAACAGCATGTATAACTTATTATACACCTTGTATGCAAATGAAAGCAAAATACAATTAACGGATCAAGTTTGTTAGTTTTATAATTTTTCAACGCAAACATATTCGATTAATGCTGCAACCTGCAAGGTTGATGTTTAGATTAGCTGTTAGGAAACTCAGTCAGGTTAAGAGAGGAAAAGAAATGCCACATATGCAACCAGTGGAGTTTTGGGTTTGCTGTTATCGTAACGTATAATCTATCAAATAGGATTTGGAGTATTTGTTTGTACTTCTTTTCTGGTTTGAGACACTCCTTATGTTAAAAACCAGTTTTTTTTTTATAGTAATATTCAATTTTGTCTTAAAAAAAAACTCAAAACATGCCAGACATAAATTGGGTTTGTCTTTCTGGAAAGCAAAAAATTGAATTAAAAATTGATCAAAACTATTTTTTTTTTTAATTTCCGAGTCAAATTAATTCAGATCCGCTTAACTATTTTTCAATCACTGCATCCACGGCGTCAGAGCTTAACGTTATAAGATCTCGATGTTTAATTCAATGGCCCTCACATATCATATTAGTATCTTGCAGGTAGAAGTAGAATTGCTTCGATGTTACTAGTACTAGCTAATAAGGAGCAGAAGATTTTCACTTTCTAAAAGGAAAGTGAAAAATATTTATGTACCTAATAAAGCAACTTGGCATTGAAATTCAATCATTTTCTTATGAAAGTTACTTAGGCTTTCCAAGAAAGTCGAAAAGTTAATGCACTTATCATAACCCTTAACGTTATCAACATTCATTATTTACTAGGTTTTTTCTTCTCTGGATAAAACCAAACTGTAGTTAATAATAGTTAATGACCCAATCTACAGAGTAACAATTAATGAACAATTTGGTTGAAACAATTGTATCTAGATAAGAAAATAAAGAGTCCCATGAAATTAAGATTTCTGTCCAATATTTCATAATTAGTAAAAGAACCTGGATTAGAAATCCCTAGGTTTTGTTTAATTATGAACGTCGGACAAGAGAGTAATATGACTCTCTCCGGTTAGTCGATTATTTAGCTATATATGTTAATAACAAGAGGTACCTAATGCAAATGTACTGTACTCTTAAAAATTGTTTGATCGTTCTTATTTTCTAGTAAGATTTTTTTATATCATGCTCTGGCTGAATATATTTGAAACAGAATGGAGAAATCCACCTTTGTTTCAACCATCATATCAAAGTTTTCCCCCAAACATCTTATAACAAACATTTTCATGTGCTATATTTATTTTACACATTGTCTCATTTGATCATTGTTGGGCCGAAAGCTACCCACGACCCAATTGACAGAGTGTTAACTAATCCAATCCACAAATAATATGTATCATGATTTCGTACTTACTTGGTCCTCTATCCCAAAAGTTTAAAGGAAACTCTCTAATAATATCTTATCTTTGGAGACCACAAAGATAAGATATAATTAAATTAGATCACCACCTAAAAGACTAGTATATAATTCAAGTTGGATCTAGAGATAAGGGTAGATTACACACTTATTTTAGATAAACAACCTCAAACTCAGGAAGAAGCCCTATATCAAAAACATAAATATTTTCTATCTTTCCAAACTAATTTTGACTAAATTAAAAGATAAATACCCTTTAACTATTGTCCAATTACAACAATATTTTGTGTGTGTGACAAAAATATTTTAATTTTCATACCATCCAAATATAATGAACATTTGTGAACAGTTATTTTTTACCACTCTACTTAAAAATAATAACTATCTTATATAGAGAATCTTAATGTTAGAGTATCTCCAACCTAATCATCGAATTCCAGGCATATTATGCAAGCAAAACTTTGTAAAAGATACTTAAAATACATGTGGAAGGAAAATATGGGGAAAAATCAGAAAGATCATATAAACATGTGGGACCATTTCATGTTCAGAGGCATATATAATTGTACCTTTCGAAGATTCTTCCGATATTTCGTTTTGGGTCCAAGTGTTGGTTGGGTTCATACATTTGCACTGAGGGAGAGGGGGAAGAGAACCATACGTTGGTATCTAATTGGGGCCACAAGATAGCGAGATTTAACTCCCTGCCATGTGCATCATGGTCCATCTGAGTAATCTAGCTTGGTTCCTGCTCCTTAGTGTGTAGCTTCCCACCAATCCCATCTCACAGGCTCAGAAAGTGAAAACTCATTTGCACCTTAGGGGAGTGTTTGTTGTGAATTGCTTTTTGGGGTCCCGGGTTTCAATTTAGATGCACATGAAATGACATCACAAAATAAAAAAATAAATGCCTTTAAGAGGGCATGTCATGTTTTACTTTCACCCTTGGCCTAAATCAAAGTGGGATCAACTGCTACTTTGCTTCTCCAATCCCAACCCTGCCCATATGATCATGAGCATGTGATGTTTGGTTTTCCACAATCCGTGGCCCGTCCTAGACTGCTAATGAAAGTGAATTTTTCACTTCTCTTTCTGGTGCTGATGAGTGCCTTTTAGTTTTAATCACGCAGCCTCATCAACTCATGTCTTTGATGTAGGGGAAATTCTTGAATAAGCACGGCTATAGCTAGGGATCAGTTGATATGGGGACTTTTTAGTATATATGAGACCAACACAAGATTGAACATGTCTAGTGTGTGACTATGGTAGGTGGCTACTGTTTACTTGAAATTTTCTCTCTCTCTCTCTATATATATACTAGCACCAAAGGGAGAATGTATGTTTCTTTGCTTATCATTATTTTTTATCGAAAAATTTGTTTGATTATTTTTAGTAAATTTTTTCTTTTAATTACATTTTTTAATTTATAAGATTTGAGCTGAAGATTTAAGTCCACTTCCATTAAGATAAATAATATATTGATAAAGAAAGTATGTGCATGGTAACTTACACTGCAACCAAATTTATTTTGAAACAATTATATTTGTGATATAAACTAATGGTTGGTACTTAGAAAAAAACTAATGGCTAGTAAAATACTCTTAGATTATAATTTGTGGTAAATAAGCATTAGTATGTAAAAGTTTAATTTATAGCATTAATAGGAAAAAATTAATAAAATGGTTTTTTTTTACAATAAAATGATTATTTACGGGCACTCACTAAAAATGTCAGTAATACTTTTATCATCCTGAATAACTAACCATAATCTAATTGTTAGCAAATGTTTTAGCAGTTATTTAAATTGTCACTAAAAGGCACAATAATTATCACAAAAAATAACGTTTGTTATAGTTGTCTTGCACTACAGAATTTTATAAAAGCAAGTAGCCATAATCTAGCATAAGTAACAAGAGAGATTTTTTGAATATTCTAGCATAAGTAACAAAAGAGATCGTGAATCATTGATTATTGTACTGCATATTTTTTTAACAGGCATTCAAATTATTTTTTCTTGTCAACTTAGTTGCGGAATTTGGAGCATTGCATCAATGTATTGTATGTAAGAAATATGAAGGAAAAAAAGTAAATTTAAAATTATATGACAAAATATTATATTTTGTTGATAATAAAATATAAAATTAATTTCATAATCTAATTTCCACTACAATTAAAATGAGCTTCAAGTTAGTCACCATATAATGAAATTTAGACGAATTTTAATAAGTTAAAATACATATAAATTGCACAAACAAACACCTAAGAGACTAAATTAGAAATAAACATGTTAGTGACTCAACAAAATATATTTCTCTCTCACAATTTATTTTATATTCAAGATGAGCATGACTCAAACTCTAGATTATTTAGTCAAGGAACATAATTTTTGTCTATTATTGTGAAAAGTCTATCTAAATGTCATAATAGTGCTTACTTGTTTTGTGAAGAGCGTTTTGATTTGCATTTTCAAACTCTCCTTAAATTGGATGGTGGGGAATCTCATGCCTAGTAGCAAGTAGTACTGAATTAGCTCCATCGTGTATGGATAGGTTTGAAGACTGTCCCCACGTCTTGCATTCGACGCGTACGAAACTACGAATTTGAGGCTAATCCCTTCTGCTTCAGCTTTCACTTAACTCTTATAGAAATAATATTATGTTTATTATTGTTACTAATAAAGTTATGAGCTTAAAATCTATTCACCGACAATGTAAAAAAACCTTGCATACTCAATCAATCATAATTTCATAAATGATGTTAGGCATTTAAGTTAATTACGGTAAACGTCAAGAGGTTGGTAATTTAATTATTTTCCCTGTTTAATGTTTGTTTTGAAATTCTTCAAATTTATGAGATTGGTTATTAATCTTAATAAAACAAATTAATTGTATAAATTTATTTTAAAATATTAATAAGTATTTTAAGACAAGCCAGAACAAATGCGATTTTTTTAATAAAGAAAAATTCTGAGAAAAATGCTAGTTTTGGTTCCTGACATTCTTTCCCAAACCTAGATGTAATTATCACTAATCACTATCTATCAGTTGGGAATGATTTCTCGTTGGCCATTAATTAAGTTTCAAGTGTCTCACTCTTTCTTGATATAAATTAAGTTGCTTTGCTTGGATTTTTTAGGTTTGGACATTTTTTATGATTACAACATATCTGTCGACTTCTTATTGTTAATTGCGTGGGCTATTGTAATTGTAGGCTTTGATTATGGGTGTATTTATTTATTTTTGGTTGGTACGGTTAGTTTGATATACTTATATGAGCTCAGTATATATTTATTGTGTGAACTTATATATAAGACTATAACTTTATGTTCTGTGAAGTATTTTTTAAAATGTAAATATTGTTGAACTCACAAATTAAAATAAAATTTAGATCTACATAGCTACTCCTTGTCTGCATTTTAGTCTTCCAGCCTGTACCAAAAAAACGGCTACTGTACCAAAAGAAAATAGTCATCCACCATTTTTGATAGCCACAAGATAAGAGATAGAATTTCTAAAAAGAAAGATACGAGATAGAGAGCGTTTTGGGCTTGAACAAAGGCTTTTGAAAGGCTTTTGAAAAGTGTTAAACTTCGTAAACCATTTGGCTTTCTTATATACCATTTTGTTATTTAAAACCCAAAAATACCTCTGCAGCTTTCCTTTTGTATTTTAGTTGGTTGCAGCTCATGTATGGTTATGCTTGTTTTTTTCTTCATTTTGGTTGAGTTGAGTTGTTGGAAATGATTGTGCATTGGTGATAGATGGTGCCATTGTTTTGATTTCGTCGAAGTGGTGGCATCGTGGTGGTCGTCAGAGTCGTTGAATGGCATCGTGATGGACGAAGAAGTTAGTGGTGATGTTTTTGTTTCGTATGGATTCGGTAATCCGTATGACTGTTACGGATTGCCTAGTCCGTAACAGCCATATGGATTAGACAATCCGTATGGTTCTTCATCATCACCTTACAAACACAATAGTAGCCAAACCAATCTATAATGGGTATTTCATATAATAGTATTCAATACATGTAATACAACACATCATACAATACAGACTATTTATAAAAGCCAACCAAAATGCTTAAAATCAAAATTGTCCAACAATTGATATCAATAAACATTCCTAACTTCAAACATGGACTTAACAATACTAAGACAATATTATTGTTCCCTATGTTTGTGAATAAAGAATGTGAACGAAGAGAAAGCACTAATGGAGATTCAACATAGTGTTTTTTAGCTTTTAAGATTCAACGTACTAATTGTGAGGGAATTTGTGTATATGGTTATGTATACCAGATTCAACATATCACTAGAATTCTTCATGTGCAATATATCTTCTTGAATCATGTGGTTATGTATACCAGAAGTAATATGTATTACTAGCCCCACTTCCATTTATTTATGAATTATGATAGAGAAGTTGTTTTGTCTCCTCTGCATGAAGTGTTTATGCATGCTTAAAATGGATATCTAATCTATGAATCCACAAAATAGATATTTAAAGATCATGAGTGACAAAATTATATTTTCACTTCAATGGTATTCGATATAACGGGTATTCAATTCATTTAATACAACACATCATACAATACAAACTCTTTATAAAAGCCAACCAAAATGCTTAAAATCGAAATTGTCCAACAATTGACATCAATAAACATTCCTAACTTCAAACAAAGACTTAACGATACTAAGACAATACATGATCAATTATATTTTCACTTTCTAATCCTTGACTTGTACATAATATTGAGTTCTTTTTAATTTTGTTAATTTAAAAACTTAAAAATGCTCATACGGATTACACAATCCGTAAGCCTCATACAGATTGACTAATCCGTATGAGTCTTATGGATTCAAGAATCTGTGTGCTAACCCCTATTCCATTTCAAACACCAAAAGGAAAAATGACTCACCTCGCAATGCCGTAGCCACCAAACGGAGAAGATGATGTCACCACGAAAAAGATCGATTCCGATGAAGGTCGTATCGACCAAAGCGCGGCGTAGGATGGGAGCAGGAGCGGGAGCGGTGCAAGATGAGTAATAATGATTTTTAAATTAAAACATGGAGGGTAATTTTGAAATTACACTATTACACCAATGATGTATTAGAAATCCTTACCGTGTATGAAGCTGATGCCTTTTGAAAAACATGGAGAGGCCCATGCTGTCTGCTGACCCAAGAGTGGAACCACTTGGAGTAGCAATTGACTATAAACCGGTTTGTATTTGAGAAAAAATAATTAAAATCAATCTCTTAGAAAGGAAGTAAAATAATTTAAAAATAAAATATATCAAATTTCTCACTTGAGTTAAAATGATGATATAAAAAAGTGTATTTCTTCAAAAGATCCTTTTGAAATTGACATTAGACATTTTTAATTTATTTTTTTTGCAAAAATTTATAAATTATCATATTTTTAAAATTTTATTCCCCACAGTAATGACGCAAGAGAAATTTTAGTCTGATGTGAGAATAAAAGCTGAAAGAAAGATCATTAACGAGTTAAACGTACAACATCTAGCTGTCCATTTTCAACATTTCAATATATTATGAACTAGTTCTCTAACTGATTGGTATGCTTGAAATAAATTTAACTTAGTTTCTGAGTTAAAAAACAAGGAGCACATCTCACCGTGTGTGTATATATATATAATTTATTGACTTTTATAACTATATTATAATAATAAAATACTTTTTTATTATATCATGAAAATATATTTTAAAAAACTATTTGATACTGATTTTATTTTGAATATTATATTAATATAACATTTTTATAATAATTAGACTATACACATAGTACATTGACTTGATTTAGAAAAAAAATATTATTATTTTGTTTCATGACTTAGTTTACTTAAAAAAATTATTCCTTAAATTTAATGTTATCTCCTTCCAGTAGTTATAAGTTATAATTGATTAATTTATATTTATTATGAAAATTATTTAATTGAATTATTAACTTTGAATTTATAATATTTTTCTAATTTTATTCTTAATTTTTTTGGGAGTCTATTCATCTTGTTTTATTTTTAAGGGAGAGAGAAAAATATAATTTAAAATATTTACTAAAAAATTAAAATACGAAAAAGAAATAAAGTCTTATAACAAAGGAGAAAAATATTTATCGATTATCTCTTGGAAACAAGGATGCAGGGAGTAAATTTAATATCAGTTGAGTTCTAATGAAAAAAAATTATTTGAAAGAATGTTATATTTGTTTTTCTAATATTAAAAAATATTTTAGTTTTTAAGAAATTATGTAATAGATGATAAACTTGAGAAATAATTTAGTGATTTAGTATTTAACTATAAGAAAAAATAATTAAAAAATACTGTAAAAGAGAAAAAGTTGCAGTTATAAAAGTGTAAATGGAAATGTTTGCATGCTACTTTTAAAAACCAGCGAGATTTGTAAAAAAAAAAAAAAAAGGAAGCTAGAAATACAATTTGTGATTTGTGAGTTTCCTACGTAGTGTTCTCATTCGTTGTTGGTCGTGCTCGACCTCTTTCTGTCGCCATTCTCGGCGATCCGAAGCGCAAAACAACCGCAATCCCTACGAATTTCGTGTCTCGATCACTAATATCAAGGTAACAATCATGGATTCCAAAATCTATTGTTCTGTTCGATTTGCATGTTAATCTTCGTAATGATTTTGATGCTTAGATTCTTAGATTCTCTTCGTGGAAGCCTATGGCTTTTTCTTTTGTTTTGGTTGTTGCACTTACACGCTCATAGAGATAGCTATTCTGGTTGTAACGTCTTGTTCTTTATTCATGTACTTTTGTGGGGTTGGTCTAATTACGGCTTGTAATTAGTCAATTCTCATTCCTATATATACATATTTGGCTTTTCCAAAAAAAAAAAAAAAGATTTGAAATTGCATGCTTTCTGGGTTGAAAGAAGTGCGTTTGGTTTAGAACACTCTACTGCAGATGATCCACCGCTGGACTCCCAGTTATGATCTCCAAAAGTAGGACCCCAAATGAAAAACATCAGTTTTCTCATCTACAATTCCATGCATGAAATGAAATATTCAGGAGCACAATAGCTGCAAATCAAGTAATGAGGTGAATATATTAAATCACGAGAACCTACTAAACTCTAGCATTAGTAATTTTTTATTTGCGTACCCAAATGTGCCTTCAAATTTTGATACATTATGGTGAGTCTATTGTTCTGGTAACCACTTTGCAAGCCCAAAATCACATATCTGGAAAAAATCTCAATCAATTAATAAGGGAGTGATATATCAGAAAGATTGCGTCAAACAACAGGGAGTACAGCAGAGCCTTAAGAGACATGGCCTGCTACTAATCTAATTTACAAGCAGAACATGAATTAGCAACATTTAGCCATTAGCACAAAACATGACATGAAAGCTCAGTTCATGTATTATCTCATGGCAAAAGTTGAAAATTTTTCAGAGGATAAGAATAATATTAGAAAATAGTATTCTATTGCTTAATTAATGATGATATGGCAGAGATATATATACATGAGGAGCTCATTACCGCAATAGAAGTTAAGTTTATCTTAGCTTAGAATATTGGAACATATCAGTTGATAACAGCAGAATAATATAAAATTGTTACACCTGAAACTAATGGCGAAGTTAATGCTCCTACACACAACCACAAAAATTCAGAATACATTCATGGAGCCTAAGTTTCATGTATCAAAGTAATAAATTCAAAATTCTCCATGACCTGAATATTCTCTGCCTTAATATCTCTATGAATGATTCACCTGTGACAATTATTCCCAACGCAATTTTATACCTTTTACTCCATTCTAATTTGTTTTTATCTGAAGTCTAAACCTGGAATACACACCATGAAAGAATAAACAGTGAATACTAAATACATTAACATTAAGTTTTCTCATACGAGGAATCTGCAATGCAAACTAAAGTACAAACCATGAAGAAGAGATCCTAGACTTCCCAGTGTAGATAGTTCAAAGACTAGTTGCTGGCTTCTACCCAACATCCAACTAGCCTGGCAGTATTAGGATGGTCAACATGAGCAATTACACCTAGCTTACATAGAAAGCCTGCGGTTTTTTCATCTGTGGTCCCTTTAGTCTATTTTTTCACAGCTATTAGTTGCCCATCTTGGAGACACCTCTTGTAAACCTCAGCCAAACCACCTCTTCCAATTATATTTTCAACATGTAAAAGGAACAATGAAAATCAACCTAGTCAAACTGATCCCCTCTAAGAGCAAAAAAGAGCATTAGAATCAAAATGTGACATAGTTAGGGTGAGATATCGGACCATTGCTAAAATTGTTGGTTGTATTTCTGAGTTCAGAGAGGGTGAAAGTGACCCACGAAGACCTGAAGTTGTGTAGCTTACTTAGAACTTGGTTTTCTCTGCTGCTTTTGCTTTTCCACTTTGGTATGTTGGGCATACTAAGAGGAGGGAGGGACCCTAGGCGCTTAGAAGATTTTTCCCTCCAAAGTTTGAAGAATTTGAACCAGTGAGAGTGTGCCCTCGAGATTGTAATGGTGGTTTCTGATTCAGGTGATTGGTTGTGAGATTCAAAGTTTTTCATGCAGACTTCCAAGACTCCTCTTGGTGATGCTATATCTTCTTTCTCTTTCTCCAATTCCAAATGCCTCAATTCTAGGGTTGAAATAAGTAGGATGTGTTGCGTTTTGAGGTGTATTTTTGTGTTCCTATTTTCTATCACAAACATTTTAGGGGTCGAAACCTTTTCTGTTTTATTTTTTGACTTCATTCCTTTGTGTATCTTTTCCCCCTTTCCCTTGTAATCCTTTTAGACTTTTGATTATAAAGATTAACTTTTTAATTTTTGGTAATCTTTTACTTTTAAAAAAAAATGCAGAATAGAATACCATCTAAATCTAATTTGGTCAGGCATTATTATAGATGAAGAAGGGGGTTTGTGTGGGATGTAGAAGTATGACATAATGATATGAATATGCATTTTCAGCAGTTTCAGGGGCGTAAAGGGAGGACTGGAATGTTATTTGGTTTCCTGTGTTAAGGGAAATTTGGATCAATAGAAACCATATGTTGTTCAGGCAGAAATTGATTAATATACAAGATGTAGTTGAGGATGTTAAAATTCATTCTTGGAGATGGTTGAGGGGAAGGAGGAAAGATTTTACTTATTCTTTGACATCATGGATATCAAATCCTAGACAGTGTCTTGGAGAAAGTTCAATAATTTTTGAATAATGATGCAGAATGTTGGAGGTTGAAAATCAGTTGGTGGATATTATTATGTTCAAGTTTGGAGACTTATGGAAACGGTCAAAGTTATGAAATAATTCTCTGGTATCAGTTGGGGATATGGATCGAACACATGGTGGGCACTTGGTTCTGGATCTTCTATGTACATAATTTAGATGTAGATGGTCCAATTTTAAACAGATACAGGCAGTTAAGACAATAAAAGGGAATGCTTTCAGATGTGTTGCAGGAAAAGAATAAAGATTGATCCTGTTATGATCAGAATCGTGATGTGCTTTTGGTCCTTTGGTTGCTTCAAATTATGCAGGTTTAAAGATTGGTAATATGCTGCAGCATGAAGTGGGCAGAGAAATATAGTTGGTATTTAAATTTTTTTTCTATTCATCTATGTTGGATTTATACTCTAGGTGTTAGCTAGAGGTATTTTGAACTATGATGTATGATGTTTCTGTCTTTGTTTTGGGCACTACTTGTGCTAAAACTGAGTGTTTTTTAATATTATATTCATCAATGTGGAATCAAACATGTGAAAATTTACCTAAAATTGCGTTAAGTGATATTTCAACGTAAATCTAGAGAAATGTGAAACCAAAAACGCACTAAGTCTGATGAAAACACTTTCAAAGATTTTATATGAAAAAATGTTAGTTATTTGACTTGATCCTGACTGACCCAAAAAAGGAAATTTGTTTTTGCAGCTGGAAGAGATGAATTGGATACAGCGCAAGATCTACCTTTACAATGTGACTTTTGGGCTGTATATGTTGGACTGGTGGGAGCGTTGTACCTTCAGTATCCTTTATTCCACTCTATAGTCTATTCTAAATGGATTTTAACTCCTTTATGTGTTTTTCCTTTGTAATTCTCTTGGAATGCAAAATTTTGATCACTTTTCTTTAAAAAGATTCATCAATTGATGTCCAATAGTGGTTTTGGTGTCCTTTGGTTAGAAAGACAACTTAAACTATGGTAGAGAATTATGACAAAGAAGTTAAGGAATTTCTTAAATTCATATGCTGTCTTGTCTGTTGTGGTACTGCTTGTTGGAGTTCCTAAATTTTTGCAGATATTGTGGTGTTTGTATTAATGTGTTTCGTTCTACGATATGTTACTCGGTTCTTCAAGAGGTAGTGCATCTCCTCCATCTTTTTAATTAGTGACATAAATTGAATCCGTCCAAGTTTAACATGCATGTAGTTTACTAGATTATAAAAAACTAAAAAAAAAAAAAAAAACTATGTACCCCATTGTCAAAAGGCTCCTCGCTATGTGAAGATAAGGGGGAACGATGTTGTATGCAGCCTTACCCTTACATATGCAAAGAGACTATTTCCGGATTCGAATTCATAACCAACAAGTCATTAATACACAATTTTATCGGTTTGCCAGGGCTCGCCCTCAATTTACTGGATTATAATGATATATAATTATTTGTGGTTATTAAGTCTGCTAGTTTTTATTGCACTTATTCTTGTTAATTAGGAATGCATATCACTGCAGTCTGCAAATAATATTTAACATGCATGTAGTAAACAGCACACTCTGACATTTCTCCAATCTCCACCTATGCAAACTCTTAACAAAATACTTTTTTACGGGACTAATCTCCTACATTTGTCTCTATAGATCATACTATAGACTATTAGACTATACAAATTTTAGAAAACTCAGATCTATATGTAACATCTTTACGGACTTCTACAATGATCTGATGATAACCATTGGTCAAAACTCAAACTTGAGACTTTTTCACCAATTATTTCTTTCACTGCAGTTGTAAATTAGAGATCGAAGCCAAAATAAGCAGAGCAACATACAATTCTTGGGGGGATTATATATTTAATCCAATTGATGTAAATCCTTTGTAGTGCAGTAATATACCATTCTGAGAGCCCTTTATATCTTCGCATCCGATTTAGCTCCCATTCCCAATTCTGAATGTGCAAGTAAATGTAGAATTGTAGATTCTTTGTACACAATACTTCCACAGCCTTTGAATAAAAAATAATAGTGTTCAAAATCTTCATTTAATCTATTGTTGAAGCCACTTATATTGCAAATTTTGCACTAGATCAGCTTGGAAATGTGACCTAATTTCTTATCCTGCAATTGCAAGAAAATATCTGTGCATGTTGCAATTGAAATTACTGTACCAATTTGACCTTTTCTTCCTCTCTAAACTTTTTATATTTTTTAAATTTCAGGTATGTTTGGTAAGAAGCAAAACCATTGTCACGGGAAGAAGCAAATGTAGATTGTTACTTGTGGGTTTATCTTACTTGCAGCCGGTGTATTTGGTATAGATGACTAGGGAATATCTTGATATAGCCTGACCGGGAATTTCTTTAAGCTACCAGAAATTGCCCTTTTGATGCCAAATATACACCGTCATGAATCTTATTTGAACATCTTTTCTTATAAGCTTGTATAGGATGCCAATTAGTACTCTTTACATTGTAATAATTGTTGGGAATGTTCAATACTAAGCGTTTTTCGACTTTTGAATAGTGGAAAGTGTGAGCTCCTCCAAATGCCATCAAAGGTTTCTTCATAAAAAGGGGAAGTGTAATTAAAAAAAAAAAATCACATTTCGAGATGGAATGACTAAAGCTACTTCCTTGGTACCAAAATAATTACATAGTCTTAAATTATTTTATACAGGCCAAGAAAAAATAATAAATAGATAAAAAAAACTAGTAATTTTTTAAAATTAATTTTATATCATCATTAATTCATTTATAATTTTTTCCAGCATTAATATTATTAAATATATAAGTGAAAATAAATAATTAATGATTTTATTAAAAAATTAAAATGATAATTATTTTGAGATAATTTTTTTACACAACAATTATAATGAGATGGAGGGAGTGAAATTTTTGTCATTTTTTTTCTAAATTGAAGAGCATAGTAAGAAAATTTTAGATGGGAATTGGATAAATTTTTGTATTCAATTTTTAAATATCATCTAAATAGTCATGGATGAATGTACTATATAATTTCGTTCTTGCGGACATGGTATTTCGCGCATATTGTCTAAATGTGGGTACGTAGGAAGAGATGAGTGTAATCGTTTACCAGGAAAATAAAGGAGGTTAAGAGTGTATTTTTGGATGTTTCTGAAAAAGCAAGTAGGTGAAAAATGCAAGAAAATAGAAGTGAGAACTGAGAATAACAACTCTCCTTAATGAATAATTTTAAGATTGAGTATTGGACATATATACTTGTATTAAATACTCATTATCTTCAAAGTAAAAAAGAAAAATACATTTAAATGCCCTGTTCTTGGATTGTCTAGCAACTATTACCTTCAAAATAAAACTACACGTGGTATAATTATTATTCAATGTTTCATACTAGTTTAATGTTTTCCATTAAGAAAAATATTTAAATGTTAAAAGATTACACTGTTTAAAAATAATCATAGGCAAAGTCGCAAAGGTCTAAACAAGTAAAAATTAACATACTACAATCAGTCTAGGAATGAAATTTGGGTAATATAGACAAGTTCCTAAATTCAAACCTTGTTTGTGGCATTGTGCACAAAAAAATTAAAATACAAAGTAAATAAATGTGATTAATTTTGTATTTTCATTAGTGAGTATTTGGTACAGTATATGATTATTTTAAAATTAAGATAAAATATAAAAAAAAAGTTTTATATAATGTAAAAGTGTTTTACACTCTTAATATATGACAATTAAACTCATAAAAATATGGATAAAAAGATGTAAAAAAAACTTCAATTTCTGCAATGAGTTATGCCTAAAAAAATATAAATATTTGAAAAAATATACTGAACAAAATAAAAGAAAAATAAATGAGAATATTTTAATCATAATATAATATTTTATTTTAATTAAAAATTCGTGTGTATTAACCTTAAAAATCAATAACTTTATAATATATTATAGGTTTAACTGTTCATAAAAAAGGGCATTTTAAAATGAACTGTTTCATTCCTTAAAAAAAACCTACGGTTCATATTGAATAAATTATAAAAATAAGTTTTATAACATACTATTAAATGCTATCTTTTTTAACTTGTGTAAAAGTATTTATTTTTTTGTTTCGACCTTTTTCCTATTTGTTGAGACATTTTAACTAAACTTCTTTATATACACAACTAATAATATTTTGATAAAAAAATGTTATTGTTTACATAAGAAATAATAGTGTATCACTCACTGACTTTTAACTAGTTAAAATCATGATACACTTTATTAAAATTACAATCAATGATGAATGCAGAGTTCTTGGTTTACATAGCCAATAGGTATGGATAAAACTAAGACATGGAGTCAAACATGTGCTGATTAAGCTAGCATAATGGTGTCAAACACGTGCTACAACGTGCGGAATGCAGAAATAGTATATTTACATACATTTCATCAAAGAACTAAATATATCATCCAATGCTTTACAGAGGAAGTTTTCTGTGATGTCTAACCCAAAATGATATTTTGGGAAAACTAGCATCTATATGATCTCATAAAACTATTAATATTTTATTAAAGAAACATGCAAAATATAGGAAGTCAGTAACCATCTTTCGAGAAGCTAGAACTAGCATGTAAATCTTTCAACTAGGGGTTATATAATCTGCAAAGAGGGTTGTCATGTCATGTGGGACATAAAAATCACCACAAAAAAGTATAAGAAAAATATACCACCCACTACACATGTTCTCATCATCAGCATAAACAACCTAGGACCTTCACACCTGGGTCAATGTTGTTGTTGTACCAGACTCTTCTTGTAAATCTCTAAGTTTGAAGTAGCCACAGCAGACAAACTATAAATCTCAGGAGATCGAAACTCATCACAATCTGTGGAGCCATTCTTGGTGAAAAAAGCAATCAGAGTATTCATCATCCTACTCACAGCTGACTCAAATTCTTTCTGGGCGTTAGCCGTAGAACTATTGCCACTACTTGGAGCTAGATTATGTACAACTGACGCGACCGGAGCCCCCTCCGCATATGATTTACAAGCTCTCAGTATTTCAAATGCTCGGGTACGGAAATGTCCCACAACCAACTCCTCGAAGTGCTGCACATGAAAGAAATGTTACACAAGATTGTGATTTAGACAGTTCTTCAGTTAAGGCTCCACACACATCAGGTTTAAGTGTGTTTATATGACCAGAAAACCCTATAACCTAGATCCAATAGTTAAGCTCACAATATCAGCTATCTATCTATATATTCCTGAAAATAACAAGAGTAACATATAAATGACCTATGCTACACAGCATTGGAATAAAAGTTGGAGAGTGATAATTCACTAGTACTCAGCATTTCCTGTTAATTCATCAAAGCAGCAAACTCCTAATATCCTAGAAGTCTCAAATCAAATAATAATTAGTAAAACGGATTTCATATTAATTCTTTCTTTTTACTTAATAGAGAAAGGGTCAGTTATCTGTTACAGTTTTAAATATGAAGAATTAAAATTTATTCATAATAATTTCTTAAATTTTTTATACCATAGGCAAAAGTCACAGAAAGTGATCATCCAACACAATTGAACCTTCACAAATTCTTGGACAAAATAAATTTTTCATTTTCTCAATCATTATATAAAAAATGAGTCCTGCATGAATCTCCTGAATAATAATACAAAAGGAGAAACCTAAAGTACAAGTGACTACATCCGGTTAAAATTAGAAATCAGTCAATATTGCCCAAAAAGTTAATACACAAAAGATAACCCGATAGATCAAAATTATATCAATGTATAAGACCGAAGCCTGGTAAATATAAATCAATCAGTTAAACCATAACATAATTTTTTTCTATTGCTAAGCACAACTGTTCCTGGAGATCATATGTATGCATTTTCACTATGTTGATATTCTGCCACACTTTCTTTCCTAGTCCTATTTTAACTTCTTTTTTTTTTAATAGAAAGATAAATTTATGGTTTGTGTTTCTTACAGTTGGCCTTTAAAAGAATAATTATAAATTTTGTTTTTCATTAATAGTTTTTATTTGATTTTTAAAAGTTTTGTTAGTTTTTCACATAAAACACACATACCTGTATCATAATTTTTTAAAAAGGGACACCCCTGTATCATTCCAGTGTTGTATCCAATATCCACATCTGTGCTTCTTTGCTCTATACAACTATGTACAAGGTCAAGAGAAAGATCATAGAAGTACGTTTCCTAGAGAAAGCTTTGCATAACTTTAATCACTGCAATTATTTGAATTTCTTTTGAAGGCAGGTAAAATGGAGGTAATCCTACTGACCACATGCAGCTAAGTTGTTTAACAATAAAAGTTATCTGAGCTCATGATTCAGGAGTGCAGTTGACTCAATATCAGGATGCATTATTCAGCTCCTAACATCTGTAGCCTGTTTAGTGACTTCATAATCCTCTTCTCATCCATTGATTTTTAATATCTAGTCAAACTTTAATATTATAAAATAATAATATATATTATATGATATGACATCTAAAATCTTGAAACAGATATTTAGTTGTACTGGTCCGTCCAATTTATTGAATAGACACAGTATCATAAAAAAGGCAGCCAAATCCATCTATCACCCATGTATGAAATTCAGCTCAGAATCACAACAATTACTGGAAAAATAAGTGACCATTTGGTTTGAAATAATGTTTTCTATTATCATTTTCTGATTTAACTTTTAATTACCAAAATACCATCTTGCTTTTACTTTGTATGCTGCTTTTATATGTTTGTACTTTGTATATGAAACAGTAAATACAACTTTTTATTGTTTTGTTTACACTATCTCTTATACAAACAAACTTTGAAAACAGTTAACAAGATGAAAACAAGGTGGCGTTTTTAGTAATTAAAAATGAAATAGAAAATCAAAACAGAAAACATTTTTGTCAAATCAAACAGCCACTAAGGTATTGAAACTATCAAAGACAAGAGTATACCCAAAGATTAAAGAATCATGTATTGTTCTGGTCTACATACCTTTGGGGGTTTACGCAGAGTATACATCATTGTCTTCAAGGATAAAATAAATGTACTCTCATTGTACTCCTTAGATCTTCTTTGCCCCTCAGAACCAGGATATGTTGATGGATACCCAGGCTCATTAAAAAAAGGCTTCTCATTTAGAATTAGAGCTTGTATTGAAACCAACACTTGTAGCATGGTTGATTTTTCTGGAATCCAGTTTTCGCTATTTCTACCATGCCAAGTGCCCAAAAGACTAAGGCAGACTTTTCCACATTGATATAAATTTGGATTTAGCCTCAGGCCACCTGAGTGGTAGTGAACTTTCTGCAGAAGATAGTACAAGTTAATATTATACACACAGCATGAGACACAACTTAATACACGTGGAACATGGATGATGCATACCGGTGGACCTGCAGGGTAGGTAGAAGGAAAGAGGCAATCGAAAAAGAAAAGACCATCATGGTATGGGGTGCCTTGAGGTCCAATGATAACAGCCCTTAGAAGCTCCATCCTTGATTCACAAACTCTCACAAAGATTGTCTCTGTAAAAGTAAGTCCATGTGCAATGATTGAAAATGAAAGCAAATTTTCATAAAGTTTGAGTGTTTCACCACAATGATAAAAGGTTGGATGGTAAAAAGAAGTTGGACAATGATTTACCATTCTCCCAAAAAAGATTTTAAAGATGGCAATTGTTATTAGAAAACTGGATTAAAAAAAATGCAATAGAGAGACACTTCAAATAAAACGTCTCTAGGAAAGGCCACAACAACAATGAATATCATCTTGTAGATAAAGAATAATGAATATCTATTCTAGAGAGAGAAAGACTTTACCTGGCAGATTTTCCTCTAAAATTTTCCATTCCTCCTGGATCTTTTTGGCCCAATTTTTAGGCTTCTGTAACATTTTAAAAAAGCCAGATTCTATTCAATCAGTAGCTTAAAACTTAAAAATACGTGTTGGCAAAATGCAAACTATTAGCCAAAAATAGTTTTCCAATATTTATCACCTGTGCATCTTTAGTTCCCTCCTTATCATAGTGATGATCAGGAAAAGAGTCAACAGTATCAAATTGCTTAAATTGTTGAAACTTTTGCATGACGATATCCTCAGTTTCATCCACTTTTTCCTTGGAACTAGATTCTGTACGGGAAAAAGCAATAGCCTGCTTGCATTCACTAGAAGAAATATCCTTCAACCAAGGCAGTGATGCCTCCACCCCAGGAGGCAAATCCACATTGTCAAATTGGTCCTGCATACTTGAATAATCATCTTCAAAGATATCATCATCATTGTAATCAAAAGCATAATCAGCATCTTCATCTCCGTCATCATCAATCATATCTGCATCATCATCAATCATATCCTCATCATCATGACATGAAATATCAGAATTGGAACCATTTTGATTGTTTGAATTCAGTGATCCTGAGGTAGAACTCTTGCAGAGATCACCACTCCCAGATGACTCTCCCACACTCACAGAATTTCCATGATCACTGATCAAAGTATCCTGCAAAAGAAGATTAACCAAAAAATAAAAAATAAACACATAGTGCTAAAGGTCATGCCAAGCATGTGGTTCGTCCCCAAGCTAAACAAAAAATTAAATATTTTTCCACTGCCACCTAGTGCAACTTTTTCATTATACTCCCCCCCCCCCCCCCCCCCTGCAATGCACACAACCCATATTTTCCCCCAAGAAATTGTTCTTTCTTTCAACCTCAATTATGTAAAAAATAACATAATGCGTAGGATTGACACAGGAAGTGACTTTAATGCAATGTGCAGATTAGTAAGTCCAGCAGTAAGCCCCCATGTCAACAGGTTTTTGACTTTCCAACTAAGCATGGGTGATTTTAGAACACTCTATTACTAAACTGTTGGCATGATGTATCATGAACACGAAGAACATACCAACCATATCATATCACTGTTCAGAAGTAATGAGATTCAGCTACAGGTATTGGTAGGCTATGAAGTCAACTCTGATAGGGACTTGGGTAATATGGGGTGCCTAAGTCTCACATCGGGAAGTATAGGATACAATAAGAAGTACTTAAGTGCCTAGTTTTTAAGGGAGGGTTCTCTAAGTACTTGGGTGCATATCAAAATCACTAATTTTTAAGGGGTAGGGGTAGGGGAAAAAGACAATCCCTTATCCATGAATTTAACATGTACCAACTACTATTCAGTATGGGATCATACCCAGAATTTGCAGGCCATGTAAGTGGCACTCAAAACAAACGTCCAGTTTCATTTTTTTTACAGCAACAATAGAAATTTAATAAAAGCTTAGAAGATTATTCCATACTCCCAAATCAATTGCACTAACAAACACAAACACGTTTTCAAAGTCTGTCTTTTGGCTATTTTCTAAGGTGATGAGTTCTTAGAAAAAAAGAGTAAGTTTTATGGCATTTTACGCATTGTTCCCACCCACATTAGCAAGTATCGCTGTAAAATTATTAATGGCAACGTTTCAATTGTTCCATTGCACACCAACCAGAAATCAACACACTCGATAGCCCAAAATTATGAGCCAAAACATGGAAGATCAAAACCATTTCATCAAAAAAGAAGAGGGCCAAAAGAACAAAGGAAAAAAAAACGTGATTTTGCAAAATTCAGACGATCAAGGGTGAAGGTCAAAATCCAAAAGGGCACAGACGGCGAACATGAGGAAGAACGAAAACATAAGCCCATATGATAAAGCAACAACCTTTACCCATAATATAAGTACGAAAAACATGAGTGATACTATAAACGAAAAATGAAGAAGAAAAAAGGGAATATTTTTACGGAGAATTGGTGGAAAGGGGTACCTGCTCCGGCTTTCGTTTCTTCATCCCAGAATTGTGGGGGCTTTCGTGAAGATCCATCGGAATCAAAGGCTGAACTGAACCCCCCACACACACAACACAACACAAGTAGTAGAGAGAAAGATACCACCCAAGTGCAAATCAAGAGCCACTCCTACACTCCAAAAGCGGTAATAAAAATACCTAGTATAAATATTACTAGTGTTGATAATATAAAGAATAAATGTTCTTTTCTTAGGAAGAGAAAAAAAATGATTTTTAACTAATAATAAAATTAAATCTTTAAATTTTATTTTAGATTTAAAACAAAATAAAATTTATATAAATTATAATATAAGATTGTTTTTAGTTATTAGTTACTTTTCCAAAATATTATTATTTTATTTATATATTATATATACAAAATATTTATTAATTTTCAACAATCTAATTAATAAAGAATATTTTTATTATTATTGATGAATAATATATAAGTTATCGGGTCCTGTCATGAGCTCTAAGGAATCGAAGACTTTACCTAAACTTTCAGTAAAAAAAATATCTATTAACTTTTAAGAAAAATTAATATATCTACTGTCTATCAAATCATACACATATTAGTTTAAAAAATTCATGTAATAAAAAAATTTAAAAATAATAAATACATTTTTTAAAATTGCACATTTTTATTATATTTAAATTTTATAAAAAAATTTGACAGGATATTAATTTTTATAATTGTAGTTAGAGAAGCACAAATCCATCATCGTATCATTAAAAACAACTACTAAAAAGAAACTAACATTTAAAATAAAAATAAAAAAGGAAAGCCATAATTCTTTCCTCCCTTTATGCAATTGTATCATTCTGTTTTTGTATTGATTTATATTTGTTTTCGAAAAATATTTTCTGGAAATAAAAATGTATATATATGACATTGTTACAGTATTTCTTTTTATAGATTTTTTAGACGTTGAAAAGAGATAAATATAATAAAAAAATAAATTATCTTATTTAACTTAATCTAATAAGAAGTTAAATAAAAATAATAATTTTTATTAGCTAACAATCATTAAAAATAATAAAATAAATTAATAAGGTGAATAACGCAAAAGGAAAAATATTCTAAAATAAAAAGTATTGCTGGTTTACGGAAAAGGAAAACATATATAAGATTGCATTTGAGTTTTTTAAAACAAATTTTATATTTATTAAAATATAATATATATATATATATATATATATATATATATATATATATATATATGTTTTGACTGCAACAAGATTAACTCATTCCATCATAATAATGGCAAAGATACAACTTGAAGGATAGTGAAAACTATGTGGGCTAGCAAACTTGGAGGGAATATAGATATAGTTAATATTTCCTTTTACCAAAAAAGTAAAAGAAATTAAAATTGCACTAGAATGCTATGTTAAGCAAAGTTTGAAAATGGACTTAAAAATAAAAAAGTAAAAGAACATACTAAAGTTAATTATATATTTTTATATTTATTTTATCATTTTATTGATCAAAATGTATTAAAAACAATTTAACATTTTTATTTAATTTCTTCTTAGATTAAGTTAATTAATATTAATGGTTTTTTAATTATATTTATCTCTTTTAAAGTTACGTGGGTACACACACGCATATATATATATATATATATATATATATATCTTATTTCCCAGTTTATGCATAGATGGAGAGAAAAAAACATGTGTTATCCTTTTAATAATATAATTAATGAAATTTAATTTAAGACTAATAGTAGCTACTACAATTTAAAATAAATAAGGTTTAATTTAAAATGGAATTTGAAATAATAGCATACAGATAATAATATTTAGGAATAAAAATGCTGATAATAATAATTGTGTAAAATTATAAAATATATAATAAAAAATCTTATTCATACAAGCTATGTGTGAAAATGTGGTATGTTTGTGAATGACACCTAGATCAAACAAAAGAAGTTTCGAAAATGAAAAACATTCCTTGTGTCGCACGCTTAATGAAAATTCAGCTTTCATTCTCTCAATCTCTAATTTTCTATATATACGAATAAGAAATTTCACTAAACAATAATAATATACATATCGTATTTGTGGTACCTGCGAAGACTTTGAAGTCAACACCAGACGGCAGCAATCAACCACACTGACGCGCACCATAAGCACATGTGCATACCCCACGTGGAGTCTAGATAACCAATCAAATGCTCCAACGTAGCATTTAAGCACAATATCATGCTGTATAGTATTTTTTTCTAAATAGGAAAGTTGATTCTCCAATAATTTTAAATCTCATAATTTTGATTTCTTATTCAAAAATTAAATATTTAGTCTCTATTTTAAAAATAAATAATTCTAATCCTTCGATTAATTGATCATTCGAGGATTTTGATAGAAATTAAACTTATGAACTTTAAATCAAAGATAAGATAATGATAAATTACTAAGATATTTGTTATGTTTAATCAATTTTATAAACATTACTTTGTATGTATTATTAGTCAATTTTTTTAATTATAAAAATTTATAAATTAATAAAATATTTAATATAAATATCTTTTATTTTATTTAATATCTTTTATTTGAATAGTTTATATATTTTTATTTTATCAATTTATAAATTAATTTTAATATTAAAATTATTTTTACTCTAATTGTATAAATAAACATAATTACATCAATTAATATAAATTATACAAATTATGAAAATTTCTTTTAATATGTAAACTATTTCTATTCTAATTATATAAATTAATAAAATTTTAATATTTAATTTTTTAGTAATTTTTTAAAATACCAATTATATAAATCAAGAAAATTACATAAATTAATATGTAAATTATTTATATAAATTGTTTTATGTAATTTATAAAAAGTATGTAATTTTTTATATATAAATAATACAATTTTTTTATTTAAATTATAAAAATAATAAATTTTAATTTTTAGATTATTTGAATATTTTTTTTTAGTTTACATAATTTCTATAAACTACATAAAATATTGTTTTAAAATAATATATATATATATATATATATATATTAGTTTATGTAATTTTAAAAAAATATAATAAAAACAATATTAAATATATTTAAATATTATATATTTTATTTTAATTTATAAAATTTTTTAATTAAAAAATTAATAACTCTTGATTAATAATACATGTAATATAGAATAGTGTTTATAAAATTAATTAAACTAAAAATCTGAGTAATTTATTATTTTGTCTTTAAAGTAAAAAAAAACCTGACTGAATTGGCGTATAATGTAATAACCCAAGGCAATTCACAAAATAATATCACCATTTTAACCAAACAAGGGGCGAACTTCCTTTCTCTCTGTTTTTGTACGTTTATTTATTTTTATTAATGAATCAAATTCCTTTTATTTGTTCACAAATCTTCTTATATTTATTATTTACACATAAATGATAATTAAAATATATTAATTAATTTCTTTTCAATTTTATTTTAAATTTATGTGACTGTTTTAATGCATTTGAAACTACAAAGATGACCTCTAAACTTTTGAGGAGGAAATTTTTTATCCACTGTATATCTTTAATTACTTAAATGTATTAGAAAATGAAAGAATCTCTTCCAATCCAATTGAAGAAACGAAAGCCGGAGCAGGTACCCCTTTCCACCGATACTCCAAAAAAAATATTCCATTTTTTGTTTTTTAATAACAACCAAGTAGCATTTTACCCATATCAGCTTAGCCAAAGTTCTCAACCTTTCACGTTCCATTTTGGTCAGAATTGCATGCAATTCATGGAAAGAAATGCAATGGTGGATTGGGCTAATCACGTTGGTGTTAGTGCTTATGATCCTAAAATGGGTGTACTAAAGGAGGATGGATTTGACAAAAATCAAAACTCCTCACCATTCTACTACAACGGAAGTATGCAAACTCTTCCTTCTCAATTGCAGTATGATGCAACTTTCCAGACCCTACCAAATCAACTAGGACAACCATCAAGGTTTTAACTTAATGGTTTTTACGATTCAAATATGCTTCAATTATCTTAATTTTTTTAACTACATGCATGGAAGGAAGTAGGGTCATCCCACTACTTCAAACATATATGCTTTTTGTTTAGGTTTTAATTTTCTTAGGCTTTCAAGCATTTGCTTATGCTTTTAAGAGTTGTTGAATTTCTTTTCTTTTCTTGGTGGATTATGAATTTGAACATTTTATACAATATGGTCTTCACAACATGTGTAGAACACTAACACATGTACGACACTTACATAACATGTGTCACATATTTCATTTTAGAGTTTGAATAAAAGATTTTTTTTAATCTAACACATTTTAAGACAAAGTTTCGAGATAAGTGTATTAGAGAGTGTCTTACAACGTACAAGCATCCAAAGGTTCAAAATGTGACACTACACATTATCTACAAAAGTCAAAAGAATAAGAAAAGAAAAGAATTTGTTAACAAGGAAGAACAAATTAACTAATTTAGCCTTAAATTCGGTACTCTTCAATCTTCACCTTAATTGATAAAACGTGTAATACTCTTTTGATCTTAATTTGATTTGATTGGATATTTTTCTTAGACATTTTTTTATTTATTTACGTCAGCACCTAATTTTGATATAAAGTGTCATACATTATATGCTTTGGAAATCCAGCATTAAAAAATTAAGAGAAATGAATAACATTGGTGATGTATATAACAAAGACTTTCATCTCTATATTCGAAGTAGCCCCACAATGAAAAAAAATGAAAAAAAAATGAATATTATGTCCCCATATTAAAAAGGTAGAAAAAATATAATAAAAAATTGTATTTTACTTTTATATCACGTGATAAAATTAAAAAATTAAAAAATCGATGTTTCATCTTTAGATACAAAGCCCCAAGTTATAAAAGGAAATTGAGAATTTAAAAATTTATTTTTTGATTTTATGAAAAAATATATATTTTAATTTTCCAAAAGGCCTTTTTTATTAAAAAGGATTGTTTTAAAAAAAGATATCTTTTACTTTTATGAAAAACAACAGATTTAAGATTTGAAATGATACTTTTATGGTAAAGTTCATTTAAAATTGATTTTTTTTATACATATTTTAGCATATTTTTTGGAACTTTTAATTAAGGGGACAATGCAAGGGATTTTTCTGTCTCTCTAACTTTATAACTTTATATCACTGCATTATTTGTCAATTGTTTTGCTTATCTTTTGTTGAACAAACACGTAGTTAATTTGAAAATTTGCACCGGAGAGGAGAAGGGTGATGAGGACTTCGTAAGAAGTCTCAGGAGAGCAGAGATGAGAACAAAAAATTGGAGAGACAGTGGAGACATGTCAATCTTCTTCTTCTTGTTTCCAATATTTCCTTATGGGTGTAGAGTGGTGATCTCTAGACGAATTGGGTAGTTAAAGAAGAAGAGAATGAGATACAGATTGTAGGTTTATTCATATTTATGGCAATGTGTTACCTAGGAGCAATATTATTTAATAATAAATCTTATTTTAGAATTTTTGATGGATTCTTTTATATCATATATGCAGTAAGATCTTTTCTCTTTTTTGTGGTAGATTTTAATTTGGGATCGTGAGTCCAATAATGAACCTCACTTAAATATATTTTATGAATTACTTTTAAATTAAATTAAAGGATAAATAGTTATTTTCGTTCTTAAATGTGTAAAACACTAACAAATTCGTTCCTGAAATGTGGAAATTCAAATTCTTGTCCTTGAAAATGAAAAAAGTGTGACAAATCTATCCATCCGTTAACTTCCGTCCGTTACCGTTAATTGAAAGAACCTATGTGACACATTTAGGGACAAATTTGTCAGCTCTTTACCCAAAATATAATTTAATCTTCATATTCTCCATTTTCTAATTATTGCAAGCATAAAATTATAATAAACACTTAAAAATTAGAAAAATAAGCATAAGTTAAAATAATATAATAATAAATATAATATTGATTAATAAGCATAATTTGTATGTCATTCTAAATTTTCTATTGTAACAACATCAGATAATGACAAAATCAAGTTGGATATCATTTTTTTTATAAGAATTAACTTAATGGTTGAGAATTTTTGTTTAAGTTTTATATTTTGGGTAAGATATTGTCACATTAGAAATTTCAAAGCAAAATTATGAAATAATAACTTATCCAAAATATGAGGCTCAAACAAATTAAAATGCAGTCATTAAATTAATCCTTACAAAAAAATGAGACCCAACTTGATTTTGTCATTATCTAATGTTATTAAATATAAATTTTCAAACAACATATAAATTATGCTTATTAATCAATATTATACTTATTATTATGTTTGTTTTAACTTATACTTATTTTTCTAATTTTTAAATATTTATTATAATTTTATGTTTACAATAATTAGAAAATGAAAAATATAAAAATTAAATTATATTTTTGATAAAAAACTGACAAATTCATTCTAAAGGTATATAGCACTGACAAATATATCCTTAATGTAACACATAAGCTCTTTCAATTAATGGTAACATAGATAAGTTAACTGAAAGATAAATTTATCATACTTTTTTCATTTTCATGAACAAAAATTTAAATTTTCATCTTTCAAAGATAAATTTATTGTCTTACACATTCAAATACAAAAATTACTATTTACCCTAAAATAAATTTTAAACATGTCACATGTTCCCACCTCCTACCTCACTTTTCTCTTCCCCATCCTCTTTTTCCCTTTATTTTTTTCTTCCTTGAGATTGAGAAGTCTCTCCACGTTTCTACTACCATCACCATCCTCCGCTGCCACCCTCTTCCGCCCCCAACCTCCTCCATAGCCTCTTCCTCTCCTACTCTTCCCTTTCCCCTCCCTCTCCGTTGTCACCCTCCTCTGTTCGCCCCTCCCTCCCCTCTTCCCTTTTCTTTTCCTCTCTGCCATCCCACTATGCTTCAGATCTACTCAAGGAGACCAGATCTTGCTGATGGAGCCATCGCCGACAAGGACCATTTTGCCTACCTCGACACTGCCACACACAACCCTCCTTTGACAAATCTGTGTTTTTAAATGTATTTCATTTGTTTTCCTTTGTAGTTGTCTGGATCTGTTGTTGTTGGTTGGTTCTTCTGTTAATCTGTTTGTTGGTTCCCTCTAGATGTTAGGGAAAGAAAGAGTAAAAAATGATTTTTCTTGAAAAGGGTGTAGATCTTGAGGAATCTTCTGAAAGACCCCATCCTCCAGTATGGAAATCCATGCTTCCCCTCTTGTGGTAGATCTATTGAAAACTATATCTTAAACTCAAGATCTATTGCACAAGATGCTCTAAGTGAGAAACCCAGAAAGAGAAAGGCATACCATTCGGACTAAAATAGAAAGGGGGAAAGTTGTCTTCAATATCTTGCCAATAATCATTGCCGAACAAAAAGGGGCCATAGAAAATTGAAAAACAAAATTTCAAAATTTGGCAGCTCAAACCCTTACAAAAAGAATTCAGACTCTGCGTTCAAAATGCATGTTCAGGAGGGTCTCTACGTTCATTTATAAGAGAAGCTAATTCTTGACGAAATGTTGGAATTTTGTCTGCTTCAACAGCCATGATTAATCCCGGTGCACTGGAAATCAAGGTGGTGCATTAATATTTTTTAATAAAAATTTCTTGCTGTTGATTCCTTAATATATATTATCACTTAGGCTAACTGATACTAACTGAATAACAAAAAGCTAACTTAACTAATAGGTATTGGGCACAGTACTCCTTTTATATAAACATCACAACCACACACAGAAAGACCACTTTGCCACGATTCTAAGTAGTAAACAAAGTGTATATTTCTTCTACAAACAGAGGTATCACTATGCATCCTAAATTACATTCAGAAATTGACAAAAAAAATAACTTTCAGTTAGTAAGAACATGTCAAAAATGGTAATTGAGATTGAAGAAACATAAAACTTGCCTCATGAGGTGCAAGCTGCTGACTTTGCAATGGAAAACAGAAGGAACACGAGCTTAACTGGAAATATTTTGGAAAATAATCAGTATTCAGAAACAAAATAATTCAAAATGATGCCAGAAAATATCAATACCTTGTGAAAAATTTCATCCTCAAGCTTTATATATATTATTGCTTCATCACTATCAATGCTCCGTTTTCTTTTCTGTTCTACATTCTTGAGCTATATTATAACACCCAAAAAAGAAGTAAATTGTCAAGAAACAATGACAGTGGTGCATAATCACAAAGTTAGAAATATAAAAATAGAAGGGACACTACAGAGCAGACATACCATGTAAATTTTGGTAAGTATTAATAATGCTAAAACTTGAAGGAATTCTGGAGCTCTTCCGTCGGGTGTTAAACACAAAACACAACAATTTAAGTTCTGAATAGACAAAAACCCTCCCTAGCAGTCAGACAGAAACACGTAGTAACCATCTAACCTCATCTTCCGTGGCCCACGATACTTGATCAAAAGGGCATCATAAAGAGGTGGCAAAAGTTGGGGAGGAAGGTTCACCATGCGCTGTGATACCAAGAGACTTACATCACGCGCTTGCTCCCCAAACAGCAATCTCAACTGGTCATCAACACCCTTCTCTTGGCGCTGCGCCTTATGGAGGAGAAAATCCTTAACTGTCGCAATACATTTATGCTCCTAGGCAGCAAAAGTATTTACAAAACAGCTGAAAAATAAGTTTCTAAGCAAAATTGATACATACGTAAGAGAACGCGAGTGAGTTACCCTCTATCTATATAAATTAAGAGCGGAAACAAGAGCGAAGAGTGCTTCATCGTCGTCATCCTCAATCTTAACAACAGAGCCTACGGTGGTCAAAGGCAGTCAAAGGGGGAGAATGTAACAGGCCATGATTTGAGGCATTGGCGACGCCGTTTTGGCCTTAGAGGGGTTTTGGTATTCGATTTCACAAGTTGAGCACGCATGATGGACTCTGTTCTGGTTTAAATTGACTTCCCGCTCAAAATTGATGCTTTTCCGTTGGAAGCCCGCGCTATTGTTAAAAACCCTCCGCACCACCTCACCACTTTACCGTGTCGTGCTAGGGCCTGCGCCTTCTACGCTCTCTTTCTCTTCTCTCTGCTTTTACCTTTTCTCTTTATCTCCCATTCATTTTTGTTTAACTCTCAAGACTCAAAAGTCAAGAGAGAACAACATAAACAAAAAACTCGATACCTGTATTTTCTTCCTAAACAATATTGTATCTCTTTATTTAAATTCTTTCTTTTAGATTTCATAGAGATTTTTTCTTATTTTTGGAAGATAAACTATTTTTTTTATCTCTTTCAATTATTATTATCATTTTTAATTATAAATATATTTTACTTAACTTAATACAGTATTGATTTAAATTCCTTTATTTTTGCTTTATTTAGATTTATTTATTTCTTACTAACATGACTATTGTACATAATAAATATATACTTTACATGACTGAAATTTATAACAAAAAATAAATACTTCTTAATATAACTTGTTTTACAGTTAAAATTAATAAATAAATATTTTTTGAACATGTGAATTATATTTTATCTATAAAATTATATTGTAATACAATATTGTTTTTAAAAATATATCGAAATTACATTTAAAATTAAAGATATTAAAATAATATATTGATAAAAAGTTAAAAGGTCTCGTTAAAGAAAAGTCAAAAACCTCTTAAAAAGTATTATCTTTGAAGAATAAGTGAATAACAACTAAAAACACTCTTTTGTAAGATAACTTCAATTTATAAAGAAGTTCATTATTTCTATATTCTATTGTCGTTAACACTGACGCTTTGTCGCTAAGAAATTAACGATGACCATTATTTTTGTTAGCGTCTTCAAACATGCATTGTTGTCAAGTTTGTGAAGCAGTAAATAATATTCATTCACCTTCCCCCAGAAAAATTATCATTGAAGCTCCAACCTTAATTCGGAACAAATACATATTCCTGTCTAAATGAAAACTATAGTCCAAATCTTATAAATAAATAAATCAAAGCATATGCCTAATCTTTAGTTGAATCTAACTTTCAGAAATTGAAGATTACCAAAAAGCAAGGGAGCACAGCTCTAGGATTCAAAACAATAAGTTCTTCAATCTCTGATTGGTCACTCATTTTCTTTACCAAAGAATCAAACTCAGGATCAACCATTTCCTTGATCTCTTGTAGAGGATTATGGATTCTCCCAGCTATTACTCTGCACAACATAACACACATTCTATGGACAGATTTATTGGATGAGCAAATAGAACCAATGGCTTTTTCACTAGTAGAACTGGTGTAAACCCCAAGTGCACCATGAAATTCTTTATTGGCGGAGAAACCATGCCTCAGAATTTGACACACACCACATTGCTCTAAAGTGCAAAGGGTAGAAGAGCCATTTAAACCAAGGGAGCATGCAATTGTTGTACCATGAAATCTCAATAGCTCATTTCCATCAACCATGCATCTTGGGTGCTCATTTTGTAACCTTTCAGCTTTAGTCCTTACCATACCCCTACTTTCCTCAAAGCATGCAAACGTTTCTTGTTTGTTCTGAACTCTCAAGACACATTCAATCTGTGCTCCCTTGCTTTCGATCAAGTTATCTTTGCATATTTGTTGGATGATCTTGCAAGATGAACCTTCTCTCTCAAGTTGGATCACTGCAAAAATGTACATGTAGATGTTCCATAATTTCAGTAAAAGCACCTTTTTAAGTGAAATTATATCTGTAATTTAAATATAGGAAAATAAATAAAATAGATTTTTCTGTAAAAGTTACAAAAAATCACATGAATATTCTTCCAAATGTTTCAACATTGACATAAATCTATATAATTAATTTGTCATACCAGTGTCAAAATCTAAATTTTAATTGGTCAAATTTAATAGAGTGTCGAGTTGAGGACCACCTTTTTTATTCCCAATCCCTTTTTCAAGCTATACTAGTGAGTTCCTCTTAAGTGGATATGATACAGGACCCCCACAACACGAAACAAGACTGATGTTAACACACAGACATCATACCATCTATAATCTATAATTATTATAAAGGGAATAAGATATTTTGGTTTACAAATTTTTATGTCTATTTTATTCTTATAATTACATTCATAAATTACTATTTTATTCCTATAATTACATTCACAAATCACCCACTAACTTCTATTATTTTTTTTATTAAAAAAACATGAAAAGAAAATTAAGCAGAGAACAATTGACTCAAACCATATATAAGCACTTCAAACTCATTCATGCTAATTCAACTAGAAAAAGTACTTATCCCTTACCTGAATGTTCAGGGATATTATGATCATGTTCTGCAACAGTGTCGGTAGGTTTTAGTTTCTCATCACATTCATGATGACGAGTTGATATTGGGAGATCATCATTAGAATCTTTCTTCAGTGGCACCTTTTTCTTTGAGAAAAAATTACATGCATCACAATCAACATAATGTGTTTTTGATGAAGGTATAATTCGCTTGGTTGATCTAGGAGGATGAGGCTCTTCTTGTACACCTTTTCCATCTTCACTGCCTTCATGAGAACAAGGACAACATGGACAAAGCATAATCTCACCGCTTGATCTATCAAGGAAAATTTGATGGCTAACATGGTTCCCTAGTGAGTGTCTCTGCGTATTAATCTTGCCTTGTGGTTTTCTCTGAGTACTGCTATATGCCTTCGGATCATGAACTTCTGATGCATGAGGTTTGCAACGAAGTGATTTCTTCAGAAGATGCCAAACCTCTGACATTTCTCTTGATTTCTTTTCTTTGTGCTTGTACAAGATTCATTACCAATGTTTTTATCTATTCCAATTGCTAAGGCAAGTGAACAATCAAGGAAACCAAATCGTTATTTTTTTCAATTGCAGATTGTTTTCTTTGTTGGATTATTCACAAATGGGAGGAAATTCATGGAGTGCAAAGTTTGTAAACAGTGCCAGTTTTCAATGAAAAAATACAAATAATTTCAATCTTCTCATTTATTTATTATTTAAACAGTAAATATTTTCTTTTATTTGAAAATATATAATTATTAAAAGAAATGTAAATTAATACATGGAAATATTTTTTTTTTAGAGAAAATACTTCATGCACGGATAGTAGTGTAAAGAAATTTTACAATTGTCTTCTAATAATAAATTGATATGTGTGATAAGTTTATTTTAGGGATTTCCTTAATTATTTGGAAAAAAATTAGTTCTAGGAGTTAATGTGATACATTATACATTTTCGAAAAACAAAATGGTGATTTATGGTTTAATTTTGTCAACTACTTTAATTCAATTTGGATAAAAACAAATAAATATATTTGAACTTATTTTTAATAAGGAGAAAAATGAAATTTATTTTTTTATTATATTTATATTCAAAATTGCATTATAATGTTTAGAAAAATAAATTATATTTAATTAACTATATTAAAATAAAATAAAAAATATTAGGCACTAATAATATAAAAATGTTATCAATGTCATCTAATAAAAATTATAATATATGATAAATTTATTAACTTTTATAATTAATAATTATTTTAAAAGTTATACTAACAATAATTTATAATTAAATAGTAATATAAAATTATTTTACACTATAAAATTTTTCCTTTTCTAAATCTTTATTCTTCCTTATAATGACACCACGTTATTCACATTTGATTTTATCATCTTATCTGCTCATTAAATAAGTAATTATATATGGATAAATAGAATTTGATTTTAAGAGTTATTGTGGTGACATTTTCTCAATGGTAGATCAAGAGACTAATGTAAAACAAATGCACAAGCACCAACATCGTTAGATGACTATAGTAAGGAACGAGGGACTAAGTTAATTGATTATTTGCAGTATCAATCTGATTAATATTAACCTGCCATTAATTATAATTTTAAGAATCAAATTGATTAATAATTTATAATTTTAAAAATCACTTTGCTATTTTAAAAATTTCAGGGATGGCAGTAAAAAAAAATAGGGACCAATTTGGATAATCATAATTTAAAGCGTAAATTGGTAGTTGAAATCAATTAATAAGACAATGTCATGCTAAACTTATTGAGGAAAATAATATAAAAATTGTATCTCTCTATTAGGGTTTAATTTTTTTAAATACAAAAAACAAAATGGTACCGATTTTTAAAAATCGGTTCTCATATAACCAATATAAAAGTTGTTATAAAATGTATTTTTTGCGAAAGTGAAAGTAAGGTGAGGAGCAAAATGAAACTAACAAGATGACCTGGTAGTCTACCATGGCTGAATTTGTCTATAGTTAAGAATTCTGTTGCAGGTAAAGTATTAGAGATTTGGTTGCGTATAAAAGAAAAAAATGGAGTAAAATACAGATAACACTTTTAAATTGCGGTTACATATATGGTAGTGGTTATTTTGCAATTACTAAAACGGATCAAGATAAAATTGTATTGTGGATCGTGATGGATCCAATATAATATCTCTATTATCCTCACCCTAGAAGTGGTAAATGTTAGCAACAGCCAACTAGCAGAACACACTAGTAAACAGATAAAGAGTAAAACTGTAAAGTCAACTTGGTTATGTGTAACAGAGGAGGTGATTAAGAATGAAGGAAAGATAGCGAATTTGATTTCTCGTGTTCATAAAAATTAATTAATTAATAATTAATGTTTGTGAATAAAAAAAATTGTAATAGAGGCAATGCAAGCAACATTTATACCCTCTGTTTCTGCTTAATTCATGTAATAATGTTTGATCTTCGTCCAATCACATTATGCACCATGTGCTTCACACGCATACAACTGGCACTGTGGCACACAGCATGCATAACATTTCCTTTCTCTACCCAAAGTTTAAAAATTTAATTTAGGATCTTAACAATAAAAAAAATGTGGACAGACTGCTGCGTATATAAAACTTGCATATTAAACGCGAGTTGTAGAGTTGATACATTACCATGAACATTATCAAGTCATGAACATTAACTTTTATAAATGCTGCTCATATTTAAAGATATATAGAGAGAAGATCAAGAATTCAAGATCACTATGGCTCTAGATACACGCACAAATCGAAAAAAATGGTAAAAAAAATATTATTCACCAGAAAAATTAAAAACAACGGTTTTATTGTCGTATCTGAACCTTTGTCTTGAACGTGTCATCCGAAAAAATGATTCTTTAATTTTATTCAAAGTTATGTGACTATGTGAGTGTCGTACACGTGTCAGTGTGCAACACATGTTGAACACAAGCCACTAACATGCAAGTGCTACAAAACAATAACAGGTTATTTGCCAAGTTGTGAAGACCATTGTATGTGTAAATAATGTTCAAATCCATACTCAATCAAGAAAAGAAATTCAACAAGTCTTTAAATTAAACATAGGCAATGCTTGAAACCTAAGAAAATTAAAACCTTAACTGACAATCCAACAAAAAAAGCATATACGTTTGAAGTAAAGGGACGACCCTACTTCCTTCCATGCATGTAGTTAAAAAATTGAGGTAATTGAAGCATATTTGAATCGTAAAAACCATTAGGTTCAAACCCTGATGGTTGTCCTAGTTGATTTGGTAGGGTTTGGAAAGTTGCATCATACTGCAATTGAGAAGGAAGAGTTTGCATATTTCCGTTGTAGCATGGTGAGGAGTTTTGGTTTTTGTCAGATCCATCCTCCTTTAGTACACCCATTTTAGGATCACAAGCACCAACACCAACTTGATTAGTCCAATCCACCATTGCATTTTTTTCCATGAATTGCATGCAACTTTGACCAAAATGGAACATGGAAGGTTGAGAACTTTGGCTTAGCTGATATGGGTAAAATGCTACTTGGTTGTTATCACTGGATTGAAAAAGTTGTTGTGTTTGAGACATGAAATTTGAGGCCATGTAGGGACTAAGTGTCTGACCTTTGTCTGATTTTGCTATTCTTTTTCCCTTTGAATCCCGCTTTAACATATTCAGCCTTTGATTACAAGCATCAAGTTTAACATCCAAAATGCTAACAAACATCCTCAATTGTTCCTCTCCAAGAGTATTGTAAGATTCATCCCATGTTGGGTACATGAGCTTGATCTTCTCTTTGTGCACTTTGGAAATCTCACCTTCAATCTTTTTCATCCTATCGTTAAAATACTCTTGCACATTATACACCTTAGAATACCTGTCACTAGTGGTGTTTTGATATTTTTGAATGACACGTTTGATTTCTCTCGAGTCTTGGTCTTGGGGCCATGTTTCGGGTTCATTGAGAAACTTAGGAGCATAGATAATTATGCCAACATCAATCGCACAAAGAGTGGAAAATTCATAGGCTTTCTTCAATAATCCTTTCTTTCTCTTGTCAAAAGTTTTCTCACGGGCTTTCTCCTGTTGGATGAGTTCCATAGGTATTCTTCCACGACCCATTTTCTGCATGGTATATGGTATATACAACAATTGGCAACATTCAGTACATAAATCTAGACAAATTTAGATAGGCACCAGATTTTTTATTCAAAGTAAGTGTAAAAGGGTAGCTTTTCAATTCATATCAATTTTAAATAATAAAAAAAACTGCATGTTTGTTATTATTACTATATACATCATTTTTCAATATTTTTTTTATAAATTTTAGAGGCACCATAAAGTTATTTTTATAATAATTTAAATATAGTTTTGAAAAAAATTGGAAGTCACCATTACTACTCTCAGTCAAACCCTTGCCTCTACCACTATTTATAATAATTGGAGAGTTTGGAGAGAGAAGGGAAGCAGATATGGTGAAATCAAAGCGTGTTTGAGGGAGAATCAATTAGGTAAAGGATCCCTTTGGTGGAGGGATTTGGCAAGTATGTATGAAGGAGGTCATAGAGGTAGCTGGTTAGAGAATAACTTTCTATGATTGGATGATTGATCTAATAGATTCTATATATCAATTACAGTGATGATATGTTAGCACAGAAAATTACAAATATTAGATTACGGTACAAACTTTGGTTTGATTCTAGATCAAGATACAAACTGATATTCTTTACAGCACATAGAACTTGTTTCTTCAATTTAAACTCGCTAATTATTATAACATTAGACTAGAGACTGACATTCACGGTGTCCATGATAACGACACTGCTCTAAAAAAATGTTTTTTCATCATTTTTTTATACACATTTATATTATTCTTGACACATCTTGTGCTTCAATTCACTGTCTTAGTTATTATAATATTATGATCTTTGTTTGGCTTTAAAAAAAAAAAACAAAAACGACATATTTTTCTACACATACATTTGCTGGACTTCCTTGCTCCTTAACATCTTTACGTTTTATCTATATATGCAAACCACACACTATAAATTTCAAGTTAATATCTTATTAGTTAACCCCTAACACTCCAAACTCTGCTAAAGAAACTAAAATGCGGATAAAAGAAATAAATTTAATAAACTAAAACTAACATAGCATTAATATATAATAAAAAAGGTATATTATATTAAACTTAATGTCTTATCCAAAAATTCACCAAAAAAATATGTCTTGTCCAAAAGAAATCATGTTTTATCCAAACATAAAAAAATGAAGAACGATGAAAACAAACATACTTGTGAATCCGTTCCAAAAAAAAAAAAAAGACTCTTGATTTTTAGACATCAAGAAGATATAAACATCACATTAACGCATTATAATTTTTCAAAAAAAAAAAATACTATCAAAATTGTTTCTTGACTAGGACTGAGAGATCTGCTTAGTGTTAGTTATATTTCATCAATGTTATCAACAATACAGTCAGTCATTCAAGCTCTGTAGGGTGAAGATACAACAATGGACGACGGGTCCAATGAAACCAAAACCACATACAACAACAAATGACATTAATTCATGAACGTACCACTATCACTATTATAAAAATATAAAACTAGTGTTTACTTCAAAAGGGGACGTACCTTTTTTGACTTTGTTCCCTGACCTTCGTTTTCCCGTTTTGTGCGATGACATTTTATGGTGGATGTTATTCTAATTTATATGAGTATTTTCTTGACTCTTCCGCCCTCTGATTTCCTTCACTTCCTACAGATCATAATTAGTGCTGAAATTGCCCTAATTTGTGATAATTCTTGGGATTGTTTCCTTTTTATCTTTCTGTAATGTGACTTAGATTATCCTTAATTAATTCGAAAATTCTAGCCCATTATAGAATTTTTCGGACATATTTTTCTACAAATTTTGTTAAATTTTTTTAGTATTTAATGAAAAAGGGACAAATAAAAAATTAAAAATATTTAATATCTTAAAATTTTATAAACAATTAAGGCTTTCTTTATTTAGTAAGTAGGAAGATTTGTAAGAAGATTTAAAATGATTCCCTTTTTGTTTTGTTTTTGAACAAAGTTAATTTTATTAAATTGTTACCAAGGTAACAATATTCTGATAAATGGATATGGATTTGGTGTCATTCTCGCAATATGGAGAGTATTCTGCAGCTAATGCATATGGATGGCTGATCTCTGAGACAAGCACTGGTTCCCGCAATGCTTTCCATGCTCCTTGAATTTTCACCAGCACTCTCTTTTGTCATATGCAGATTTAAAATGATTCCTAACATAACCCATAAGTTAATTAAGATTAATACAAGTATATATTAAAATTAAATCAGTCACATAAAACTATTAAATCTTTTATATATATATATATATTGATTTTATATAATACGATAATCAAATTTATTAACTTTTATGGAATTAACATTTTAAAATTATTATATTAATTATTGATTATGTTATTATTAAATAAGATTTCACCGCATATGCAAATTTCATGTGACAACACCATATCGATTCCTTTTTCAATGAAATATATGCTGAAACATTTTATTTTATTTTTAATTCTTAAAAATACATAATAATTAAAATGATGATTATTGGATCCTTTTATTGTTCTATCTTCAAGCCAACACTTTCACAACCAAAACTTAAATGAGATTGCTGTAGTAGCTAGAATCCATTCTTGCTTTTAACTTGTCAAAGAGATTCATGATGTGCATGAGAATGCAGACGACATATCATGGAATCATGTTTTGAAAGAGACTATGAAAAATTTGTTGACTAGCGAAGGAATAACAAGCCTTCTCAATTCCGTCTCTAATCAGCGACGGAACAGAGAATCACGATTTCATTTACTAGTTGCTTGCTACTTTGTGATTAGTGAGGAAATATTTCTCTCCCTAATACATTTCTTGTAGTGAGAAGCTAATCGGATTATGGATGGGATGGTCACTCATGCGTTGGGTCTTTGCAGTTGCTATCAAGTTTTTGAATTTGCCTCTTCTTGGATTTACAGTTCTTTGAGAGCTGATTTAACTCATATTTTGTATTTTTTAGAGGATATTTTTTTATACGTGTGAATTAAAAATAGTGTCATGAAATTTACAAGTACTTAGACACATTCTTCTCAACTAATTAAATTAGACTCTCTTCACAATTTTTTAGATATTTTAATTATTTTCTTGTATATTTTTTATTTTAAAAAAGAAACTAGAGATACCATCCTTTCCTTTCATTTTTGGTTCTCCAAAATTAAAATTGATATATTTTTAATCCTATAATTTGATAATAAAAAAAATGTTTTAATCCTATGTCCAAAGTGCCCTCTGCCCAAATGCTGTCAGAATGAATACTTTGAACAAAAAACTATACATGTAGTAAGATATTTGATAATAAAAATGTAAAATCAAAATAGGTTGTCATGTAAGTGACTTATAATCCCAAGCAAAATCCTTAACGGAACTGATAATTTTTCAAGGAGATCAAATACAGTTATACAAACTTTCCTTGAATTTAAAGAATTAAAAATATATCTAAATCTATTAAATTTTATGAAATAATTTTCTTATTAATTATATTATTATTGTTATAAAAGAAGATTTCACATATGCATATTTCCCGTGACAATTCCGTATCCATTCTTCTTTTCATTTTAATTTTGATGAAATGTTTTATTTTATTTTTTAATTCTTAAAATATCTATAATAATTAAGAGTATTACTATGAGTATATATTCTAAATAAATGAGAATTAAACTAATAAATCTTACATAAATTTTGATTTTATTCATTTTTTTATAATTTATGGTAATCGATTACAAAGTAATGAAAATAATGAATAATATAATTTATTTAATTATGGCATATCTAATTACAGTAATCAAACATGATTTAGACATTTTAATTGATGATACAATTATATATTTTGATTTAAATCACTTGATAACACTAATGTAAATTATAATTCATATTGATAGTAAATTTAAATTGAAATTCTTTTAAGATTTGTTTTGTTTTCATGATACCAATATATGAAATTGAGAACATAAATTAAGAATGACAATTTGTAGGGTTGTGGGTAAGGTACTATAGTACCTATTCTTTGACTTGTATTCTAAATAAATATTTATATTTGTGTGGATAATAACTTCAATATTCTTGTCTTTCTTTGTTCAGTACCTCAATCTCCATAGTCGTATTAGTTGTGCATGTTTTAATTAATATGAAAAATCAATAAGATTGATTATACATGATAGTAATTAAATTAAAATCTCATTCAAAGACTTTTTATAAAACATAATCATAATCATAAAACATCAAAAATTAATATTTTATTTAAAGAACCTGATTTTTTTTAATGTTAAACTAAGAAATATGATCCATCTCTTCAAAAGGAGCATGATTTTTCTTTCATTCTTTTTCTGTTTGTATGAATGGAGAAATATGATCTATATTTTAATAAATTGTTAACACCATCATATTTTAATTTCAGTATAAAAAATCAGTCTTTGGATGATTATGGGAAGATCAACATCAGACATTAACAATAAAGATTAAAGACAAAGTTATCAATAGTAAAAATTGAAGACCAAAGCAATAAAAATCTAAAAGTAGAAGTAATTTGTTGGTATTGATAATATCAAATAATTTGTTTAAATCATTCTTAATTAGATAATCTCATACATGTACAACATTAAATCTCTCATATTTTGGTAAAATTCATTCGAATGATTGAATTCTCTAATAACCCAAACTTCATTCCTAACTTAATTACCCATGGGTATTGATTAATAGAGAATCAAAATGAATTATTGATATAAGTTGATTGAACGTAGTGTAAGTGTTTTATAATTTTTTAATATTGTCTTTGAGTCCTATGCATAAAAAATACTAACTTAAATTCAAAATCCTTTCATAACATTGTTTCCTCAACCTCTCATAATTTACCTACGTGTTTCATAATTAGAATCGTCGCTCCCTATTAACTCATAAGCATATCTATCTTTAATGCTATCAACATTAGCCAAGTTAAGCGAGATAAAGGTCCCCTAAACAACAACACCACCACCAATAAAAAAATTTGTAATAGTTTTCGCACAGTTTATACCTGTCAGTAATAATTTTCACTACTAATTATATTAATAAATAAATGTTTTTAAATGTGTGAATAGAATTAATTTTTCGTTTATACTTTTTTTTAATCAAACAAACAACTATAATTTTCAACTTAAGATAATGAAACTTAAGATAATTGTCTAAATATTAATGAAAATAGTGATAATCATTTCAAGAGTAATATTCACTGTAACAATTTTTGTAAAAGTGATTTTGATAGTAGTTTAATTTATGATAATTTCGATAGAAAAACTTTTTGATAATAATAATGTTAATGATAAATTTAATAATACATCTTATAACAATTATAGTAATGATTTCAATAATAATAAACAATGGAGATTCGATAAAATAATACTTTAAAGAAGAAATGAATATTGACAAAAGTAAATATTTCAAGGAGAAATGATAATTCAAAAAAAATTAAAAGTTTAGATAGATGAAAAAGAATAAAAGAAAACAAATTTTATTAAAAGTGAAACAAATATATACACATGATCTTTGAATCAATAACCATTAATGTAAGTGGTGTATGAAAATTTAAGTAGTAATAATTTAATTCGATGAAAATGATTATGGGATGTCTTATTTTTAAGACTTTTAATATGATTAAATTATATAACAATTTACTAATTTCCTACATCTAATGGCTTGTGTTCGCCTGATTCCTTTGCGAAGAAACTGCTACAATTGCTCCTTTTGAATTTGAATTTTTCCTTCCTTTTGAGTGTATCATAGTATTATCAAAATCATCTTCATCAAAATAACACATTTTAAGTGCGCATGATAACATCAAAATTAATTTATCAAAATGACACTATAAAAATATATACTTAACATTTTAAACTTTCTTCACCTTATTACTAATTTTTTCTCATCAAAATAATAATCATCCAAAATAAACTAAGTTTTTCAAACTTAAAAAGTTTGATAACAATGCTAACACTTTCACATCACCACCCTGCATACCAGGACACTACACAACACCTAACACATCAAAATTCTGCACATCAACACCCTGCACAACATCAACTCCCAGACCGTGCAAATCGACACCTTAATTAGCAGCACCATGCACATCGACGCCACCTCAAACCCTAACATGTCTAAACCTCGTAAATGAGCATCTTCACCCTGTTTTTCTATTTGTACTGTTTGGAGGTTTAATTTTATAATTTTGGCTTGAATAACAGTTGAATCCTTATAATGTAAGGTTGTTTGTATTGATCCTTTACTTTATGGTTTTTATAATTTCCCTTTTTTTTTTGGTTTTGTCCTTATAGTTTTTTTTTGTTAGATTTGACGAACAAACCTAACAAAACAAACCACAATCAAATAAAAAGAATATAATAGGAACAGGAAAAAATAAAAAAGGACAAAAAGTAAAACACATATGGACATTTTCTTTTAAAAAGTTATTTAAGGTTTGAATATTCTTTTTTGGGACTTAGAGAGATGCTCATATTAGAACTCAATTAATGTCTTGAATAAGAATTTTTTTTTTCAGAAAGAGAATGCATTTAGTAAACCAAAAAATTTAAATAAATTATTATACATGATAAAAAAAATTATTTCAAAGAATTTTTTTATTTTATCAAAAGTAGTAAACATTTATTTTCTGAAAATGCTTTTTTTGTGTTAACTTTTTTTAATTTTAATAATTAAACGTAATATTTTCTGTTTTTTTTCATAAACAAATCCAATTTAAAAATATGTCAATATTTGAGATTTGAGATAAGATGCAATCTGATGATGGAAGTATTTTAGGATTAATATTAAACATTTACTTTTAAAAATTCTTTTTTTTCTTTTTAAAAATATTTAATAATAAAACACATTTAATTTTTTCAGGTTTTTCCATAACCAAATCCAATTTAAAAATATGTCTATATTTTGTTTTTATAAGAAAATATGTCAATATTTGAGATTTGAGATAAGGTGATGGATGTATTTTAAGATATCCTCTCTTAACTCGTAATAATGAAACGATATAGGTCGTGTGTACGAATGGGACTATACACGTGTTAAGAGTCTATTCGACAAAACACGTGCTACTTTCAACCCACAACTACCCATGGCATTTCCGTAATTCCAGGGCGAGAGCGAGGTCAATTTCAGGTAGTCAACTCTTTGAAAAATCAAAAATTTCCCTTTTCGAATTTCTTCTTCCTCTCCTCCTTCCACCATTTTCCTTTCACTTTCCATCACTTTCTCTCGTTTCCCCTTTCGTAATTTTCCCCTCGGAAGAGACATCGAAGAAAATCACGTCACGGCAATGGAGGAAAAGCACGCAGCAGCCATCGAATCGGCACACGCCGAATCCAACGGCGTCTCTCACGGCGCCGACCACGGTTGGCAGAAGGTGACCTACGCTAAGAAGCAGAAGAAGAAGACCATTAACGCCGCCAACAGCGCCGATTCCCGCGCGAATTCCAACAAGCTCGTTCCGAACGGCACTCTGTCCGGCAACGATGGCGTTTTCCGGTCGCTTGAGCTGCAATCGGAGGACCGGCGCCGGAAAATTGTGGAGGCGAAGAAGCTGGCCGATGCCGCGTACAACGACGAAGACGCGCCGCTCAGATCGAAGCAGCGGCACCGCGACGACGACGAATACGACTACGATGACGAGAATGTGGACCATTCCGCGGAGAACGGGAAGCCCGAGGAGGCGAAGAAGGTGAAGCCGAAGAAGCCGAAGAAGCCTAAGGTGACGGTGGCGGAAGCGGCGGCGAAGATCGACGCCGCTGATCTGGGCGCTTTCCTCGTTGAGATATCGGTAGGGCATTGTGAATTGAATCGTGCATGTTTAGGTTTTGTGTTTTTGGTTTGATCTACTTGGATCAGGAAGATGATGTGATGCGATTCGTTTTATTTGTTTGTTTTCACAACAGGGATCGTTCGAGGAACAGCAGGACATCTTGATGATGCGATTCGCTGATTACTTTGGACGTGCTTTTTCTGCTGTGACCGCATCTCAGTTTCCCTGGGTGAAATTGTTCAGGGAGTCAACTGTGGCTAAGATCACCGATGTGAGTCTCGAATATCTTGTGTTTTTTTTTTTTTGTTCTTCATTGTAAATATTAGAAAAAGATTTTCAATTTGATCCTTTCAAGATGTTTTTGTCGCCACATTAGTTCTTATTCAAAGATGGGTTGTCACCTCATTACATCTTTGTGAAGTTCTGTCACATTATTCTCTAATTAATAGCTCATAAATAAATTATTTCAAAAGGTTCATAGCAGCAAATAATTTACTTATTTGCATTTAAATTATTCAAGTCTGTTAAGTACATTTGCGATATAGAAGCCAAATGTTAGTATCTTTGGTGAAGTGAAATTTAATTGAGATGCATATTGATGCTTTACTAAATCTATTGTGATATTGGTTTATGTGATGATACCATTTACTGTATTTACTATTTTAAAATTGGTAATTTAATACGATTAGTCAAAGAAGACTTTTCTTAAACCTGTTGTCTTTTTCAACCATAATAAATAGTACTGTGTCTTGTTGTTGATGCTTTATGACCTTGAGAATCATAGTTATTAAAAGTGTCCGTCCATTCATCAGCTTCAGAATCATAGTACTGTCTGTGTCTTGTTCTTGTTGTTTTATGGATAAATTGATTTTGAAGAGTATTTGATTCATATTCTATCTTTGGTATTTATTAGAATCTTGTTCTAGTTTCTAATCTTCGCCTGTGATGTTTATTTATGAATTTCCTTTTTGCTAGACGCCACTTTCTCACATATCTGACGCTGTATATAAAACATCAATCGACTGGATTAACCAACGTTCTCCTGAGGCACTTAGTACCTTTCTGATATGGTCTTTAGATAGCATTCTTGCTGACTTGGGTAGCCAGCAAAATGTGGCCAAGGGTTCCAAAAAGGCTGTGCAACAAGTGTCCTCAAAATCTCAGGTACTTATACTATATACTCTTCTCTGTCAAGAACTAGTGTTTTTTTTCCCCTTCTGATTATTATTGGATAACAGAAATAACTTGTATTAGAAGATAAGATTTATTAGAGAGAAGAAGGAAAACGAAACACTCTTGAAAACTAATAGGAAGGCCACTCACCAAATTGAACCAAAGCTAAGCTAAAAAGAAAATACAAATACAGAATAGCTGTTCACTCTGCAAATCCATCAAGGGGACTCTCTGGAAGAACCCGTGTGCTGAACAGCTAAGAGATGTCAATTAAAAACTCCTTTCCCAAAGCATGATTAATTAGCAAAGGACACCTTCCTTTATATATCTAAATATTCTCTTTTAACCGAATGCAATAGGGATGCTTGATTAGTGCATGACTGCAATGCATGACTTTGAAATTCTATATTATATGCCTTTGTGCGCTTTGATATTTTAATTAATATGTTTGTGATAAGTTGTTGATTATCTCTGCTTTTAAGTGTTCAAATGACTGGGGTTGGCATAAAATAAGAACATGGAGGAGACAGTGTTGCTAAATTTTATTTTTAGTTCAACTTTTTATTTTTCCATTTTGATCTTCTTTGATCTGTACACTCAATATGAATGAATAGTCAATGCCAAGATAGATAACACAAGTACGTGCTCTTGAGATAAGCAGTAAATTCACAAGTGCCCTCAATGCATGGCTGACAAACATCAGAAAATGAATGGCGAGGATGAGGAGTAACTCCCTAAGAGTTACTCTTGGTGTAAGTTAATCCCTCCTCACACACACACACATGCATCAAATTTCCTTTTTCCTTTTTTTCTTTTGGGGAATGGGCAGTCAGTTACTTAGAAGGTCAAATATCCATGTTCTTAGATTTCCATTGCCATTTTTGGTTGTGCCGTGAATGGAAAAATGAGTTAGCTTTCATTATTCAATACTGGTGTTTTTTTTTTCTCTCTAGAAATTAAATGCACTTGAAAATGGGAAAAAAGAAAAAAAATGCTTCCATTTGAATCTCCATTAGGTTATGTTTGTTCATTGTAGTTTGTGTATTTTCCGATTTTATTAGTTTGTTTTTGTGATTTTTTTATTGTTAAATTTGACTTGAAATTTCTTTTTGTAATTTTGGTTTCTAAATCAAATTCAACCTTTACATGACTATTTGTAGGTATCCAAATGCAGATATACTTGTCTTTTTTGCTCTTCTTTTCAGCTGTAGACTGACATTTAGTTCACATAACTGCAGGTTGCAATGTTCGTTGTTTTAGCAATGGTATTGCGTCGGAAGCCTGATGCTCTTATATCTGTATTGCCCACATTGAGGGAGAGTACAAAGTATCAAGGGCAAGATAAGCTTCCAGTCATTGTATGGATGATAGCTCAGGTGAGGGGTAAAAGCCAAAATAACTAAGAGATCTTATAAGAAATCCCAAAAAAATTAGTTTTACTTTTTCTGTATAGCATTTCATTTTTCCTTCATTTTATTAATGCTTAATATTTTCTGAGTAGGCTGCTGTAGGAGATCTCTCAGTAGGTTTGTATGCTTGGGCTCGGAATCTCCTACCCATAGTGATTGGCAAAAGTGGTAACCCCCAATCCAGGGATTTGGTTTTGCAGCTAGTGGAAAAGTATGTAAATATAGCTACTTTCTTTTTTAATATCCCTATCTCATTATTGCTATTGTCATCGCCATTGTGTTTTCTGTGATTTGCTGTCAGAATTTTGTCTACCCCCAAAGCCCGACCTGTTTTAGTAAACAGTGCTGTGAGAAAAGGGGAACGATTAATTCCTCCTTCTGCATTTGAAATTTTGGTCCAGGTTACGTTCCCTCCATCTTCAACTAGAGTAAAGGTAGATGTTCGGCTGGTTTTGTATGTTTGTATTTTAGAGTATAATAGCTCTGAATCTTCAAAATTTATGTCAATATGCTGCTTTTGTATAGGCTACTGAAAGATTTGAGGCCATATATCCCACTCTGAAAGAGGTGGCTCTTGGAGGTTCTGCTGGAAGTAAAGCAATGAAACAAGTTGCACTGCAGATATTCGGTTTTGCTATCAAAGCAGCTGGAGAAAGTATGGAAACCTGGTTTTTTTATTACATTTGTACTTCTTTTCTTATTTGATGAAATAAATGTTTGAGGGTATTCTGAAACATATTGTATTTTTCAGATAATCCTGAGTTATCAAAAGAAGCAGCTGGTATTTTTATTTGGTGTTTGAGTCAAAACACTGAATGCTACAAGCAGTGGGTGAGTAGTTTTTGTCTAGAAGCTTACCTTTTCAAGTTTATGCAAGTGATTGATTTTTTTGGATAGAGCAAGAATATGTTATATGAAAAAATTTCTTTGCATTTTATAAATATATGACAATTTGATAGATAATGGTTCTGAGTATTTGAGAAAGAATCAAATAAAAGATAGGATTTTGTTGATGATATGAAATCTCCCATATAGCCCTGGATAAGTGATGAACCCGTGTTAGGAGGAGAAAGAATAAATTCAAATTGTTCCTCAGGATTTCTTGAGCCAATCAGTGCGAGATTTCTCCCCCAAACCAATCTCTAACTAAATCCAACAAAACCTCCAATCATCTCCGCCTATCTCTATATTGCCGCCTATCTCTGCCAAATTCTGATAGAACTCTTACCAACACTCAAACCCTTAACTCCCTCAACTAACAAAAACCAACCCATTGGGCTTATTACCTAACACAATCATAAAACTAGATTTTACTTATTTGGTCTTATTCCTTATTGTATATGGACAGGAAAAAGTTTATCAGGACAACATTGAAGCAAGTGTTTCAGTTCTGAAGAAGCTTTCTGATGATTGGAAGGAGTTATCAACAAAATTGTCTCCTCATGATCCACTGAGGGATACCATAAAGAACTTGAAGCAAAAGGTAGTTTTACAGGAAAAAGGGCTAGACTTTCAGTTTATTGCATCTGGGATTGCTCTCCAATCTCCCAGGATGGACTTGGTTGAATTGTGTTTTATTTTACTGAAGTAACAGAATGTTTGAAGTAAATAATGGATTAACTTTTTTTGGCTGCAGAATGAGAAAGTATTGGACTCTGAGACTGATGCTGCTCGTCATGCACACTTCAAGGATGCCGATAAATATTGTAAGATAATCTTAGGAAGAGTTTCGCGAAGCCATGGGTGCATGACTTGTTTAACCTTAACAGTTCTTGCTTTGGCCGTGGGTGCTGCTGTTTCCTTGTCCCCCAATTTGGAATCTTTGGATTTTAAGAAGCTCTCGGAACTTTTCAACGTTCAGCACTGAGTACTCTGGAGAATATCCCGCATTACCGGCAGTTGGTTGCTTCCAAACGGCAATTTTCTTTTCAGCCCATCTCATTCACAAATCACAATGGGTACAGTAAACCAATAGCCTCATAATAAAGTGCTTAATGCGGAGATTGTACACTTAGTTCAAATCCTGTTCGGATGACAGAGAATAGTTGAGGTCAACAATGCTTTGAGGTTTACTTTAGTTTGACCATTTTATAATTTATTTGTTGTTCTTGTTTCTGTTGAGTTTTACTTTTAGTTACTATGCCTTTACATTAACTTATGCTGGCAAAATGCCAATTAGGTAACTACAGCTGTATCCTGAAGTTAGATTTTAATCAGAGGAATTTTGGTGGTACATTGCGAGATTTTTCTCTACCTTTTGCTCTGTTATCATGGGTGGATGATTGTGCCCTTTTCTGTTGCCTTTTCCCTGGTCTCGATGCTTTGTTTTTCCTTTAATTGAACAACATTATTGAGCTTATCAGATGATCGATATAAATTCAGGAATGTGATTTTTTTTTTAGTGTGAGAAAGGGAGAAGTGGATAATTTCGAGTGAATAAGCGCTTTTACATTTTAAGGCTCTCGACACAGTAGCATGATGATGCCAAGTACAATATTTTTCTATTTCATAGACACTTTTATAATTGTCAAACCACGTATTTTGATCAAATTTTCTGAAATTTGCTTTGCATGATCCATATCATAACTACTTATCTCGATTCAATTAATTTTTTGTTAAGCTTATTAGGTTAGTGAACAAAATTGTTGAATTCTTTTACGGATTCCAATCCATATTGTTCCACATAGAAATTGCCGTTTTGAAGGGTTACCTGTAAATTTGCAACTGAATCCCACTCAATATATTCATTTTGTAATCAAAAGCAGAAAAACAGGTATAACCCTACATTCACAACAATGTAGTTTTGGGGAACTGCGCATTTATAGAACATCTGATTTGTTGTGTTTTGGTCTTGATCTCATAGATTATCATAATCTTCAGGTTCGGCATATGGGTACTTTGCGTATGAACTTCTAATTTTTGAAGGATCTTCAGGTACAGACCAAGGGTACTGCAAGGAAGGGTCCCGTGGGAATTTCCTGAAGTTTAAAAATGGTGCCCAAAGAATAACCCTGCAAGAAATTACATTTCACACATTAGTGTGCTAGCTTTTAGAAATATGCTACCAATTCTTGAAACAAATAATTTCAAAAGTCATGCAACCAACTTAATTTGTAGATTTGTTATCACTGCGCACAATTATACTGGTTGCTTCATCCTTATATTATAACATGAAAAATGCTCCTAATTGAAACCTGAACTCAGTGGAATTACACTGTAGTCATGCAAAATTTGAATGAGAGTAGTCTCTTGACAAAGTTAGAAAACAACAGTACATATATTTTGCTTTTAGAGGAAGATTTGCTCACCCTGGGAAGAAAATGAAGACAAACATGAATTGAAAATACATCTCCAGCAAGTTTCTTCTGTACCATCTTTTCCAAAGCCAGTACATGATTATTGGCTGCAATTCACTCACTATGTTCTGCTCAGTCACATCTTGTTAAGTATATAAGAGCAAACTTCAAAAGTTGTGAAAGAAAAGAACTTACTGGCACGACAAGGAAATATCCAAAGAGAGCAACCCCCCATTGTGTCAAAACCCAGAGGAGTTCTGGCCGGTTATTCTCTCCTGTCACTGCCAATACTGGCTGCTCAGCCTGTTCAAATAGCCACAACTTTTGTATGTAAGAAAACAAAAACGATGAAGAATATGCCAACCACTGTAACCAGTGCTCAAAGATACCCGTTTAAGGAAACTTTATAAAGTTGTTTTTTGAAAGCAAAATGCTAATCAAATTCAATGATACTGGTTAAAGATCAAAAGTGATTTTTTATTTTTTATTTTATTGAAAAGTGTAACAGTGCATATCACTGCAATTTCCAATACAATCTCAACTTAGACTTTCTATTTGATGATTCTTTAAACATTGATTAGCATGATCTTTTTTAGAAGTGTAATTTTCTTTTTATCCGTAAAAATCAAAGACAGATATCAATGAATTTGACAATAACTTACGCATATTACTTAAGTAAAAGTGAGCCAGATCCCTTTGTTCTTAGAAAAGTGTAATTTAAAATTACCAATACACTCTTATCATAATTTGCAGATAAGCTATCTATTGATTAATTACTATTTAACTAGGGTCTTTAGGAGCTTAGGTTACTTGTTTGCTTGAAGGGTAACAAAAAAACCGAATTTCTATGTACACGAATCTCACCAAGGCCAAGAGTACTCCTATTTGCAGTGCCAAACTTGCATACTTTAGGCTGCCATCATCACCATGATTTGGTTTCTGGCTGCTGCATGTTATCTGCAATTGGACTCATGAGTTCAAGTTAGACAAGTTTTTCAATGAAATGAGGTAAACTAGAATTACTAGAGAATAAGTCGGCAAAAGAAAAGAAAAGTACACGTAGTGATTGGCAAGAACTAGTGTTGTTGTGGTATAATTTGTGCTTGGAAGAAAAGAAGAGAGAAGTTGTTCCACGTGATGAAGAGGGAAGAGGAGGCAGAGCTTTGGGAACATGGAGATTGAATGTGAAGCTCATTTTTGGTTTAGAGCTCTCACAGTTTGGCTCCTTATCCTTTTTCTCACTTCAGTTTCATGGCAATGAGTGAATAGCCTTCCGAGGGGAAAAAATGACAAAATTAAATGTTGATTGAGATGACACGTGGACATAAGACTCATCCACCTCCACTTTTTCTTGTCCATTCAAAGTTTTGATGAGGGTAACACAAATTCCCACAACTTTTTTATTGTTTGTGGTCAACATAAGGGTACTGGGTTTTGCAACAAAAATAAAACTACAAAAACTGTTGAGCTAAAATAGAACATGGATATTTACTTCTAATATTTTTTACACATTAATTTGTTTATTTTTTTAATATTTGTGCATTAAAAAAATTGTAATTCTTGTTGGTACATTGAGACTACGGTTTTAATTTGATAGAAGTAGAGTGTGGGAATCAGAAATTCCAAAGAGTAGAAAATTAATATGGCTTTAATTTCTCCTTCAAACAATCGTGAACATTTTATAGTTCAATTCTCATCCACATGATACATTTTTCTTTTCATGAAATGAAAAACATTAATATTTCATCGACAAAGTTTTCCAGACGTGACGCCCTTCCCATTTTAGGCATTTTCAAAGTTGAAGAAGGATTGTTGCCTTATAAATGGAGGACGTCACACCTTTCCTCAATCATTTTAAATTTGAGGTGATGTTATGTTACAGGTCTTGAAAGAGTCAAATTATACCAATGAATCTTAGTTATAGTATATTATTAAGTATATTGACTCATTCGACGTGTAAATAACTTCTATATTTTATCGAGAGTATCTTTAGCGGTAGTTGTTAGGTTGTTTCCTAAATTTAAGAATTGTTCATAACTTAATTCACTATTATTGGACCTATTTAATTTCTTAAAGAGTTACATTGTTTGTTGTGGTAAAATTTCTTAAAAGTTTTTTAAATTGATATGGTACGATAGGATCTATTAAAAAAGAGATAAAAAATTCCAATGGTGTTCAACTTTTTTGGTTTTCCATATGTAGAATTTTTTTAGGGAAAAAAACTGTCCGATATACTGTAAAATACTATATGTGGCAACCTGTGTTAACAAAAAAATGAATACTGGTTTGTCACATGGTAGATGAATAGTTCATTTCATCAGATTTAACTTTCGTTGGTTCTAATGGTGTTTACTATTGAAGATGTTCTAATACTTTTAAGAAAATTAAAAAAGTTTAAATATAAAAGATATATACTTTAAAATTTAAGTAAAAAGTTAATGATTTTTTAGTCCCGGAAAACTTTCCAAATTTTGGTTTTAATTTCAGACTTTTAAAATATTGATCTTAACTCCTATATATTTTTTAAATACCGAAACTCTGCTCTCTATACAATTATTTGATTATATATTAATAACTATAATTTATATATACACATATATATAATATTTAATAATATGTATTTTTAAAACTGAAAAATAATAATAAAAATATAAATTATAAATTGAATACAAGTATAAATTTATAATTGAATTATCTTCATATTTTTGAATGCACTTTATATTTTTAATTATTTTAATCTAATTTAACCGTGCGGTCCAAGATGATATGATATACTAGTGGTACCAAACTATCAGCGACAGATTTAGATGGGGGTGCGTTGGTGTATGACCTCCCCTCCTCCCTTGTAACTTTATATAACTTAATATTAATTTTGTATGTGGTTATTATAATGATTAATATTAATTAATGTAAAATTAATTATTATTGTAATAATTAAAGTGATAATTAATATAAAAATGTGTTAAATTAATTGTTTATTTATTATTATTATTATAACAATTAAGATTATTATCATTTAATATAAAAATATATTTTTATGTGTAAAAATAATAATTTTTTAAATTATTATTTATTAAAAGTTAGACATTTGAATATTTATAAAAGATGAAAAAAAAATCCAATCCCATTTATAAGATTTGTGCATCTGTGCCTGCACACTATCAATGGTTCATTTGAGTATGGTACTTTCAATTCTTTGCAGGTTACAGTGATTTTACGAAAAAAATTTCGTGAAAAGAGACGAATTGTGACTCGTAACAAGTCTTACCATTTATTTTCGACCTTTATTAACTAAATTATATTTAAAAAAGATCTCCGCCTTAGATACTCTATTTCGTGCCATTCGTGCAAGGATTTATTCGTACGAAATAGCATCACTCGCTATTTAATCATTTTCATATGAAACTGTTGCACTTCCTTGCCTTCGTGTGAATTTCCTGCATAATTTGTTGTTTTGGCTTAAATTTCTTTTTCACTTACATAGTAAAATCGATCCCAAAATAATTGTTATTAAATAGTAATTCCAAAATAATACATTTCCAAAATAAGATTTCATATTGTCGGTATCAAATAGTTATAAATTATAATATTTCTGATGAGTGATGAGCCGTTGGGCATTAAAAAAATTATATATTTTTGGTTTCTTACATGAAATGTAAATCATATATTCATATGTATGCATAATTCATGATGATCGTATTGATTAGCTTATGGTGGATTTGGCCTCCACGAAACGTAGATCACGTGTGGTGTGGGTATAAATAGGGAAACATTCTTGTTAGCTGTCAAACTTATGATATCATATTATTAGCACGTACAGCCAAGTAGTTTCAGAATATATGAATATGAACTTAAAAAAAGTGCGTGAACAAATTTAAATCAATATTTAATTTATTATATACTATATGAATTATATATATTTTTAATAAATATGAATTATAATTTTAAAGTAAAGCTATCATTCTCTTGTGTGTGAACGAATGAATGATGAATGATATATTACGACTTCCCCCCCCCCCCCCCCCCCCCCCCCCCCCTACTTATTTACATTTAATCAAAATTACACTCATTAGGATTATCCTAATAGCTCAATAAATAAAGATTTTTTTTTGACAAAATTGATATAAAGACTCATCAGCGACCTAGAAAAGGTAGATATGAAATTTGCATTATATCATAGAAAACTAAATTATATACTATGTTTTATTTGTTTTAAAGGGAATGCTAAAATAAAAATCTTTAGTTTTTTTTATTTACACTGCTCATTAAGTACTTTTAGTTATAACTTTCTAATCACCCATTAGACAAGTTGTTTTTCAAATAAAATCCTAATCTACATTGTTATTTGTACTAAATTAAAACATTTTAAAAATTCATACTTAAAAATACAGCATTGTTAACATTAAAATATAAAAAAAGCAATAAATATTCTCCTTTTTAATAAAAATTTACCACTTTTAAACACTCAAAACTAATATTAAGATTAATATTAATATTTTGTTAAAAATAATTAGTCTAGAGTGCAACTTTTTTTTTTTTTTGGTGTCAGTCTAGAGTGTAACTATACAATTGAAAATATAAATATTACATTTTATGTTTCAATACATTGTTATGTTTCTTTAATTTTGAAAACCACACTATTAAAATTGAGACACATTATAACTCCTCAACCCCAAATAAAGAATTCTTTTAAATTAAAGAATACATAAATTCAGATAGTGCCAATTGCCAAATTATAACTGCAGTTGGATAATCTAAATCATTTGGAGCTTTAGACAGCCATTCCTTAATAGCCACTTCAGTTGCGATTGGAGAGTGAGGCCAACCACGAAATTACTTTTTCCCTTTTCATCAACCAATATTCACACTTTCATGATACACATTCAATGCCATTGATAACAAATAGTTAGCAATAACTAATCACCAATTATTACATTAATTAGTCACCAACCTTCCTGCCCTTATCATAACATAAAAAATTATCAAAAACTTTTGAAATTAACTAACAGTGATTTGTATCTCTTAATTAAATAGTTTATGATTAATTCTTAATTAATATTTAATATAAATAAATTATATTATGAAAAAATATTTATTTAATGTGTACCCATAATTTTAACGAAATTAATCCCTCTTTTTAACGAGGGTTAATTGGTATCAATAATATGTCAGAAAAAAATCAGTTAAATTAATAGTAATAATAATAAAAAGAAGAAAGTTTTAAAAAGAAAAAAAAAAAACCGATGATGATACACAGCGAAGGAGGGGCCGCTAAAAGCCAAGGTTGTCGGAATTAGATTTGATTCTTCACTTGCGCTGAGTCTTACCGATTTTTCCGATCAAAGTTCCTCACTTTCTCTCTCTTGATCGACACCCACCACGCGTTAGAGAGAGAAAAACCGAGAGATCGGAAAATGGGTACGCTTCAGTCTTGGAGAAGAGCCTACGGTGCCATCAAGGACACCACCAAAGTGGGTCTTGCCCATGTCAATAGCGATTACGCGGTAATTTCCCTCTTTCCAAAGATAGGATCTTTCTTTGTTTTCAATTGATTTTGGCTATGTGGGGTGGTTTAATTGGTTCTTAATTTTAGGATTTGGACGTTGCCATAGTCAAAGCCACGAACCACGTCGAGTGTCCCCCAAAAGAGAGGCACCTCAGAAGTGAGTGATTTGTGGGCTTTCAGATCCGAATTAATTTGATCTTCTTGTTGTTGGTATGGAGAGATGACGATGAAGTTGAATCTTTTTTTGGTTTTGTTGCAGAGATTCTGTTTGCCACGTCTGCTGTGAGGCCTAGGGCTGATGTTGCTTACTGTATCCATGCACTTTCGCGGCGGTTGGCGAAGACGCGGAATTGGACGGTAGGATTGATAATGATGATGATGATGATGATGATGACAAGTTTATGTGATCGCTTATTGATGTGTAATTTGATTTTGTTTGAGTATTCAATGATTTGTCTGTGTTTTTTTGGACTTGGATTCTTGTTTTACTTGATGGATTGATGTTGTTAGGTTTGAGGAATTTCATGGTAGGAAAAGAGAAAATAGAGATTCAATAGTCTGAAATTGATATTGGCTTGCTGATGTCAGAAAATGTGATACAAACTTTTCAAATTCAACAACATTTCCTGTTAGAAATCCGGCTAAATAAATGTGAAACTAATTTGGATTCTCTTTTGTTTTTTCCCTCTTATTGTGCTGGTGTTTGGTTTTTTGCTATTTCTGAATTTTGATACTGATTTGTGGCATGTGGCATTGATGACACCAAATGGTGAAAGGAAACTTTTATGAACGATTAAATTCAAATCTATTTTGTTGGAAGATGCAATAGTGGATCCAATTGTTTGATAATTCCCGTTCTTATTACTATTTACTACTAAATGCATTTTCCTTACATTTTGTTAAATTTGTTATGCACTGGTTTAGATAGCCATCTCTTAGAAGTTTATTGTATGCCAACAAATTGTATTCACTTATTCCAAACATGTTATGAGGTTTTCATTGTCTGTTTTTCTCAATTCTCATAAATTATTAGAGGATCAAGCAGTGATCTGATGTCCAGCCTTCCTTTTTATTCTTGTGCCACTAAAGTGGTGTTTGGTAATTTCGGTGTTTTCTGATTTCATTTTCAGTTGATATGCTTTAAATTAAAAAAATGCCACCTTATTTTTTTCCTGTTATTAAACTTTTGTGAAGGGAATCTTGAAAACATTTTTTTGACTCCCCTAGCAGTTAATTTCTAGATTCTTCCTTTTGTTGGAGGGAATAGGGTTCCATGAAACAAAATCACCATTATTTTGTTCTCATTTTTTTCTTTAAAAATTCTTGGTTAAAAAGTATAAACATGGTAGTTTCTCATTCATGTAATGAAATTCCTGAATACCAACATTGTGTTGGTTATTGCTTAAGATGTTTTCATTATTTATATGTCCACTGACTGAACTGAGCATCTAATATTACCCATTATTCCTCAGTTCATATTGTCTAAGGATTATATATAAAGCATTTATGTCTAGTCCTCTGCAATGTCTCAATTTTATGAGTCTCAACTATTTTCTTATAAAATGTATTTTAGCATCAGTTGCTAGCTCAATTTCCCGTGTCTTGCCTGTAATTGTATAATGTGTATATGTAGATGTAGATAACAAGATATGCTTTTGTTTCACTACCCTGCATCTTGTTCACAGGTGGCATTGAAAACACTGATAGTCATCCATAGATTATTGAGGGAGGGTGATCCTACTTTTAGAGAAGAACTTCTGAATTTCTCACAAAGAGGACGGATTCTCCAACTTTCAAATTTCAAGGATGATTCTAGCCCAATTGGTTAATTTTTTGGCCTTACCATCTTTATGTTTTGTTTAACTTACATATGGGCTGAAGTTAGATGTTTCTAACTGTATACTTTCTGCCATATGATTTCATTTGCTTGCAGCTTGGGATTGCTCTGCCTGGGTACGTACATATGCATTATTTTTGGAAGAAAGACTTGAATGCTTTCGGATTCTGAAGTATGATATTGAAGCTGAGCGTCTACCCAAGCCTGCCGAAGGGCAGGAGAAGGTAATTTCAATAAACCCATTATTATACTCTTTTAGGATAACTGGTCAAGTTTCGTGTATGTTGCATCTGATGATGTCTTTATATGGATTGAGAAGTGTTTCCATGAAAACCAATACTACGACCTGAGGTGAATAGTGAATACTCCCTCCATCCCATAATTATTGTTGTCTTAGGTTTTTTTACACAGACCAAGAAAAACTAATAAATGGATGAAAGAGAGTAGCAATTTTACGTAATTAACCTTATCATCATTAATTATTTTTAGTCATTGTTGCCCATCATTAATATTATAAGGTGTATAAGTGGGAAAAAGGCAATTAGTATTATATTGAAAAGCTAAAATGACAATTATTTTGAGACTTTTTTTTTATTCTCACATGACAATTATTATGGGACAGAGGGAGTACTATTTTCTGACTGTCACCCTTTTCCCTAGACAGAACTCATCCAATTGGGAGTGAAAAGCTTAGTTTGTCTTGAATATATGTATTCTGGTGTTGAAAATCATCAGTACTATTTCAGTGGGTGTTTTATCTATATGTTTTTGTTGTCTTTAGAATTAATTTGGATTTGGATAATAGTCATTTACTAATGGGTTGGTGTGGTGTAATTTGTTCTTTCTCTTGATAGCTGTGTCATGTGCTGGTGTAGTTTAGAAACGTTAGCCAACTTATTTTTTGTTATGTGAAAGTTTGGGGTTCTTGGTGTACAGTTGACGCATCTTTCACCCTTGGAACTGTTTCTCAAGATAACCGCAGTATTTTGGCAAGTCCTTTGTGTGTGTGTGTTTGTGGTAGAGTCCCAAATATCAAGAATAAGTTACATAGATTATCAATAGTTAGTTACAGAGATTGGAGTTTGGAAGGATAGGTATTTAGCTTAAATAGGAGGAGAGGTTGGAACAATTAGCTAGTTTAGTGCTAGAATTCTGCAGAGTTCTATGATTTGTTGGTATTGCAAGGAAATTAATTTACCAGGGTGGAAGAAATTCAATACAATACATTATTTACATTATTGGAATTGTCCATATTTATTATTTAAATTGGTTTGCATTGCTGATGGACATTGTTAAGAACTTCTAACTGGTTAGTTGTGGATTTTTTTTTATCAGCAAAAATATATTATATATATAAGAGGAAAGTAAAGTACAAGTAGTACTGAAATATATACAACCTATCAACAGACAAAACAGAACTATGGCAGCCTAATACATGAAGATTACATGAATTAGGGTGCCAAAGACCTGACTGAAGACTAGGGTCACACCCAAACCAAACAGGAGAAAAGCAATTATGCTAAACCCTCCCCTGAATACAATAGCCTTCCCTAATGTGGCTAGACCAGTGGTGAAAAGGGATGTTAAATCCTTTCTCCAGATTAGATAGCCAAGAACAACAAAAGAATAGTGCATCCTCCAACAATTTATGTACATTGAAACTTTCATTGTGGAAAACAATCCTATTTCTATGGTGCCAAATACACCAAGTCAGAGCTATCCACCAGATCTGCCATCTCTGAATCCTGAGACCGTTGAAACAGCAGTGGGTATGCTGAAGGAAATGTTCTTTTGGAAAACAATCTGTCATTGTGGATTTATTTGACTGACTATTCTTTGATTATTTGCGTTTTTGAAGCAAGTTGCTTTCTTATTTTGAATTGTGTTTGTTTTTGAAAGTCTTCATGCTTATTTTGTTTTTCAAACAGGGGTGCAGCAAGACCAGGGATTTGGATAGTGAGGAGCTGTTGGAGCAGTTGCCTGCTTTGCAGCAGCTGCTGTATCGACTTGTTGGTTGTCGGGTAATATTGTGAAATGTGGATATTCATTATCTTATGTTATTATTTTTTTAATTTGACCAGTTTATATTTGGTTTAATGATTATTTATCTTATTAGTGCTTTTTTGTAGTATTTTCTCATACAATAAAAACTGATTGTATGCTTCATTTTACAGCCAGAAGGAGCAGCTGTTAGCAATTATGTGATACAATATGCTCTTGCCCTGGTATGTGTTGTTGTCTGTTTATCTAAAGATCCTCTTTGTATTGAGCTAGAGATTTAGAGTTTACAGATAGGATATATATGTTTGGAATGTACCATCTATATTAGATTTTTCTGGGCAGAGAACCAGAGAGCATTTATAGCGCATGGTTGGGAAAGACGGGGGATTCTTTGGTTTGACTGTAACTGTATTGGTTGATCTTGAGGTTGTGGAATACTTTTTCTTTTATTTCATGGATTGAAACTTTTAAGATGTGACTATTGGGATTAGAAATTGAACTTTGATTGGAATACCTTCCAAACTTTCACAACCATTTATTGATGCTTCTTCCATTTAAAGTAGGACTGGGGCTATCCTCCATATTTGGTTGTTGATAATTGGAATTGATATCAAATTGTCTCCATCTAAAACTATGTTTAGGAAAGGGACAGCATGGTGGCAAATTTATCATCATAGTTAAACCAGTCCTTGTTAGTAAATAGTTGAGTTTGGAGTTGATGTAATTGATCACCAACTTGATATTGATCTGCTTCTTTTGTTCTTTCTAGGTACTGAAGGAGAGCTTTAAGATTTATTGTGCTATTAATGATGGCATTATCAATCTTGTTGACAAGGTAAATGGGCTTATCATTATTTACGTGATGAGTGTCAAGTTTAAATAAAATGTTTTATACTGGAAAATGATAATTTCCTTTTTGTAGTTTTTTGAGATGCCCAGACATGAAGCTATTAAAGCCCTTGAAGCCTATAAACGTGCGGGTCAGCAGGTGATATTTTGCTGCTTGTATTTCTTTCAGTTAACCACTGGTTTTTGCATTTTAATTTCATGATTTGTTGCTTGTATTAAAACACCCAAATTGTTGCAGGCAGCAAGTCTATCTGATTTCTATGATGTTTGCAAAGGATTGGAACTTGCTAGGAATTTTCAGTTTCCTGTCTTAAGAGAGGTATGCCTTTATGATTATGGCAATCTCATGCTTTGATTTAACAATTTCTTCCTGTTCATTTTCGTTTTGGGGTTCCAATTATTTTCATTGTTGATCTTTTTAGCCTCCACAATCTTTTCTTACAACCATGGAAGAGTACATTAAGGAGGCACCACGAGTGGTTACAGTTCCAACTGAGCCATTGGTTAGTACATCATTTATTGTGTTTATGTAGAGCATAGCTGTTATAGTTCCTTTGTAAATTGATTTTTGCAATGGTTATGCTGAACATTTGTTGGACAACAATGTATGCTTTTCCTTGTTTTCTTTCACATTCAAGTTCTAGCCATTAATTTATTGTGCTGTATGAACAGCTTCAGTTGACTTACAGACCAGAAGTTCTTGCAATTGAAGATGCCAAACCATCTGATGTAGAACAGGAGCCACCAGTTCCTGTTGATAATAATGTTGTTGTCTCTGATTCTGAACCTGCACCTCCACCACCACCACCACCGTCTCACAACAATTTTGAAACTGGAGACTTGCTGGTAGGTTTTTGGATCCCAGAGTTATCTGTTATTTTTTGTATGATTTATTTTCCTTATGCTATCCTTGTTGCAGGGATTGAATGAGACTGCACCTGATGCATCGTCCATAGAGGAAAGAAATGCTCTTGCCCTAGCCATAGTCCCCACTGAAACTGGTGAGTTTTGTTTTTGGCTTCTGCTCAACCTCTGCTGCTTAGAAAGGTTTATTGGATTATTTTCCAGTTTTGCTTATCTATGAAATGTGACTGTTTCATGCATATAGGCGCTCCATCAGCTTTTAACTCGACTGCTTCTCAAACAAAAGATTTTGATCCAACCGGATGGGAGCTTGCCCTGGTCAGCACTCCAAGTACTGATATTTCTGCAGCCAATGAGAGACAATTGGTAGGGGACCTTCAAGTGACCTTTCTAGATTGTTAACAATAATTAATATGCATTGATATCATCCTATGAAGTTACATTGTTCAATAAATTGTTTGTTGGCATATCCTATGAAGTTTACTCAGTTGTCAATATATATTGGATAAATTTGATTTGGTGTTAATCTACTGTTTCGACAGGCAAATTTGCATTACATGCAGGATTTGAGGGGTATAAATAATTTGATTGTTTATATCTGCTCTTAATATTTTTAAGACATTTGATCTGTGAAAATATGCTTTTTCTGATAGCAATAGGGTCCATATGTTAATATTCAATGCCACTGTATCTGATAAAAAAACAGTGTAGATGCCTAGATGGTCCATAGTGAATGATGAGAATAACATAAATCTCTCTAACTTGAGCCGTTTGTCATATTTTTACCATTGAATGTCAGGCTGGTGGATTGGACTCTCTCACTCTTAATAGCTTATATGATGAAGCGGCATATAGATCTGCTCAACAACCAGTATATGGAGCACCAGCCCCAAATCCATTTGAAGTGCAGGATCCATTTGCTCTATCAAGCAGCATCCCTCCCCCACCTGCTGTTCAAATGGCAGCAATGCAACAGCAAGCAAATCCCTTTGGTCCTTACCAACAACCATTTCAGCCTCAGCCACAGCCGCAGCAGCAGCATATGTTGATGAACCCAGCAAATCCCTTTGGTGATACAGGATTTGGAGCATTTCCTGCCTCCAATCCTGTTCCTCACCCACAGAACAACAACCCATTTGGAAGCACTGGCTTGTTATAAGAATGCCTTTTTGAAAATACAAGGATGTATTTAATCAATCAAGTTGGTGGGTTGGTTGGTTTTGAGCAAATTGTAGCATGAGTTTCTCATTTGTTGCTAGATATAGATGTTTTCTGGAATGGAGGTGTGCCTTGTAAAATCGAGACAAAGCACACGGTATATTGATCATTTTATGATATACATAATGGTGGGATAGCTTTCTTTGAACATTTCCCAACTCTTGAGTAATTGGAACACTTTTACACATGTTCATATATGTCATGTATTCAGTATTCATGGTAAGGTTCTACACTTTGTATTAGATTATGCGTCAGTGTCACATTATAGCTTTCGTTTGACTTTTCTTGTTTATAATTGGGGGCGGGGGGTAAAATTGGAGCAGCCAGGGGTTGCTGATTCTGGTCATATCTGACCAAAATGCCAAATAGCCAATGATTCAGATTGGAACACTAAATGTATACTAGTATGTTAGATTTGATGTTTGATCTACATGGATTTAGAGGTGTACTCTAAAATATAACGTGCATTGTACTGTTGACAAAATAAAAAGGTTTAAAATTATGCAAAATGCATGACTTTGGATTGAACTTGTTGGATTTTACATTCTAGTTCACGGGTTAAAACTGGGTCAGTGACCCGATTTAAGGTTGAAGATGACTGGGAATACAGGTTGTGTTTGTCGTTTTGTGTGTTAAAATTAATGAAACATAAGGTTATATACCGCCCGTAAGCGAATTTAGCGCTGTGTCAAGGTGAGTTTCCTATAGTTTCTTGTCTCTGAGTTCGAATCTCGCAGTGTAGGGTTTGCCAAAACAGCTAGTTATGTTGGAGTTGAGTAGCATTTGCCTAGAATTTATCTTCTAGATCACGACTAAGCACTATAAAACTGAATGAACAGTTAAAATGAGCCATTAATGTACATTAAGTGCTGGCTATTCACTGCCAGCCCATGTGTAGATGCAATGATGGTTGATAGTTTGATGACTTAATACAGTATGAACACGAAAAAAAATCGTTGCATGTTTATATTTACATAATCTATAATTTAGAATTATAAGTTGATTTAAAAAAAAAATTCAAGTTTAATTTTTAATTTTTATCGTTGCAAATTATTTTTTATATTATTATAAAATTATGTTATTGTACCATCAAGTACGCTAATAAACTGACAGAATTGTTACAATTGAATTAGGTGTTGAATTTAAATCCTAAATATATAATTGTATTAAGTACACAAATAAACTTTGTCATATCCAACTTGATTGTTTTTTGTGAAAGATATATAAAATTATGAAATAATTTTAAAAGAATTTAACCTCTTATGAATAAATAAGTAGCCAGAGCAAATCTGTATAAATTTAAAGTTATATATTAAAATAATAAGTCATCTTATAAGAAAAATGTCCCTAGACCTACAATGTAGGTCTATCCCTGCCTATAAGAAAAAGAAAAAAGAAAAATGAAAGTGTTGTCCTAAGTTCAATGATGAAGTTTGTTTGAGCATGCTTACTAGCTACTGTCTAACAAGTACTTGAGCACATAGACTTATAAATGAGTACGGTGCACATATATTACTTTAAGGATAATAGTTACCCCTTGTGTCCCCGTGCGTCTGTGCGTGTGTATATTTGTGTGGTATGGCATCATCAAGTGGGAAGAGAAGAGACTGAGGAAGATAAAGAGAGGGTTATTGGTAGGTAGAAGGAGAGGCATCAAAGAGAAAAATATGGTTAAGGGAAGGGTGAAAAGGGCAAGGTGAAGAGGGGACCTTTGTCCTACACATCCTAACACTTTGAAGTCATCATCATTGCTACCACATCCCTTCATGTAACTTAGATTTCCCAATTTTGTGTCCTTTTCCCCCTAGTTTAATTAATCTTTTATTTTTCTTGGTAACATTTCCATGATTCTTACTTTCTCTCCATTGTGTATTTTTTTTAATTTTTTTCCTAACAGAATCCTAAGTTTTAAAATAAGAGAAAAGATAAAAGGCAGTATTTCTAACGTACCTTTGCTGCCTAAAGTTGAAAAATATAACTGTTAGGAATCTTGCAAAAAGTATATCAATTTGCTTTCTGTAGGTTCATTATATCTATCTTAATATCCATACTTAAAAAGAAAAGGCATTACTCTTAATTCTTATTTTCCTGACTTAGACTGTTATGGCTCCGCACACAGCAGGTAATTCAAGTTAGTGAGTTTTTTTCTATAGAAATAATTGTTTCTTAATTTTATATAAAAAAACTATTTTTAAATAAATTAAATCAAATATGTATTTATCTTTTTCAATAATAAATAAAAACTTACAATGTACCACAAGAATTATTAAGTTGGATTCATTGAACCTTTAAACTTTGGATTACAGAAGGAAGGAAGATAATATGACCCTTTATATATATAGTTTGTTTCCCTTTGCAATAAATCATTCCTTTCATCATTTTTTCATGTCTATTTTTAAAAGAAAAAATTGTTCTAATTTTTATTCATTTAAAATTTTAAGATAATATTAAGTATTATTTTCAATATACCCTTATATTCATTTAAATATTAATATTTTATCTACATATTATAAATGTGAGAGAAATATTAGCAAAGAAACATGCATGTAGCATAATCATTTTGAAAAAGTGAACATTTGGATCATAATATTATCTAAATGCCAACGCAACTTAATCTGAGATGCAATGTTTTGTATCATTATTGACCATGAACATTTCATAGCAAGCCATTGTTTTATTTAAAATAGACATATTATAACTTAATGTTGAATATGCAATCAACTACTGTAGAAGCCTAAAGCCACTAAGAAGTTTACAGAAATTAATAACTTTCTCGTCTATTATATAAGCATTTTTAAATTTAATCAATAAAATAAAATAAAAATAGAATATATTTTAATTATTAATAAGATTTTTTAAATTTTTATAGAATAATAAATTAAACAGAGTAGCCCTTAAAATTATAAAAATATTATAAAATACATTATTTGAATCAAGATATTATTTTTTATTAATATAATGTATCAAATTTTAAAATTAAATTCAAATTACAATGATTTTGAAATTCAGTTTATTTTAAAAAAAATCTTTAACATAGTATTGTATTAAGATTCACAAATTAAATTTAAATAAATTAAAATTGTATTTACATAAGAGGTATTTGAAATGAATAAAACATAGAATTTAAATTCTATATATTATCAGTATAAAAAAAATTGAGAAATGGTAGTGACATTTAGTGCTATTTAATATACTCTTTCTAACACACTTCACTATTATTAAAATTTATTAAAATCTACAAAATAAAGAGAATATGAGAAGTAAAATCTATCAAAAATTATAATTTTCAACAAATTTCAGTTAATAAAAAATATGTTAAAGAGTATTAACATATATAAAAAAATTTATTATGTAAATTAACTAAAAATAAGATACATATAACTTTGAAGTTAATTATTATAAAAATCAAAATATTTACTGTATGTTTCTATTTGGGGTTAATGACAATACAAAAGGAATTTACACTATTTGTACATGAACTATTTGCTCTAGAAAATTATAATAAAAAAACTAAATATTCATTCATTGCAGAAGAAGTTACACCATGTTTGTGCGCAAGGTGCCTGTGTATAAAGATCAAATAATACAATGCATTGAACTTAGTAAAATCAAAAGTGAATTTTATCAATTTAACTACTTCCTTCATCCTAAAATAACTATGTCTTAAATTGTTTTATACAAATAAATAATAATAATAATAATAATAATAAATAAAAGATAATAGTAATCAAGTCTTTATTCTATAAGCTGGGTTTGGTCTTGGTGTGAGATTGGTATGTCTGGTGCAAACATAATTGGAATGTGACACCTTGCCTTGATGCTTTGATCATTTTTTAAAAAAGACAGTAATTTTATAAAATTAATTTTAAATTATCATTAATTCATTTATAGATTTTTTTTATCCACCACTAATATTATAAAAGCTATAAGTAAAAAAGTAATTAATGTTATATTAGAAAATTAACATGACAATTATTTTGAGACAAATTATTTTCTCTTACACGATAATTATAATGGAACGAATGAAAAATTAAATTTAAAATTCTCATAAATATATCAAATATACAGTATTTATTGTCTTATTTTAGCCTATGATATGTTATTTAAAATATAAATAAAAACAGTTATTGTTGAATTACATATTAATAAATGTCTAAATTATAATTTTTTTTATGTACACCATCATGATTATATCACATGCATCAAACAATTGAGTTGACAAAAAATGGTTATTGAATGTGTCATTTGACTATATATTTAATACTTGATGCCATTTTATCTTGTCTCGCGCACGTGTGCTTATATATAATTTAAAAATGACTATTTAGATTACTTGTTCGTGATACATAAGAAGTTTTTCAATCAATAATGTTTTATTATAATTATAACAAATGATAAGGTGAATGCAAGTTGCTAATGAATTTACTGAATAATAGATATGGGTAGAAAGATTTAACAAAGCTTTTATCAGGATCGTTTAAACTTCTTACCGATGATGTTATGATGTTTTAGAAATGAATATTGAGTTTCATTGATCTTGAAAATAATAAATTATATTATTTATATTTGGTCTTAGAAAAGGTATTAGAAATTTAAATATTAAACTTCCGAGTAAATTTTAAGAATTATGTTGCATATATAACTAATGAGATTAAGGAATCATAAAAAAAAAAACCTCCTAATGACTTTTTTTGCCAAAATCACCACTATATGAATGCATATGACCCATCAAATATGAATCTAACTTCATTTTTACACTTCCTTCATACTCTCACCTATTTGAGTGTAAGTTTTTGCATGTGATCATCAAAACATTATCAAGCTTGTCTTTTTGTCTTACTTTTTGCTGTACCATCTTCACCAAACAAAAATTGTCTTAGTCTAGTTCATGCCTTCTTGATATTTTAACTAAAGGAATAAATGTAAGAATATTTGTGTACGGGTTCAAAAGAACTTGTATACCAAGAAAATATTAGTGAAAATTATCTTGAGCATTAAAAGAAGATGCTTGGATTATGCGGGAGCTAATCACATGAACAATAGGTGAAGTCTATGCTTTAACTATCTTTATCATTATTTGATTTTCTAGATTAATTTGAATTTAAAATTTCCTTATTCTTGTTTTTTGGGAAATTCTAATTTTCTTTTTAGTAAACATTTAAAAATCTAGCAAACACTAATTTTTTTAGAGTGCCTCCATTAATTAATTTGATTTAGTAAAATAATACGTGACAACTGACAAATCCATGATATAATACTTTATTTATCATTTAATTATTTGTTCAACGTGATATATTTGTCAAAAAGTTTGTGGTATGTAATTTGTGATTATTTTTTGTTGTAATTAAAGTTTAAGTGAATTGGTTCTACGGACTCTCTAAGATCAGGATAAATCTAAAAAATTCTTACATCGATATCAAAAATCAAACTCATATGTTTGTGAAAAATATGTGTATGATTCTAATTTTATTGGTTATCACTTGTTAATAATTGGAATTCAATTTATTTTTTAAATTGACATAATGGTTTAATATTGTTTTGATAGCATTTCCATTTCTACCACCAAACACCTCAATTATCATCTCTTTTAGTTGGGACAATTTTTGTCCCATTGGGTGATCGGACCCTTAAATGCTTGCTGATTGTTGTTTATAAGAGTTAATTTTGATTTAAAAATATTAAGGAATGAAATGGTGCCTGATTATTTTGTTGAGTCTGAATTCACTTCATTCTCCAGATTAGTTCTAAAAAAGGTTAAAATGATATCAGTTCAGAAATACAAAGCATTGAAAGAAGTCTCTGTCGATAACAGATGTCCTTTCACTCCTTTGCTATGTTTGTATAGACATGATGTCGGTATCATTCAAATCCATGATATTCGCTGCCTAAAATCTAAACAAAATATAAATATATAAAATTAAAGAAAGAAATAGCATATATCCATCAAGTTGTGTTTATTCACTTTATTGGTTTGGGATATACACTGATACTGTGGATAAACACAGATAACTGCTGGCCATCTTTCCCTAACCAAAGCAAAAAGTTATTATTGGTTCTTTGTCCATAGTCTATACGTGGATATTTCGTTATGATTTGAAAGATTAAGATGGCGCGCATAGCATGAACATTCATTTTTATCACTAACACTCTTTCCATTTGTTAGAAATTTGGGTATGATAATCCTGGATAACTTCAAAGAATCGTGTTCGTACACTTTCCGAACAAAGTATTTCGACCCTGTTCTTGCCTGGGTTCACGAAATCCTTGTTGGGATAATTCTTGAAGAACAATCTGCTTCTGGCAATAGAGAACAGATCAGGAATGTAGAGAGAAAGTATGATTTTCGTATATTAGAAATCTGAGGCCAAATGACTCCTTATATAGGAGTTTTTCCAAACAATGCAACTCTTGGCGATGAACCATCGTAACCGTTGGTTATCAGAACGGTTGGGAGTAGTTAATTTTCTAACCTTTCCCAAGAGCGGTTAGGAGTAGTTATTATTTTGAATTGTTAACCGCCTCTTATTCATAACCCATGGAGTTTAAACAAAAAAACTCCAACAATCCCCCAGCCAGGGGCGCTGCCCCTTGGAACCCCGCACCGTAATCGCGGTCAATTATGCGTTGGCTCAACAAGCGTGCACTCTGCACTACCCTAACTCGTTTCCAAAGCTTAACGCGTAATCGCATTGGCCTATAGTAAATCACATTACTACTAAAATCCATTGATGACACTAAAATCACCAACACCATTTTGATTACAACACATTTTTTATTCATCACTTGGTAGGTAAATAAGAGATTACACATATAAAAGTATAGACTTTTTTTAAGGATTTTTTTATGCACATATATATCTCAAAAATAGACTCAGAATAAGTTTATCAAAAACTAGACCCCTTTCACTGGTTAATTAGCTAGGAATGAAAATGTGGAAATATTTAATTACAATAAGGTTTAGTCATTCTAAAGTATTTTTTTTAAGAGTTTTATTTTTTGCTATTCATGTTCACGAACCAAAGATTTAGACATTCTAACCGTCATCCATTCTTATCTCATCTATAATAGGATATGATACTTTATCATAAAACTAGTTAAATAGAATGAATGAGATATGTAGCATTCCAATTTAATTTGTAGGCCATTAAACCTTTCCAACTCACTCTTATTATTAGGACTCCAATTCAAAAGACACATCAGAGCATGATATTAGCATGTTAGAATATGATATTTGTATCAATCAATTAACTTAAAACAGTAATTAGCTTAAAACAATGAAACTCAATTCCACCTGTTCTAATGTCTAAGATTTCAATGTAATAGTAATGTGTTGTGCATTTAATCCTTTATTACTGTCACCCATCATCTTTTTCTACTACTCAGTACTTTCAATGTACCATTTTTTTTTATAAAAAAAGTGAAAGAAGCAAATTGCAATTAGATTTCTGGTACCCCTCCCCGCATTAAAATCCAAAGGCGGAGTTTTTTTTTGGCAAGTTCAATCTTTTTTGCTAAGTCGGAGTTTGCTAAAAGGATGTTATTTTCATGAATCATGATATAACGTAAATAAGGTTGTAATAGTTATAATTGAAAATGGAAAATAGGGTCCATTTTTATGATTAATATGTAAGATTAAGCAAAATACTTCAACATTCGTTTCATTATGTTTTATTAATTTAAATTTTGTTGGGTGATGTCTTTGTACCCACGCAAGCCGTTTAGATGAGGCCTACGGGTCCCAATCTAATTGATCAATTAGATAACAAATGCAATTCGTGAGTTCATTTTTAGCTTAAGTTTCCAAATTTGAAAAATTCAATAAAACTTTTACTAGGAGCTATTTGCCCCATAATTTAGACTATTTTTCAACAATAAGTGGACCAACATAACCAATCTTTTGCGTATATTATTCTTATTCACAGGTTTTATTTATAAAAAAAAAACAAATTTCTGGATCATGTCACGTGTTCGAAGTATGGGACTCATTAGCCTCCTGAATTGCAAAGTTGAAGAACAATGATATTTTTTAAGCTCTATTTTTGTTTAACATTCTAGATGGTTGATAATCTTTTGATCAGAATAAGGGGGAATTGAGATTAAGAAGGAGCAATTGTGAGGGCTTCCAACAGAAAACAATGACATTTTCCGATCCCTTCTTTTGTTTCACATTTTCAAATGGTTATGGTTCTTTGGTCAGAAAAGGGGGAAGAAAATGGGATTGAGAAGAGCAATTAAGAGCTCCCACCAGTAATTAACTTTAAAAAGTGAGTTTTGCTTTGATGTTCCTTCCAAGAAAGATAGTCTAGCTTTGAATTTAAAACCTTTTTTTTTTTTCGTTTTGTTTACTTCTTTGCGCTTTTGCCTAATCAACAATACATCATAATAAATGGTCCCATCTTTCCAACCTTCATTTAATTGTCATATACTCTAGCACCTTTCTCATTAACTTTCAAATTACACAAATACTTATAATGTCCCATTAGCACAAATATTTTATGGGAAAACATAAATAAAATTTAATATTTGCCACAAAGCATTCTATCAATTGAACTTTGATGAATAAATTAGTTTATTAATTTATTGTACACATCAAATAATCTTAATAATAGGAAGAAGTGTCCAACTTTTTTTAATTTGACATAACCATAATTTACATTAAAATTCAAATTTGTATTTTTAAAATTTAATATATCTCTTCGTCAGGAACTTAAGAGAGATATTAAGATTTATTTAAGATGTTGATTTCTTTCAACGTATTTTTTTTTACACACGAAGCTAAAGATTGAATCCCTAATCACATTTAAAAGATAAGATTATTTATCCGTATATTATATTATGTTAATTTGTATTTTTGGATATTTGGATGGATGTATATTCAAATATTATCATCAACAGGAACAAAAGTGTGATCATATATATTTCCTTTGAGCTGGCATATATGTACTAAATAAATTTTATAATGGCAGCCCAATTTAGGTTAATTATATTAGCAGTGGGGGATGGGGGTGGGAGAGGTATCTGCTCAATTATAACCAGTAGGGCCAAATGAGAGACACTGAAAAACTTATGGTGTAGTGCAGTGGAGACTTGAATAAAGCAAAAGCAATTTGTTGGATGGCCAAAGCACAACATTCACTAAGGTAGCCATAGATTCCTTTTATAAAAGAGATATGGAAATGTAGATATTATTTTGGAAAGTACATATGGGTGTGTGATAATGTATGGGAACAAAATTTTGAATTGTCATCACATTATATTTTACAAAACATAGGGTACTATTGCTATGGCAATTAGTCGGTGAGAGACGGTGCAGCCATGACCCCAAAGGGCAAATTCATCCCTGTTGGACCCTAACAAAAACAACTAGTTTTCGGCTTCTTAAGGCTACCTTTCTCTCTCTAGGGTTTAATTGGATTTCCTAACTAGTGAGTTATTTCATTGTTCATCCAACATGAATTTATGGTAAAGAGGACAAAAATACAATAAAACTCAAATAATTGAATAAATTATTTGAGGCAAGTTTATTTTAACTTAGAAATTCACGAATTACAAGTCTAGAAAAAGACAAAAAAAATAATTTTATTAGAATGTCAATAGTGTAAAAGAATTACACTATTATCTAATTTTGAATTGTCATATAATTGAAATTATATTTATGTTAATTTCTAATATGTTGATGATGTAAAAAAAGTTTGTACAAGCAGTGTATCAAAATTAAACTAAAAAAAAGTTGTGTATATGGTTATGACCTAAAATAAGGTAACTCATTCTTGATTGAGGGGGGAAAACAACAAACTTTTTCTAATATGTTGTCCATCTGTTGAAGTTAATTATCAGCTTTCTCTTAAAAGGTGTCACCCCTGTGAAATAAAATTGGCACACAACAGGCTTGTCGACCAAGTAAAATAAGTGAAATTTAACTTTTAAGCAGCTATCTTGCAAACCAGAGTTTGATTTTATACATGATTTCATTGGTTGGAATGAGGGTATATTAATAATCATATAAAGAATACAAAGTTTCTTAGGAAGCATACCCACATAATGACTTAAGCATCTGCAGCTATAACAGGCCCCACTCCTCACTTTGGGTCTGGTCCACCAGCTCATGTGTGTGGTTTGGTGGGCCGTTCCATTTTGTTACCTCAATAGAAAAATTGAAGAGGAGCTGGCAGCAGGATCATCAAAATAATATTTTTCAGCCACAGAAAATTCTAGACCTTGAAAAAGCTCATTACAATCTCAAACTATCTAGATCCCAAAACACTAGTCCACATAAAGCAGTGATTACACAAGGACAGTTTCACATTTTCTGTCTGAAAAATTCCTCAAGTTTCAAAACAATATTGTTTTTAGGTACAAATGTAAAACTACCAACATGATATAATAGTTTGATAGATAATCATGTTCATTAAACATTTAATCATATGTTTATATGTATGAAATAATATACATGTTAGAAAATATCAATTTTTTAAATAAATTTTAGTATCTCAAAATTAATTTTTAGCTTTTAATTAATTGATATAGTAAAACCATTTAACTGTTAAATTGCCATGCTTCATTTTGTCAAAAAGCATTCCATAAATAATGCTTAGAAAAAAAATACACAAAATTCTTTGATTTTCTTTGACTCAAGAACATTTCATTTTCCCCCCTTACCTTAGTCTTCTTTGGTTATCATTCCATTCAATTCAAACCGCCTATTTCTCACTCAGTCTAAATAAAACCACTTGCTATCTACTTCTCTTCTACTCTCTCTCTCTCTCTCTCTCTCTTATACATTACACACCCAAAATACAGTTTTGACATCTTGTCTGAAAACTCTCTTTCCCTTAAACCTTTTTCTCTGTCTCTCATTCCAATACTTGCTTAGGTTCCAATCTGATATTCCAGGTAAACCTTTCTTTGTACATATCAAAAAAACAGAACACCAACCATGGCTGCCAACAAGTTTGCAACCATGTTGCACAGAAACACCAACAAACTCACCCTTGTTCTAGTCTACGCCATCCTAGAATGGATTCTGATCATCCTCCTCCTCCTCAATTCTCTGTTCTCTTATCTAATCATAAAGTTTGCCGATTACTTTGGCCTCAAAAGGCCTTGCATATGGTGCACCAGAATCGATCACATCCTAGAACCTGGGAAGTACAAGAATTCTTGCAAAGATCTTGTGTGTGAAGCTCATGCTTCTGAGATTTCCAAACTGGGGTTCTGCTCCAATCATCACAACCTGGCTGAGTCACAAGACATGTGCGAGGATTGCTCATCCTCGTCCCAACCAGATTATGTCAAACTCTCTCAGAGTTTTGGTTTCTTTCCATGGATGAAGCAGATAGGTATGATTCAGGATGAGGGTGCTGAAGATGCTGTTGACAAGGCAATTGTGAAGGTTGAAGAGGCTTTGAGGTGTTCTTGCTGTGGTGTCAACTTGGACAACAGATTCTACCCTCCTTGCATTCTGATCAAGCCTTCTCTCAATGTTTTGGAGTATGACCAGAAGCAGAATTCGGAGCGCGGGGTTGGTGTAGAGATTGATGAAGATCACACCAGATCGGATATTGTGCTTGATAATCATCAGGATGAAAAGGAGAAGGAAGAAAACAAGGGAAGCCACATGGTGTTTGAAGTTGATCGGGGTTTGGATAGAAAAGATGAGGAGGCAGAGAAGAGTTGTGATTGTTCTGTGTGTGATGCTAGCGTGGAGATTCTGTGTGATGAAATTTGCAAGTTGGATTTGGGTGTGGAGAAAGGGAAAGAAACAATTGAAGAGGAAAGTTTGAATGTCCCTAAGCCTAAGGATGATGATGGTGATGATGTTGTTGCTGCTGCTGATGATGATCAAGCTTGTGAGAAATCCACTGCTGAAGTTGATTGCACTAGAGAGATAACTGTGGAGACTCCCCCCATACATCTGGAATTTTTCATTCATGGTGATGATTGCAGATTGATTCCTATTGAATTGGTTGACTCCCCTGCCCCAGAAAACAGGAAACAAAGCAAATATAAGGTGGGAGGTGAAGGGCTCAACAGCAATGAAGATTTTATTCTGGATTTTGATAAGAGTGCTGATGCAGAAGCCGAACCGGTTGTGGAGAATTGGCACATTTCTGGGGATATTGTGGCAGAATTTTCAGCAAAAGGGAACGAAAATGTTTTCAAGTCCAATGGGGGTGAATCAGTTCAATTAAGGACCAGAGGCCAGTCTTCAGAGCTGTTACAAGTAGAAGAAAATTTGGAGCAGAATTGTGAAGATGTGAAATTTGTTCAAACCTCGGAAGACTTGACCAAGGATGATAATGTTGAAGTAAACATGGAAAGAAGAGATGCGGAACTATGTTCAGATGTTTCTCTAGGTTCTAATTATTTTCCTCCTCAATAAGTCTTTTTAGTTCTTACACCTTTTTCTTCTGGATTTTCTATGCGCAATGATCTAATACTTTCTTAATTCCAGCAGCATCTGAAGATGCATCACAAATGGAAGGTGAGGAATATGATGCAGAAGTCTCAATAGGGACTGAAATTCCTGATCAGGAGCAAGTGGATGAGTATCAAAGCCAAGATGTTCTTTTGGATACAAATCAACAAATGCAAGAAGATCCATCTACCAGCACAGTCAGATTTAATGTGCAAGATGAAATTGGTAGGCCTCAACTTCTTATCTTCCCTTTTCCCAATGTCCATCCTTAAAACTTTCTAAATAACTCGCTTCTTTTTATTGGAATTTATAACTAGGTCATGACAAAGGTGAAGAGTTTGTAGAATTCAAAACCATGTCACTTGAAGTGAAAATGCCAACAGTAAATAACCATTCGCCATCTTTATTGGAGCTTAATGAGAATGAGGAAGACAAAGTTCCTGACACACCAACTTCTTTGGAGAGTCTACATCAGCTACACAAGAAACTACTTCTCCTTGAGAGGAAAGAATCAGGAACAGTAGAGTCATTGGATGGAACTTTGATAAGTGATATAGAAGGTGGTGAGGTAACCATTGAAAAGTTAAAATCAGCATTGAAATCTGAAAGGAAAGCCTTAAGTACTCTATATGCAGAACTAGAAGAAGAGAGAAGTGCATCTGCTATAGCAGCCAATCAAACAATGGCAATGATAAATAGGCTTCAAGAAGAGAAAGCAGCAATGCAGATGGAAGCCTTGCAGTATCAAAGAATGATGGAAGAACAATCTGAGTATGACCAGGAGGCTTTGCAACTCTTGAATGAGCTCATGATGAAGAGGGAGAAAGAGAAGCTAGAGCTAGAAAAGGAGCTTGAAGTATATAGAAAGAAGGTTCATGAATATGAGGTAAGAGAAAAGATAATGATGTCAAGAAGAGATGGTAGCATGAGAAGCAGAACTTCATCTCCCTCTTGTAGCAATGCTGAAGATAGTGATGGATTGTCCATTGACTTGAATCACGAAGCAAAGGAGGAAAATGGGTTTTATAGTCATCAAGATCAAGAATGCAGCAACCAGAACACCCCCGTGGACGCGGTCTTATATTTGGAGGAATCATTGGCAAACTTTGAGGAAGAGAGGTTACAAATTCTAGAACAGCTCAAGGTATTGGAAGAAAAGCTAGTTATATTGAATTATGAGGAAGATCACTGCTCCGATGATGCTAAATCAGTAGAACATCTTTGTGAAGAGAATGGGAATGGATACCATCATGATCATGATGATCACAATGGTCAGGTAAATGGATTTGCAAATGGTCATGTAAAGGAAATAAATGGAAAGCATCAAGGGAGGAAAATCATGGGTGCAAAAGGCAAGAGGCTCCTCCCACTTTTTGATGCAATGAGTTCAGAAGCAGAAGATGTAGAGTTGAGTGGAGACGAGTTAGACTTTCCCCACTTGCAAAACAATTCAGTTGAAAAGGAAAATTCGGATAAGAAAAAGCTTGCTTTAGAGGATGAGGTGGATAATGTTTACGAGAGACTACAGGTGCTGGAGGCAGATAGAGAGTTTCTAAAGCATTGTATCAGCTCCTTGAGAAAAGGAGATAAAGGGTTACATCTTCTACAAGAAATTTTACAACATCTTCGTGATCTGAGGAATGTGGAACTCCGGGTTAGGAACATGGGAGATCTTGCAGTGTAAGAAGTCTACATGCTCAAATGTTCCAAAGAGATGATATAGGTAATAAAAAATGCTGATCTTGCTCTATTAGAAATTTTTATATTTCTCAATCATAAATCATTTATTTATGAGTAATACTATGTGAAACCTTCCTATATGACAAGTCTTTTAACTTTTACAATATATATCTTAAAAGTTATATCAATAATGATTTTTAATTAATTAATAGTATAATTTTTTTTTATAGTGACGATGCATTGAAGATAAATTCATTATTTATGCACATTGGAGTTGATCTACAAGCTGCAAATGAAGCATGCATGCGTACCACTGTGGTCTACATATAATAGAGAGCACCAAATGCATCACTTTAATTTTAACAAAAAAAAGTCAGTGGGAGTTCCCTGATGGAGAGGGGAGAATCCAATGGTGGACAAGAAAACTGAAGTCTGCCATTCTCTTTTCTTTGTTTCTTTTGTCCAAGTAAGCCCAAATTTTTGGTGGGTTGTGTCCATCATCACCTTTTGTGGGAAAAGGAGAATGATGAGTATATGTGTGTGTAGGCTAGTGAGATGAAGCCATCCTGTCCACTTGTATTTTGTGAGAGCATAGACCTGGCTTGCAAAGCTGGAGACATCCCAAAAAGATTCCAGTGCCAGGTAAAATAGCACTAGTTTATTAGACAGACAGAATTAGGGCCACTAGTTTTGTCATTTCTTTCATTTTTTTCCTTCTTTTTTTGGTTAGAGTGAAGATTGAGGTAAGTAGCCTCTCTCTTATCTCTTTCTCTTCTTTTTTTTCATTCTTGAATCATCCTTTGATGTTTGTTTATTTCTGAGGGGGAAAAGCTGAGTCACTTGTATACTACATGTATTCATTTGTAATTATATATAAAAAAGTGAGTGTTTGTTTATATATATATTGCTCGGAATACATACCGCTTAGAAATAATTAACTTTGCTTCTTGTTATTTTTTTAAAGGTTGTGACTGAGATAGATGTTTTATAAACAACTAAAAATAGTGAATGGAATATTTTAATTTGATTGTTTAAGGTTTACGCTGCTGTCACATTGGAATATTTGATTGTGCTTTAAGCAAAATGCAACTTCTTGTTAGATTAGATTGAAAACAATACAACTATAGTAAAATAATAATATTAGTAAGTTATTATACTGCGCTGAAAACAATAGAAGGATGGCAGAGATACAAGGTACACAAGCGTATTTGTTTATTGATAAGGTGAGAACGGTTTCAAATCAAAGCAAATACTTTAAAAAGTATGAACAGCGATGCAACAATTGCCACCAAAGCAAGAAATTTCATCAGTCATGTCACCCTTGGATTATTCATGAGAAAATGGCTCATGAAGGATTGAAGATGGCAATACGCTATAAAGGGCCTCAGAAAAATAGGACATAGATTTAATGTAGTTTGATATTTTTTTACATAAATCTATAACTGTCTCAACAAATATTTATTATTTTAAATGAAATTATAAGTTTTCTGGATTAACTTAAAAAATAAAAAACGTTTCTCAAGTTGTATGTTATCATATTATAAGAGATTATAGAAACTTTTTTTTACAAGAGTCTCACTCACATTTCTCAAACTTGTGTTTCATGTATTTGTGTGTATGCATGTAATGCTCTCTTCGATTAGAGGTATTTTTTCTCTCTTTCGAAAGATTTCTATTTATTTTTAATTATTATTAATTTATCGACAAATGTTAACTTATTACTTTTGTTAAGAATGTAGTGGATTAATATTATATCTTCTTTTATTTATTTAAGTGATGAGTGGTTTTTCGGTAAAAAAAAAGTGATGAATGAATTTTAAATAATATTTTGGATAAATACCAATTAATTGCTTTTTATATTTTCAAGAATCATCTCTTTTAGAAATTGTTATTATAGGTCATCACTCTTCTCTTACTAATTTATTGAACATAAGAAGCCCAAACATTGAAAATTCCAATAATTCGTTTCTAATATATATTTTATTTAAAATTTATAATTTACATCCCAGCGCAATTTTTGTGTACTGATGTTGTTTGATATTCTGGTTCAAAAATTAAAAATAAAAAAATAAAAGACCTCTTATATTATCATTTTAACGTGAATAAAATAAACTATAAAAGTCTTCAAAATTAAATCATACAATTGCAGGGGTTTTACGTCAAATGAGATTATTAATGCACGGGACTCATGATTTCTTTTTCCTCATGGCATGAAGACTTACTGTAGTTAATTATGTTTAATTGTTTATGTTTATGTTTAGGGATAGGGTAGCATGTACAGAGGAGAACTTCCAGTGCTAGTGAGTAGATAGAAATTTTTGAGGAAATATTCCTTTCTTTGGGTGATGATGATATTGGTAGGGATAAATTCCTTGGGGTTTCGGCAGTTGTTAAAATTAAGTTTAAGTATGTTTTACCTTTTTGTTGTTGTTGTTGTGTGTGAATCATATATTTATATTTATTTAAGAGATTGATATTTTTTAATAAATATTTTTTTATATTTATGAATCAAGAATCAAATCTATAATTATATACTTAAAGAATAAAGTTATTAATCAATATCGATTATGTTATACCATGTTGATTAAACATATTTTACTTATTTTCACTATTTATGCGTGTATGAAAATAATTTATAACATAATACATGATTATAATTTGATCAATTATTTAAATTTATTGTTAATAAATTTTATAAATATATAAATATTTTAAAATAATACAATTATTTATTATGTGTTTCTTAATCAAAATTAATAAATAATTGTTATAAAAGTAAATAATACATATATTAATAGTATAAAGACTTTTTGTATTGTCATTTTAATTAGAGATTATTACGTCTTACTCATTGTACGTTACAATTATTCATTAACTATTCACTTTCGGTCAAACCTCTTACTCTTAAAGAGTCGACTTTAACGTCAAGAGGAATAAATGACTTTGAACCTTAATCGTGAAATTGTAAACTGTATGAATAGTAGTAAATTTGGCCTTCTGATAAACAATTTCACTATTTAATTTTAAAAGGACAATTTAGAAAATTACAAATTACTCTTTAAAAACTAGTAATCTACACCTTTCAATTTTTTTAAGTCATAAAATTGTATATCACGGTAACCCATTTAAATAAGTGGACATATAAGGTTCATCTAGATTAAAAATAAAATTAAAAAAGAAGTTGTAAGTTTAAATCTTCTCAACAGACACTTCTAATAAAGTTTTAAAACTAATATTTACCATAAAAAAACACTTTAAGTAAGTGGTTCATACTAGCCTAGGTAGTTAATTTGACATGTGAAAAAAAAAGGGAAAAAAACACATTCTTTTATTAAATAGTAAATAGATTATACAAACCCGAATTGCAGGTTCATGTAATTAGAAATGACTAGACTATATACGACCATATATTTGATATTCTTATTACTGTATGGTATATTTGAAAGGAAAAAATATGAATGATCAAATATATGGTCGTCATTTTCTATAATTTTAAGAGAGACAAAAATAATAATTCTATAATTTTAATGTGATTTATATATATATTAATCTCTCTAAAATTAACGAGTTTTAATTTTTTTTTAGTGTCCCTTATATCTCAAATGATTGCTAATGTTATTATTCAGTAGCATCCTTATTTGTTTTGCTTTTTAAACATAAGTTAAGTATCTAGTAAATTAGCTGAAAGTTAATAATTGAAAGATAAAAGCTGAAAAATATGTTTGATAAAATTATCGGTTGAAATAACTTAAAAGTTATAAAATAATAGAAAAATAAGAAAATTATAATTTATTTAAAAAGAGTAATTAGAAAATTAGATAAATATTAAAGATAAAAATGGAAAAAGAATATAAAAAAATAAAAATTAAAAACTAAAGTGTTAAAAAATTATAGTTCAAAGTAATATCTTATTAGATTCTTGTATCTAGATTATTTAATAATAAAGCACCGAAACTAAATATAGTGGCAAAGATGATGAAGTTAGAACACATATGCGGTGCCCATTAGGATATCAGCTTTTTAATGATATTAATCAAAGTAATTTTTTTTACACGAATCAAAATAACTTATAAACTAATCAAAATAATTTATATGCCATCAAAAAATTTAACTCAGTTGTTAACACTGGAGAACAGTAGGTTATTATAATCTAGCAATATTTCATTTTGTCTTTGTAATGGTTTTGAGCATCCATCTTGTCCTCTTTAGTTAGTAATATATTGCTTTTGCTGATTTAAAAATAATAATGTTGAATATTATTCTTTATAAGGCTAAGTTACAAAACTACTTTAAAAACACATTGTAACTTTATCACTACACAGTTCATGTTAGTGATGGGAATGCATTGAGTTGGACGTTGAAACTTAATTGGAATGATCTTGATAATGTGGTCTCTTTTCCGTACAAAGTCGTAATATCATAAAGAATTCAGTGTGAAATGGTTACAAAAGCAGTGACGATATGGATGTGTTCTCTCTTGACTTGTGAGGAAGGAGGAAACGATTAGGGTCCCGAAACAACGGAATCGACCGCGTTTGGTTCAAGATACTTTTCTAAGAAATAGAATAATCGTTCTTTTTCTTCTTCTAAAACTCTTTTAGATTTTGTTTTGTTTCAACAAAATAGTAATTAAGGATACCAAACATGTCGTGACATTCGTCAGAGAAGGAGATTTTACATTGTTTCAATTTTTGGACTTTCATTCAAACACTAATGAGCTCGATTTTGTTTTGTTTCAACAAAATAGTAATCCAGCTGTCTTTGACGTGTATGTACTTTTAAAATACAAGGAAACATGATATTTTTATGGAGTTTAATTTTGAGATATTGTCAATTATATAGTGTTAACTATTTTACGATGCTATAATTAAATAATGATTCAGATGTGTTTTCAATTAAATATAACTTTATTATAAAATCTTGTTTGCATTATTTGGTTCTGTGTTTGAAGCATTTAAATCTAAATCCAAACATAGCAATCGTATAATTTTTCTTATAAAGTATACTTAGATTTAACAAAATACCTTTTTAAAAAATATTTCTCACTTAATAAGTGAGAACTTGATCCTTCGAGATATATTCAAGCACGGTGGAGATATTAAAGCAGAAATTTATCCTAACAATTATATTTTTATATACAACTTTTTTTTGTTAAATGTTAATCACATGCTAAAAAGATTTGAATAGCAATTGGAATATTTTGAGAGACCGCAACTTACTTTGCCTAGTTTAATGGTAAACGTGACCAAACATATCCATGAGTTCAAACCTTTAGCACCATTAATACTTAAGCTCAAAGGCTACTAAGGAATAACATTTGGTCTTAGTTATCTTTGAATGGACAAGGGAATAAATTAATCAAGGTTTAGTCAAGGTATATATTGAGAATGGATTAAAAAAAAGGTATATACTGCGATCTCAAATATTACCTAAATGCAACAATGGCTATCACAATGACAAAATAGATTTAATTTTAGAAAAATTATGGTTTTAAATATTTTTTTTGTATTAATGGGTTTGTAATAAATTAATATTTTCATACAATATTTATTTTTTTGAAAAAAGAAACTTCATTTCTATAACTATAATTGTATTTCATTTTGAGTATTTTGTGATCAAATCGAATAATTTATAATACTGTATGTATAATGCATTTTTTGGGTCACCATATGATGTGAAGTGTCTATTACTTTAATTGATGATTAATATTTGCTTGATAATATGTGTGACATCTTTTTTAGTGAGTTTCTCCCTCAATCTTTTTTTTATTATTAATAAAATTTGAATACGAGATCTTAAAAAATTTGAATATAATTTCGCTTGTGATGTGTTGATATTTATATCGATATAAGTAGCTTAATAACTTTTTTTAGTTTTGATGTTATATAAGTGTAAATTTTTTAATAACTTAGATATCTATGGTAAAGTAACTCAATAAAAAAAGGTTTAGTTTTGATGTTATATTAGTGCAAATTTTTTAATAACTTAAAATAATTATATAAAACTTAACAATAACAATTTTTAATTTATACTATCATACACAGTATAAAAACTATTTCAATACATTCTAATTAAACTTATAAAAGAATAGGAACATGCATGATATTATTAAGTTAAAAACATAGTATAATAAATGAAGTTATATAAAAGTACTAATACAAAAAAAGCAAACAACATAAATTGAAATTACTTACACAAAGCTTTCCTTAACATTTGCTTTGACCTTTGAGAAATATTTGAAAATAATCATTTTCTTTAAATTCTCTCAATCATAACAAGAAAATTTCACATACGAATCTTCTTTTTGTTAACCCTCACTATTATTATTACTATTAACAATATACATGTAAAAATATAAGAAAGTCAAAATAAGACATTATTTCAAATTGTATTTATCATATTAATATAATTTTTTGTTTTTAATAATTTTAGAAACTTTAATAGATCATATTAATGCTTTTAAAATTTAAACTATATGACAATGGCACATAGTAAAAAATCCTTATATTTTTATTAAAAAATCTATTATTAATATTATTATTTTGTGTGTAGTATCTGATCATAGAGAAAGTCAAGCTTGCGTCACTAGGTCAACAAGCGCAACACGCAACACGCTTGTCTCTTCCCATTGTTTATGCATTTATTGTTCTCTCCGAACCAGCAAACACTATTTTGTTCTCTTACTCGCGCGCACCTCTCCTTTCCCCACGAACCCATTTTCATTTTTCCAAAAAAGATCTCAACTTTGCTTCAAAGTAGAACACTCCCTCTTTTTACGTTCCCGTTTCATGGGCATCTCTCGGAATTGTGAACCATAGACATCGCCATGGACAAGGACAAGGACAAGGACAAGTCTCACACTCACAGCTTTCTTCACAGTATCGTTAAACACTTCAAATTCGGCTCACCGAAAGGCAATTTCCCTTTCTTTCTTCTTCTTCAATATGTGCTTTAATTTTGTGGTAGATGAGTTTTCTGATTATACTAGGATTCTGTTTCTGCTCTCTTGTGTTTGATCAGAGCGAAACAATGAAGCTGACATACAGCGAATGGCTGCACAGGAGCAGAAGATCTTTGCCTACGAAACCTTGGCAGCTGCTACTAAGAATTTTAGTGCTATTCATAAGCTTGGTGAGGGAGGTTTTGGACCAGTCTACAAGGTAAATTCAAAATTAATCACCAATTTTCTGATTGGTTTTGTCTTAGGTTGCTAGCAAGAGTGGCATAACAAAAAACTGAGAAAGCTTTTCAATTGGTTAAAGTACAGCTTTCTCTGAAAATGAATCAAATAATGGTTGGATTCAATAACTTGATTGGTTTGCAAGCTTTTGGTTTTCCCCCTCTTGTGGTGAATTCCTCTAAAATGAACGTTTTTTCTATTATTCTATTTTACTGGGTAAAATGAGAACCCAAGACTCATTCTAATTAGTGGAATTTTTGGGGTTTCCTTGCAGGGGAAGCTGAATGATGGGAGAGAGATTGCTGTGAAGAAGTTGTCACACACTTCAAACCAAGGGAAGAAGGAGTTCATGAATGAGGCCAAGTTGTTGGCTCGTGTGCAGCATCGGAATGTGGTCAATTTGGTGGGCTATTGTGTCCATGGCACCGAGAAGCTACTTGTTTATGAGTATGTTGCTCATGAAAGCCTAGACAAACTTCTATTCAGTAAGTGCTTCAATGCCAACCCTTATTCTGTTCAATAAAAATCACTGATGAAATGAATCCTATTTTTTAAAAAGTTCCATATAATTAGGGCTGTGTACAAACCATGCTTTTTGTCTGTGTAGCACTAAGTTTAGATGAAAGATTTGGTGTGCTGGTATTTGAATTGGTGATCCTTATTTCACGCAAATGAAATGGATTTTAATTAACAGTCTCAATCAAGATAATTAACTATGATTTACCATGAAAGATGTGAATTGAGTTTTTCCTTCAACCCAATTTCATTTGGTCTAGCCGACTGCGGAACATGGACTTTCCGTGCGTACCTTTTCATTGTGATCAATGATCAAACAAATTTTCTTTTCCACCATCAGAATCAGTTTTTATTTGCATTATTATAACTATGTGCCATTCAATTTTAACTTCACCTTTACCAACACCATGGACCGCCACCTATCCTTCTCTACCTTTCTTCAAATAAGATATATATAGTATACTAATTTTTAATTTTTGTCGACCCATGGTGGACCTGAGATTCTGAAAGAGACTTCACTTGAGACCTTGACTTTCATGCACGTAAAATATTAATTTATCTAATTCATAGGATATCTTGCGTAGACAATAGAATGTTCACGACGAAACTCCTCCCATTCATCATATCAAAGCCATGACATGACGACTTTTGTTGAATAAACCATCCCTCCCATTTTCTATTTTCCTTGTCATTCAAGCACATGGGGTAATTAATAAAAGGTAGCATTTGGGAGTTAGAAGACGAACTTTCAAGTTTGGATCACACCTCCCACTTTCTAAGAATGATAGTGGAAACTTCCTAAACCTAAACTCTTCTTTTCTAGATTATATTAATATTAGTTGTCGTGGAATAGTCTCTAATCCCGCTAAATCAGATCAAGTTAATATTAATTTAGGAATCATGATTACGTGAGGCACTTTTATTTTTATTTTTTAACCAACTAAGCTGATGAATTTCCTCAATATTTCTATTTATATTTGAAACAAATAAGACTGAACCGAACACAAGATTATGGTTTAAAAAAACAAACATTATACTAAAATAATTGCCAATTAAATTGATGATTAACATTTGTTCTTGTGTTGCTAGAGATTAATTAATTTTTTTGAATAACAGTAAGTTGAAATGGATGATGCAGAATCACAAAAGAGAGAGCAGCTTGATTGGAAACGTAGGGTTGGAATAATCACAGGCGTGGCAAAGGGGTTGCTTTATCTTCACGAAGACTCGCACAATTGCATCATCCATCGCGATATAAAGGCGAGTAACATCTTGCTTGATGACAAATGGACGCCCAAGATTGCAGATTTTGGCATGGCTCGGCTCTTCCCGGAAGATCAAACCCATGTCAATACACGTGTGGCTGGAACCAAGTAAGCCTATGTTTTTATTCTTCTTTTTTGTCATAAGTTTTCAATGAAATTTTGAATATACTTCCGCATAAATAATTGCATGTTACTAAGAGTATTATTCTTGTTAATCATTTTCATGTTTTATTTTGGATAACAAAATCATTTTTCCTTAATTTTGGTGACAAGTGTATTAATCAAGATACTTATTAAGGATTACTTAAAGAGTGTGAGTTCATTAGCAATATATATTCAATAATGTAAAATTGAATTTTGTTTTGGAATAAATATCTCTCTCTTCCCTGTATCAAGCTTTATTCTTGATAAATTTACACATTAATTTACAATATTTTATAAATGATATTTTTTTCAAGTCAATTATTAGATTGAATATTTTATGCGAAGTTGTAAAATTTCATATAATTTTAAAAATAATCAACATTTTGTTTTATCGTAATATAACTATCATATTATTTGTTTACAAATATTTTATTGTATTTTAATATGCATTATCGTTAAGAAAGTTTGATTGCATAATTGCATAAAAAGTATATTTTTACTATAATAAATGTTTTTTTAAATAAAAGGCTTTTTTATATTTTTATCCTTTTAGGCTTTTAGCATCAACACATGGCACATCATATATCAAATCACCAAATTAAAAACTTACGTGACAGTTACGACTCATCTTGCATTTATTTGATTAGTCAAGTGTTTTGACTAGTTAATACTAATACTCTTTTGTTTCTCATAAAAGATAATACTAATACTTGGGAATCATACAGTGGGTATATGGCTCCGGAATACGTGATGCATGGAAATCTATCGGTGAAGGCAGATGTATTTAGCTATGGAGTTTTGGTATTGGAGTTGATCACCGGCCAACGAAACTCATCTTTTAATTTGGACCTGGACGCGCAGAATCTGCTTGATAGGGTAAGAGTCTTTGTTATTGTTATTTTTTCTTCCTTAACTTTATTCTGATACGGGGTTTAGGTATAGTTGTTTCTTTATCACCAAAATATTTATTGTATTCTTTTAGAAAATAAATGCTTCTCATTGACATTTTCATAAGTTTTGAGGACTTTTTATTTGATCAATTGATTAATTAGTAGCAACTGGTCATTGGACATTGATTGATATCCCTTCTCAGTCTTCACAAAAATAATTAATAACCTCAACACCCCCAACCTAACTTCACCATACGGCATTACCTCATGCTAGCCAGAAAGAATCAAATCTGTGACCTTTTTCATTTTTCCTTTTTTAAACAAAAAAAATATGAAAATACTTTGTTATAAAGAGTATGTATCTGTTTGCTTCAAGGAAAAAAGAAAAAAAATGAAGGAAAGAAAAAAGTCTAACCCATATTAAAATAAAAGATTCCCAAATTTTCAGTGGGAGAGAGAAGATAAAAAACTAAAATGAAAAAAAAAAAAAAGAATCGACCATTGGAGTATTCCAAAATTAACCATATCTCCTGCCTTACCGTGTTGATATTGGATACAGGCATACAAGATGTTCAAGAAAGGGAAGAGCTTAGAACTTGTGGATTCTGCATTAGCATCTACGATGGTAGCTGAAGAAGTAGCAATGTGCGTTCGGCTGGGTTTGTTATGCACTCAAGGCGATCCTCAGCTACGCCCCACGATGAGGCGCGTGGTGGTGATGCTGTCGAGGAAGCCAGGGAACATGCAAGAACCTACGAGACCAGGAATACCAGGTTCAAGATACAGAAGACCTCGGAGACACTCCACATTGGGTACCTCTGATGCCTCTGATTCACACGCTTCTGATTCTAGTAATAATGATAATACCACGGTTACTACTAGTGCCACAGGGACTAGCTCAGCTACTGCAGAAACAGACCCCAAAGGGAAACGTCCAATGCGGGAGGGTTAGTTAGCTTAGTCTACGTTCATCACATGGTGTTTTTTGCAATCAAAGTATGTAGCGGTGTGAACTAAGTAGAATGTAAATAGATTGAGGCTAGGAATGGCGATCGAGGCTCAAGTGAATTCTTATTCTTTAATTAATATTTTACAAGTGACAAATTAATGGTCACAAATTATGTAATCTCTCATTTTCCGATCTGAGGGACTCAAACCTGCAGCTTCCGCTTTGACAGGGTGTACAGTATACAACTTTTACGGTTTCTTTTAAACCCTTTTCTTTTTCTATTTTGAATTTGAATCATTTTTGCTGTAAATGAAAGAGGTCTAAAATCAATTGTTTCATACGGGTTGTGGAAGCAGAATGCCAGTAGTAGTAGTGTAAATTTGCTTGAAAGCGTGGAAGTGTTGGGCTTTTGCCAGTGAGGCAGTGATGTTCAAACCTTTTATTGGAAGGAAAATAGATATTATACCAACAAAATTTAATACAGTTTATAAATGACTGAGTTTATTAAGCATGGTCACAGAAATTTATGAAATTTTTTTTATTTAAAATATAAAATTCACTTTGAAGATTTTTACATCTCAAAAATATATGATTAGTCTAATGATTTTTTACTATAAAACTCATGATGATACATTATTTTTCTTTCTAAAACATAAATTAATTGTAAAATAATGCTAAAGAAAATGGTAAAAACATACATTTTAAACCTTTTCTTAAAAAACAAAAGTTTTACCAAGTTCTATTAAGTGAAAAAAAATGTAGTAATAAAAGGTAAATAGAATAAACATTCAGTTCAACAAGAACAAAATAAAATAGAGAAATACACAAAAAATGGGTTAAGTGAGGAAGATTGTGTTTGAATGTGTGCATCTAGCCTTGATTATTTCTTTTCTGTTTAATTTTTTTTTAACCAAGTTTTAAGGAATTTGTTAAGTTGTTACACTGTTATGTCCAATTATTAGTGGCTTAAGCTTAGTTGCTGAAATTTAGCTAGTTAGTTGTTATTTTCTCTCTTTCAATTTTAATTCAGTCTATTTAAGCAATATCTTATGCAATCAATAAAAAAATACTTCCTTTTGAGAATATTTAACTCTCCACTTCTTTAATATATTTCCAACAAACTGGTATCAAAGCCATTTTCTCAAGGGATCTGTGAGTAATCCAACAACCCACCATAAAAATCTTACCTTCCTTGATTCAATCCATAACATGGATTCTGAAACACCCTTTACAGCATTGGCGCCATCAGTGTTTAAGGGTAAAAATTATAAACTATGGGCAGCCAGGATGAAAGCCCACCTCGAGGCGAATGATCTCTGGGAAGCTGTTGAGAGGGACTATGAAGTTCCTCCCTTGATAGATAATCCAACCATGGCTCAACTGAAGAGTCATACTTTAAAGAAATCAAGGAAGTCGAAGGCAAAAGCTACATTATTTGCTGCTGTCTCAGAAGAGATTTTTACCAGAATCATGCATCAAAACTCAGCATTTAAAGTTTGGAATTTCCTTAAAACTCAATATGAAAGAGATGAAAAAGTTAAAGGTATGCTAGTGCTCAATCTGATTCGTGAGTTCGAGATGCAACGAATGAAGGAGTCAAAGACCATCAAGGAGTACACAGGTAAGCTTCTTAGCATTGCTAACCAAATAAGGTTGCTTGATTATGAATTTTCTGATTCTAGAATTGTTCAGAAAATATTTGTAACCATTCCTGAAAGATTTGATGCTACTATATCCGCCATTGAGAATAGCAAAGATCTATCAAAAGTCACATTGCCAGAACTAAACAGTGCCTTACAGGCTCAAGAACAAAGGAGATTGATGAGGAGTGAAAGTTCTATGGAAGGAGCATTGCAGGCTAAGTTACAAATCAGTCAAGGAGAGAAAGACAAAAGGAGGAGTTTTAAGAAGAACTTCAACCCAAGTGTTACAGCTAGCGAAAAGAAGAGGAACTTTCCTCATTGCAAACATTGTAACAAGAAGGGTCATCCTCCTTTCAAATGTTGGAGAAGACTTGATATAAAGTGTGAGAAGTGCAATAAACTAGGCCACCATGAAAGGATATGCAAAAGCAATTCTCAACGGAAGGACGATGCCTAAGTAGTAAACGAACAAGAGGAAGAGTAGCAATTGTTCGTAGCATCATGTTTTACAAGCAACAGTTTAAGCTCTAGTGATTGTTGGCTTATAGACAGTGGTTGTACTAATCACATGACAAGTAATGAAGAACTCTTTAGAAAGTTGGACAGGTCACAAGTATCCAAAGTCAGAATTGGTAATGGTGATTACATTACTGTCAAGGGGAAGGGAATTGTTTCTATAGAGAGTAGCACAGGTACAAAACAAATTTCTGATGTTTTGTATGTACCTGACATTGATCAGAATTTACTGAGTGTTGGGTAACTACTTGAGAAGGGATTCAAAGTCTTCTTTGAGAACAAGCAGTGCACGATCAAGGATCAATACGACAATGAGGTCATAAGAATTAAAATGAGAGGTAAAAGTTTCTCACTTGACCCAATGGAAGAGGAGCAAGCAGCTTATACTGCTGCTATGACCAACACAGAGACTTAGCACAAGAGGCTAGGTCATTTTCATCACGCAGCAATTTTGAATATGCAAAAGAAGGAGTTAGTTCATGGCTTGTCCCATATTGAGTCCAATCTACCAAGCTGCAAGGCGTGTCATTTTGGTAAACAAACAAAGCTTCCTTTCCAAAAAGGAGTTTGGAGAGCTGTCAAGAAGCCGCAACTCATCCATACAGACGTTGACGGACCTTATAAAACTCCTTCACTCAATGGGAGTAAATATTACATAGTTTTTATTGATGATTATACAAGGATATGTTGGATCTATTTTGCAGGCGTGTTATTCAAATTCAAGAACTGGCTTAAGAATCAAAGTGGCTTTAAAATTCAAGTTTTGAGGTCAAATAATGGCAAAGAATACACCTCAAATGAATTTGATAAATTCTGTGAGGTGGCTGGAATTGATCATCAACTTACAGCCCCATACACTCTGCAGCAAAATGGGGTCAGTGAGCGAAAAAATAGAACTATAATGGAGATGGCTAGATGTATGCTTCATGAAAAGGAACTTCCTAAAGAATATTGGGCAGAGGCAGCAAATACTGTTGTATTTTTGTTGAACAGATTGCCCACAAAAGCAGTTGACAAGAAGACTCATTTTGAGGCCTGGTATGGCTTTAAGCCACAATTAAAAAATCTGAAAGTATTAGGTTGTTTGTGTTTTACTAATGTACCACAGGTTAAGCGAGACAAGTTGGACAAAAGAGCGGAGCCCGACATATTTATCGGATATAACTTAACATCTAAAGCTTATAGAATTTTTCAACCTGACACAAGAAAAATTCTAATAAGTAGGGATGTAAGCTTCATGGAAAATGATAAGTGGAGCTGGAACAATGAAAAAGATCAGCAACCCGATGATTTGAATCAAGAAGAGTTAGTTGATTATCCTCCTGTCTGCGACACTAGATTACTTGCTGACATATATCAGATGTGCAATGTTGTTGTGCTTGAACCAGCAGGATATCAGGAAGCAGAAAAAGATCTTAAATGGAGGGTTGCAATGCAGGAAGAGCTTGCTATGATCGAAAAAAATCAGACTTGGGAGTTAGTTGAAAGACCTCAACATTAAAAAGTGATTGGAGTAAAATGGGTGTTTAGAAAAAAGGAGAATGCAGATGGCTCAATTAACAAATATAAAGCAAGGTTAGTGGTAAAAGGGTATGCTCAAGTTTTTGGAGTAGATTATTTTGATACTTTTGCTCCAGTTGCAAAGCTGGATACAATCAGAATGTTACTAGCTATTGCTACACAAAAGCAATGGAAGATTTATCAGCTTGATGTCAAGTCGGCCTTCTTAAATGGCTTCCTAAAGGAAGAAATTTATGTTGAGCAACCTAAAGGCTTTGCTGCAAAATGAGAAGAAGACAAGGTGTATCTATTAAAGAAGGCGTTGTACGTCTTGAAGCAGGCTCCAAGAGCCTAGTATAGCAAAATTAATGAATACCTGCTGAAACTAGGCTTTGTTAAAAGCCTTAGTGAGTCTGCTTTATATGTTAAAGGTGACAATGATAATTTTATTGTGGTATCCCTATATGTGGATGATCTCCTAGTCACTAGTAACAACATTGAGCTTATTCAACAGTTCAAAGAAGACATGATGCGAGTCTTTGAGATGACTGATCTTGGAGAAATGTCCTATTTCCTCGGAATAGAAATCAAGCAGAGACAAAATGAAATATTCAATTGTCAACAGAAGTATGCAGAAGAGATTCTAAAGAAATTCCACATGGATAATTGTAAGACTATGAGCACTCCTATGTGTCAAAAAGAGAAGCTACGCAAGGATGATGGAACAACTAAAATGGATGAGTCCGAATATAGAAGCTTGGTTGGCTGCTTGATGTATCTCACAGCAACAAGGCTAGATATTATGTATGCTATAAGTGTTCTTTCAAGATTTATGAATTGTGCTAACAAGTCTCATCTTAGAACTGCAAAAAGAGTTCTCCGATATGTCAAGGGAACTGTAAGCTTTAGTGTTAAGTTTTGTTTGACACCAAGTTTCGAGTTGCAAGGCTATTTTGATAGTGATTGGGCCGGATCTAGATGACATGAAAAACACTTATGGTTTCTATTTCAACTTTGGATCAAGAATATTTACTTGGAGTTCAAAGAAGCAAGAAATTGTGGCTCAATTAACAGCCGAAGCAGAGTTCATCTCAACAACAATATCTGTTAATCATGCTTTATGGCTGAGAAAAATTTTAAATGATCTGCACTTAGAGCTAAGAACGAGTACCAAAGTCATGGTTGATAATCAAGCGACTATAGCTATCTCAAATAATCCAGTTTTTCATGGCAAGACCAAACATTTCAGCATCAAACTATTTTTCATCAGAGATGTTCATAAAGATGGTGCAGTTAGACTGAAGTATTGCAACACTGAAGATCAACTGACAAACATATTTACAAAGCCTCTTGCAAAAGGCAGATTTGAAGATTTAAGAGAAAGACTTGGAATTTGCACCTACTGATGCAAGGAGGAGTGTTTGAATGTGTGCATTAGTAACCTTGATTGTTTCTTTTCTGTTTAGCTTTTTTTTTTTAACCAAGATTTAAGGAGTTTGTTAAGTTGTTAGACTGGTATGTCCAGTTATTAGTGACTTAAGCTTGGTTGCTGAAATTTAGCCAATTGATTATTATTTTTTCTCTCTTTCAATTTTAATTCAATTTATTTAAGCCTTATGCAATCAATAAAAAAATACTTCCTTTTGAGAATATTTAACTCTCCACTTCTTTAATATATTTCCAACAGACTGTGTAGAAACTAGGAACCCTAGAGGGAGAAAGAAAGAGAGAGCGATGAGAAGAAGTCTTCTGAGAAATGCTAGTCTCTACACTCGCAACCTTCTTCATCACTCCGCCCCTGCACTCGCCGCTTCAACTCGTCCCCAACTCAGACTCTTCTGCTCCAATGAAACGCCCCCACCGGTTCCCCAAATCGACGACGTTGACAACAAAGGTATATCAATCTATCTCTTTCTTCTCATTCTAACGACGTCGTTGTACACCATCCATTCACCATTACCGTTCAATTTCCCTTGGCAGAGCTGAAAGCGCAGATCGAGAGCTACTTCAAGGGCGACGAGCAGGTGCTCCCGTCGATCATGGAGGCGATTCTGAAGCGGAAGCTGTCGGGAAAGCACGAGGACACCGACGACGAGCTCATGGAGGAGCTCCGCATGCGCCCCCTGGACGACGTTGACGACCGGGACTTCGAGTCCGACTTCGAGGACATTCACGATACCGACGAGGAGATCGACGATTTGTACAACGCCAGGGACGTGGTGATGAAGAGGATGGTGAAGGACGAGTACTTCAACATGGATGATAAAAAGTGGGATGACATTGTTGAGGACGGGATCAAGCACGGGCTTCTTAGGGACACCAAGGAGTGCGAGGAGATTCTCGAGGATATGCTCAGCTGGGACAAACTCCTCCCTGGTAGTACACCATTCTCTATTTTTATTACAAATCAATACCAAAACTACACTCATTGATTAGGATATGCATCTAAGTTTTGTCTGAATTGAAGTTGGGGAAAACTTTATTTTTTATTCCATTGCTTGTTGACATGTGATAGGATTGGGCTTAGGAAGGCCCAAATAGGTGACTTTTCTAGACTAGATGATTTAGATATTATCCTTTTAATTTTATTTTATTTTCCTAAAAATATTAGATGATGCCATTTGTATGGTTGATATTTCTTGTAAACCCCCTATTTAACATAGGGGATGTGCTGTGTAATAGATCATCAATGAAAGTATGAGTTATTATTTTATTTTCTCTCTTAGTTTTGGTAGAATGATAGGAGTAGTGATAGAATAGTTATCTTGCGCTTATCAACATGTCAAAGTTATTTCACTATTACTGATAATCCTGTTGTGTAGGGAATGATAATTAAAGGTTAGAGGATAATGTAGGGACTAGGGAGTGTACTATTACTATGTAAGTATCTTTAATTCTGATTTCTCGTGAAGAGTGTTTTTTTTTTTTTTTTTTTGAAGAATTCTAGCATGATCCCATCTGCGTTGATTGTTACTCTGTTCTAGGCTAATCAGTTCTGTTTTAATGGGTTTTTTAGACAACACTAGATCTTTTTGGGTTGTGCTTGACATTTATTGCATGCTCCAGCTGAAATTTCATGATTTGCATTTTAGTTTAATTGTCAATTGCAGCTTTAGAAGTGGTTTAAGTGATGGTGTGCTAATTTGCTGATTTGGTTATGCCTTATGATAGATGAGATAAAACAGAAGGTGGAAGTAAAATTTAATGAGCTAGGGGACATGTGTGAAAGAGGTGAACTTGAACCTGAAGAAGCTTATGAACAGTTTAAGAATTTTGAGGATGAGATTGTGGCAGAATACTTGGACAAAATGGAAAAGGAGGAGGCTCCACAGTTTGATGATACTACTGTACCGGATAAGAAGAAGGACTTGGATGATCCACCGGGTGAAGGTCCAATTCTGCGCTGGCAAACCCGGGTAGTCTTTGCTCCTGGTGGTGATGCTTGGCATCCGAAGAACAGGAAAGTGAAACTGTCTGTTACTGTGAAGGAGCTAGGGCTTTCAAAATACCAATTTCGCCGTCTCAGAGAATTGGTTGGAAAACGTTATCATCCAGGGAGAGATGAGCTTACAATAACTAGTGAGAGGTAATGTTCTATCTTCATAAACATTCATTCATGTATTATTCAATCTTATAGCACCTGGGTATGGGCTTTTACTGGAAGCAGCTACATTTGTGTTTGAAATGTTCTTTTCCATATTTTGAAGGTTTGAACATCGAGAAGAAAACAGAAAGGACTGCTTAAGGACCCTTCTCTCTCTCATTGAGGAGGCAGGGAAAGCTAATAAACTAGTAGATGATGCTCGATCTTCATACGTAAAAGAGAGGCTCCGTGCCAATCCAGCTTTCATGCAGAGGCTGCATGCCAAGTCAATGAGGTTGCAAGAATCTAATCAGGTTCCTGCTTGAGGTTTTCAGATCTGATGTATGAATTTTTGAAAATTCACCTGCCATAATTTTTTATTGCACCCTGGTTTTTTGTATCTGTGAGTCTTATCATGGGTCCCAGTTGCAGTAACAACCTCCCTGCTTAGAGGGTAAGGCCGCATACATCTGATCCTTCCTAGACCCCACAACTGCAAGGGAGACTCATGCACCGGGGTACCTCTTAGTCATATCTTTCATATTTAGTGCTTGAATAATGGATAATTTTTTTTACCTCTTGTTAGATATTGTATGCTAGTTGACTCAAATGTTACATTTTTGTGGAGTAACATTGATCATAGAAAAACCTGGATGACCTCCAACTGAAGCAAGGGATTTCAATATTTTATATTATAACCACAGTTTACATTGATCAATTCTATCGTGCTTTTCCACAAAAAAGAGAGAATAGCCACCTCACTCTTTAACATGCAGAATTATGAGTAATAAACAATCTCTATTTCTCTGCTACTCCAGCCCTTTGTCTAAAAGTAATCAATAACATGTCATCCGTCGTAAATTTAGGGTGCTTATTTCATTTTAAAAACATACTTATACTTTTAGGACATAAAGGTATAGGAATAGTTAGAGAGGGAAGGGTCAGTTAGTTGAGAGAAGTGCTATCCTTCGGAAGGAATAACCGAAAATTCCTCAAACCAATTTTTTAGTGCCACCTGTCAATTCAAAATAGTTATAAAATACTCCCTTGGGTCTCAATTATAAGAACAAAAAATTTATTTACATTAAAAAAGTTAATCATATTTAATTGTATTAATGTCAATTAGAAACTAAATTATTGAAACTTGATTTTAGGAATAAAAGAGTAATTGGAACTAAAATTTCAATTAAGTGATAGATATTTTAATGATAGTAGCGAGATAAAATTAGTTGATTTTTTTTTATATTTTGAAATAAAGAAAAATGTGTTTTCTTTTCCTTATATTTGATATTAGAGGGAGAATTAGTCAATTTTAAATTTCCAAAGTTTTTCCTTTTTTCCAAACTCTGCAGTCCGTTATCTCAGTTGAATTAAATCCCGATTCCCAAATGCATTCCCTCATTTTCAGAGTGAATTTGCTTTCCAGCAACTCCATAAAAAATCTTCTCCTAACCATTTTTCCAGCACCATTGTTCCAATTAGTTCAACTCCACTCTTTCCCAACGGAATTCTGTGCACCTTTAAAATAATTCAGTTTGGTTTGCAAACTGTTTTGCTGTTCAATTCAAGTGAACCACATTTCCAGTTGGAACAATTCACGACAATTTAGTTCAGTTCGAACAACCACAACTTGACTACTTGAAGCTATGTAGCAATCACCATCCCTATCTTCACTGGTGTACTTCATGATACAAGAAAATAAGATCTGGTAAGTTGCAAGCTAGACTATGGCACGTGTTTCTGTAAAAAATAGGGCAGTAAGTTGACAAAATACGAAAATAGCAAAAATAAGGTCACATGTGCAATGTTACATTGACAACATACAGGAAGCAGTAGCCACATAGATAAGTTTTAAAAAATCCGATATATTGTTGTCCAAAATAAATAATTAGTCAATCAAAAATCAAACCGAATGATTATATACAACGACCAAATGAAACCAATAATTTAAAAAAATATTGAAGTGTGCTTGGTAAGGGTGAAAAATGAAGGAATGAAGAGGAAGTGACAAAGCACACATCTAAATATATCACATCTGCACTCCTTTAGTTCTATTTTATTTCTCGTATTTTCACTTCTACCAAGGAATCCTACGAAATATCGATCATAAACACTACATCAAACATAATATAAGGACTCTCAAATACTGTGTTCAATTGCCCTACCCCCTTCAAACATTTTATTCACTCTTCCAGCAGACACCCCTGGTTTTTTTCTTCAACCCAATCATATCCAAATACAAATCAAAACAAGAGATTCTGCACAACTGCGGCATACCAATTGCAGAAACACTCTTTTGTGACTCTCCAACCACTTAACACTTCAGTCATCGATTAATGATTAGTGCTACTGAATACTTTCGATTGAAGCTGTCAAAATCCAATTCAAAAAGCAACTTACTATAATGTTTGTAACCCGTGTTTCATTAAACATTAAATAATTCACTCAAAGAAGTAAAACAAACTCAACGAGCACTTAAAAAAATAACTTGAATGCTATTTCTACTTTAAAATGTGCAGGATGTATGAAATTTCTATATCAATGAGAAGCATATAATGAAGACTACAACCAGATGCGTCTTTCTAATTCATTCACTTCTCAATTTTCCTCCCTTTTTCTTTCTTCCAGCAACTCGAGAAATCATATCCAACACCACATAAAATTCACACTTAACCATTTTACCCTACACACAAACACAGTGGAATACAATCAGTGGACACCAAGGGTTAAATTTTGTGCTTGAACCGAGCCTTATCGCTTCAATTTAATCTCATTCTAAGGATGAGATTCATTCATTATTTCAAATGTACTAATATTTATTTAGTGATTGAAAACGAAAGATATGACTACAATTATAAGGGTTAAAGAGAGAATATCAAACCTTACGTGATCAGATATCGTTAGTGACAAAAAAAAAAAAAACAGAAAAATTAACTACCGAGTCAGTCTCTAATATGAAGTATAAGTGCATAAAATGAAATGTAATATTCAAGAATAGAGTATTCGAACCCATGCCATTTCGGACCATTACCTGAAACAGGCCCCTTAGACCAACTTGGCCATCTTGACTTAAGTGAAGGAGCTTGTAAGAATTTTATTTATAGCATATAATCCATATATCTACATATGACTTTCTCCTTCCTTAGTTATTATCAGGGAAACTGAGAAGTTTAAATCTTAAACATTATCGATCTCTTTATGGTTATCTACACAGTCATATGACAGTATAAAGAATAAAGTTATCTTTCAATTTTTATCAAGTGACACCGCATGTGAACTGATGACTATTTATGGTGTTAAATTGTTTAATCGAAACAAACCAAACATACAAAAGAAAATAGAAATGGGGAGAATGTATATAAAAAGATTAGTTTTTTTTATTTTATTTGAGAAGAATAATAGGAAACTTTTCTTTATAGGATGTATAAGGAAAACTTTTATTCCCAAACATGAAATGGGGGAGAGAGAAATATCTCTTTTTATCTTTTTGTTTCTTGAAATTTTTTTTTATAACAATAAATAAATAAAAAATTTATTAGATTACATTTAAGACCTATGTATTTTTTACATTATCATTCAATTATCATTCAATGATAAAATATAATGCATGCTCATTAATTTTATATTTTGATAATGTAAAAATTCTTACATTAAATATGTATAAACTGTAAAGATTAAACCTAAATAAATTTATGTTCAGAAAAAATAATGAAATGAAGGTTTATTTTTCTAATTTTTATTTATTTATTTTATATGATTCATTTATTTGTTTTTAATCTCTCTTTAATTTATCCAAATAAAAAGAGAAAATTGTCTTAATTTATTTTCTTCTCATTTCTTACTAATTAATACAAATTATATATTTTTTTATTCTATTTTATTTTCTCTCCATTTCAATTCTAGTCCAAACATTTTCGCATGGGCCAACTTTTGTTTTGCCAACCTTGACTTTGCACCACATATATTTGGATTGTGAAGCTTGAAATGACTGAAGTAACTTAGGCCGATGCCAGTGCTTTCATGTCTTGCAAATGCATGGACACTTCGTACAGATAGGGAACTAGGGTGGGTTCTACTAGTTTTTTAGTAGTATTTAATCGTAAGCCATTTCAACAACTTCCTGCTCAAGATAATACCTCCTCTCTCTTTTTTTTCCTACACATATTTCCTTAAAAAGTAATCATGTTCTAAATACAATACAATTAAATACTAAATATAAACACATCTTCTAATAAAAATTCAAATCTTAGTTCTCACATTATAAAAAAACTAATTTCTTTTGCTAGATCTAGCCTCTGTTGGTACCTCTTTCACATTACACGCTTACTTAAATTTGTCTCAAATTATTATTATTTAAAAAAATATATCAATTATTTTTCTAATAATACTTTATTTATCAACACTGTACTTAAATATAAGTAAATTAAATTTATAATTACATTCTAACTTTTTTTTTGTGACAATGCTTTTAATAAAGAAAATCATTTTAATATAATAATTCATATAATTAATAATTTCAAAATATTTTAATGCCTCTAATAATATAAAACAATTTTATATTATCATCTAATCACAAATTATCATTTGAATTTTTTAAGATAATTATTTTTAAACTTTGTAAATTTATCAGATTGAATTGTAATTGAATAATTATGTAAATTTTTTTAAAACAATATAACCCTTTTTCTCTTTTAAAAAGTATATACTATTGCCTTAAAAAGATAAACAATACGAGGCAGACAAAATATTCAGTATTTATCGTGAAGTTAAATTGTGGAAGCTAACATGGCCCGCAGTTTGTTTGTGAACCGAGCCTTAGATTCTCATAGACAAATCTTGGCAGCCCAATGGTCACTTTCAGGTTTCAAGTTTTAACCATAAATATTAGCATTGGAATAATATGTAAGCATACATATTTTAATTATAGGGCCATTATGGACTTGGGGAGGCTACGACTGATTCAGTACTTTCATTATAAAGCAACAATTATTCACCTTATTGGCCAATGCGTCGATGGTTGTATTACCTTTCTAGATAGAGAGGAATGAAGGTTGGGTTGAAGGTATTAGTACTATTAGAGTAAAGAAATTATATAAAGGGAGTATTAATTAAAAGTAAAAGGAAATTGCATACTACTATTATCTTGAGGTTTATTTATGACATTAGACTTTAAACTTAATTAAAAATGACCCTCCACTCCATTTATATCAACTTAATAATAATTTTTTAACATATGCTAATAAAATCCTCTGTTTAACCAAGGTTAATAAATATATTAGCATTAAAAACAGTGTTAAATATTTTACATCATATTTTTTTTAAATTTAAAATTTTCTATAAAAAAATTAGCTGATGATACTTTTCAATTTCCCTCCTCGTATTAATATTTTAAAAGCTTAAATTATGTAATATAAAAAACATTAAGCAATAACCTCATTTCTTAGTTAAAAAACTAAATTAAACCATATAATCCATTATAATACCGGGTAAAAATTTAACTACTCATGTCTAAAAGAAGAAGAAAAAATAGGAGCAAAACTAAACTTCAATGTCATATTTATACAGGAAACAAAAAGCTAAGTATAAGAACTCAAAACTTTATTTTACAAAATTGATTTTGAATGAAATTAATTTTTTTTTAAAAATAATTTATATTGTGATGTTTTATTTTTAAAGTATGCTAATAGTAAAACTTTACATGAAATTTTTAATCCAATACACAAATTACCTAAATTTATTTCAATTTGAAATTAATTTTTTACTCAAAATTAATTCCTAAATATATGGAAGACTAACACGTAAAGATTTACTTAAAATATTACTTTATCGTGATTTTAGAAGATGAAACGTGAATCGCTACATCTACTGAACAAGGAAAAGATAATGTCAAAATTACGAAGAAGTGTGCTATGCTTCAGGGACAATGGCTGTTTCACTGTGTGACTGTGTCCTTTTGGCATTGCAAAGAGACACAACTGTGGGTATTAATATTATAATTCATTTCTATTAACTGCTTAATCAAAAGTTATTGTCATCAATGATGGCCAACGAGAATCATTGCTGTGTTGCTGTGGGGTTATTGATTAAACAATTATAATGATGGCCTATCTAGACCAAAATATCCTTAAAAGTTGGTGTACTTAAATACAATACATGTAATTTTTAAAATTTTTTTAATTGTTAATTAGTATTTTTATGACATTGATTATGAAGAAATATTTTTTAAAAAAAAATCATAGAATGTCATAAAAAAAAGTCAATGAATAACACCATTTTACACATTTCAATATTTTTTTCTCTTTTTACTTATATTTTTATTTCTAATTAATTATTTGAGCTTAGTTAAAGTGATACGCGTAACTGAACCACATATTTAATGTCTAGGATTAGTCTAGTCATCTAGCATTAAGTGGACAAATTCTAGGTTGGTAAGACTACAATATCTTTTTATTTTTTATTTTTACAGAAGGTAAGACTACAATAATGAGTCTCTCAAAAAAGACTATAGTAATGAAGAAACCCACAATAAATATATATATATATATATATATATATAAACTTAACGTACTCAAGCTGTATCTAATTCATTTTACATTTTTAAACAGAATACTCTTTTTTTAACAGAAAACAGAATAATTTGAAAAATTAGACTTGACGCTTATTATATCTTTTACATTTTTGCTGAATTATTTTATCTTTTACATAATAGTTCTCATATTTAGGGGTGTTCGTGGGTCGGTTTGGATCGGTTTTTGTCAAATTTAGGACCCAACTCAATCAAATTTAATCGGTTTGGTTCGATTTTTAGGAAAAGAAAATTAAAACCCAACTCAACCCAACCCGTTCATTATCTGTTCGATTCGGTTCGGTTCAACGGGTTACCCATTTAATTTTTTTTTCTTAGAACTACTATTTTATATCATGATTCTTTCAAATATTCAATACAATTAACACAATATTATCAAATGTATGAAAGTAGTAAAATTGATTCATTTAATATCATCATCATAATATTCTAAAATAGACTTATAATATAAATTAAAACAAAAGATTCTTAAACAAGATTTACTATAATAGTTTGAATCACAACTATTTCTTACAAACTAAGTTTGCTATAACTAATTTTGTTGTAACCAAATTTGCTGAACACAAACAAATGAACAAAATATAATTCATTAATATTATAAACACGGTAAACAAAATATAAAGGAGAAACATATAACAATATACCTGAAAGTAATACATTAAGAAGTTCCAGCACTTATAGTTTCGACACTTGGAGACTCTCTAAAAATTTAAACACAATCCTGTTAGCACAAAAATTAATTGATATTTTATACAAATAAAAATGAAATAAGGAATTACACATTTGATTTAATCTTTTCCGCTTCATTTATTTCAACTTGCAAGTCATTAACATTTTGCTTAGTAGATCTAAGCCAATTTTTGGCATAAATGAGAGCTTCAACAGTAGTAGAACTCAAGGAAATACGAAATGAATCCAGAATTTTACCCCCTGTACTAAATGCAGACTCAGATGATACAATAGATACATTAATGACCAATATATCTCTAGCCATACAGAAAAGAATATAATATTTGGATGTCTTCAATTTCCACCAATTCAAAATGTCAAATTCAAGGTGATCATCTTCAACATTATCCTCTAAATATCTATCTAACTCATTTTTGTGCACCTCACCCTGTTTTTTCTTGATTTTCATTCTAAATTCATCATCCTAATCATCATCCTTATCACCTTTGACATCATTATGTTGTGAGACCATGTTTGAAGTCAATGTATTAGAATTAGCTGAATTGCTACTAGAATGAGAAATGAGATATTTTATTACATATTGCTGAATCAGTTTCTAAATAAGGTCTTTCAATATTTTCATCATGTCCATGCTCTTTTCAACACCATACATACAATTAAAACAAAATTGAATGTACTCACATTTATAATAAGGATTAAGGAAAATAGCAACAAACAAAAGGTAGTTAATTCCACCACTTTCTCAATATTTGTTAAACTTTAACTGCATATTTACTATCATCCTTTGTATCACTATGTCATCATTATGGGGAGAAAGAATTTTTTAATTTTTAATTTAATATATATATATATATATATAAATAATAAAATTTATATTATTATTACGGGTTCACAGATCGGGTCAACGGATCTATAAATCTAAACCTGTGACCTAACTCATAAATGATCAATTTTGATCGGATCGGTTCGATTTTGACTCAAATATATAAATGACTCAACCTAAACAGTTCGGATCAGTTCGGATTCACGGATGACCCGTACCCGTAAACACCCCTACTCATATTCTGTAAGCTATTATGCTCAAAAAAGTGATTAAGTTGAGAACTAAAAAAATTTAAACTTAAGGATGTACAAAAGCCTTATGCTTATTTCCTTTAAATTTCAATACGTAATCATGAATCAATCTTATACGAAATAAAAAAAAAAGTCGTAATAAAAATTTTAAAGCAAGATTTCAAATTAGAAGACTTTACTTTGACAACAAGAATATCGGTTTGGCTTCATAAATTTGGCAATTCATGAAAAAAAAACTATATTTTGGTTATCTTCCTTCACTAATTATATTTGTATAAAGTATAAACTAATTTTTTTATTGAAGTCTTTCTAAAGTTTTCCTTCACTATATAATTTTGGTTTTCCACCATAGTTTTATCTTCTCACAAATTTGTGAAGGGTTTATTGATAAAAATCTTAGATAGACTCATTTTAATTCTTCACATAACCTAATTTTGTCATTATATAGTGTGTCTTTAAAGTCCTTTAATTATTAATTATTTTTAAATATTTTATTCACGTTAAGATTTTCATTTTTTTCTTTAATTCTCTACAATTTATATTTTAAAATTATTTCTTATAAAAATTAAATATAGATTTCTTCTGAAATCTAATGTACTTATATTTAGTATTTAAAAATAACATTTCCCTAAAGTACATAAACTTTTTCACGTGGCCACTTCCCTTAAATTTATTTCCGTTTAATATGAAAGAATAAATACACTGTCGTGTCAGATTTTTTGTTTTCTGTACATAGTATTATGTAGTACAGTACATCATCTCCTAAGGAACTAAACGATTCCCGAGCGTTGAATTTCTAAATTAATTATGTTTACGTCATTATTTTAATTTGATAAAACTAAACATGGTACAATAATTTTTTATACTTTAAAGCACAAATTATTAAAAACCAATCTTTAAAACAATGAGCATAAAGGATTGGTGATGTTAGGAAGAAAAGACAACAACATAGCAGGTAAGAATCACCTTGGTTAGAATTAATTATTGAAATTCTCATCTTTAGCATCAAAGAATTATAAATTGCAGCTAACATTAACAGAGACTTGTTCAGAACAACCCAATCATATGCTGCCAGTCTTAGGATCCAACATGTCTCAAACACTAAGCTGCAGAACACTACACCCATTGGACTCAGCTTTGATGAAGTCAATGTCCCACAATCCAAAAAAGTCCAATTCCACCGCATTCACATGGCACTTTGCCAAAAAATCTGGTGTTTTGATCAAGATCATGGCTTCTGCTACACCTACAGCAGCTCCTATCACATTTGGATTCAAGAATTTGTTGGAAACATTCACTGTTGATGTGCATAGAGCAGAGAACAGGCCACTGAATGTGCCCCTAATAGCCCCTTTTACCATTGCTACCTCTAGATTGGACAAGGTGGAGAACGTGGCCATAAGGGTTGAGTTGAGCAATGGTGCTGTGGGGTGGGGTGAGGCACCAATTTTGCCTTTTGTTACTGCAGAGGACCAAACCGTTGCCATGGTCAAGGCTTCTGAGGCATGTGCCTTCTTGAGGAGATGTCCTGCACTCACTTTGGGTTCCATGTTGGGGGAGATTGCTGGTATTCTTCCAGGGCATCAATTTGCTTCAGTGAGTGAGATTTTTATTTTTTTAGTTCATGTTTTACCAGTGCATGTGTTGTTAATCATTCTAATCCTCTAATGCTTCTCTTCTACTTTTGAACCTGACTGACATGGTCATCTTAGTTCATGTTTTACTAGTACTTGTGTTGTTGTTAATCATTCTAATCCTCTAATGCTTCTTTTACTTCTTGCGCTTTTGAAACTGACATGGTCTTTTTGACCCTTTTACTATGCAAATTCCTTGAGTTTTGAATAGCAGCTTTAATTTTCTGCTTGGTAACTAACGACATAAAAAGAGAGTTACAAATTTTGAGAAAGTTTCAATATTTCAATCTAGGATAGTATTTAATTTGTAATATTTACTGGCTTGACTTTTTTCCTGTGTACCTTTTAGTTTGGTTCTTTAATTTGCTTAATTTTAAGAAATATTTTGTTACATCCTCGTTTACTTAAAAGTTGCTACCTTTTTCTGTTCTGGAATCAATATTAAGATAATTCAAGAGAAAGAAGGGAAAAAGTCTTTTATTAATCCTCTCTTTGTAATGATCATACTCTCCACTCAGATTGATTCCTTTTCTTTTTCTTTTTAGCAAAAAAGAAAGATAAAGCATAATCTTACTGTGAAGAGAGGAAAGGGGGAAAAAGAATAAGGGTACAGATTTTAAATCTTTCTATTACTGAGAGGATTTTTTTTTTATCGGTAAATATTAGTTGTTAGCTGTCAGTTTTTGTTGTCGGCCAATGATTTGGGTTCATTTGCTAGAATGAGTAATAATGACAGCCTGAAATAAATGAGGTCTTGAATGTGAGTAAGGGATTCTAGAGTATTAAATGTGGAGTTGAAAGCGAGGGGCTTGTGTAGGTAAACTGATACTTAATCTAATGGTTTAAACATTGAGGGTTAGTTGAATACTGGCATTAAATGCATGCATTGAGTTCTTGTGCATCTGATCTGCCAATACAGTCCTTTGAAAGGACTCCTTTCTGTGCTAATAGAATTTTCAAGATATGAGTAGATCCTTTGCTCTAATGGCTATGCAAGTCTAGAAGCACAAACATATAAGTAGATCCTTTATTATTATAATGCAAAAGGTGGGGTAAGGGCACAAGTGGCAGAATATTTGAAGCAAATGGAGACTGATATAGACACCGAGATACACAGTTGCAGACCTTGTTCATGTTTTTTCTTTCTAATTATCTCCTTTACACTACCCTTCAATTTTTATAAAACTATATTAATTGACATCAATAACTATTTGCCATTTTCCCTACATAGCATTCAACCTCTTTTCCCCATCTTTATCTTATTTTAAGAAATTAGTTGTTACTTTTTGATGGAGAAGCAACCTGAGATTTTACAGTGGATAATGGCTTCTGAAATTGAAAAGGTTTCATCAGAAATTCATGTTAATTTATGTACTATTTTATTACTCTTGAAGAAACAACTGGCTAATGTATGAATAAGGTTGTAAAACATAGCACATACTTTTTTATCTTTTGACTTCGTAGGATTTCTTAATAAATGTGGCAGTAAAACTTTTCCATTCTCATGGGGTCTCCTCTGCGTAATTGAAGGTTAGGGCCGGGATGGAGATGGCAATAATTGATGCAGTTGCAAATAGTATTCGTGTGCCACTGTGGAGGCTTTTTGGTGGGGCTTCAAATACCATAACCACTGATATTACAGTTAAGTTCTTACTAAATCTCAAAGAAAATGCTTATAATGAAAATAATTTTACAAAAATACGAGAAAAAAGCTATCTGCTAGAAATAAATCTAAGCCAGCTTATATGTGCAGATCCCAATTGTTTCTCCAGCTGAAGCAGCTGAATTGGCTTCTAAGTACTATAAAGAAGGATTTAAGACTTTAAAGCTGAAAGTGGGCAAGAATCTGAATGCAGATATAGAAGTGCTTCAAGCTATACGTGTTGCACACCCTGAGTGTCAGTTTATTCTTGATGCTAATGAGGGGTATAACTCTGAGGAAGCAGTGAAAGTTCTTGAGAAACTACATGGTTAAAAGCTCTACATATAAAGTTTTTCTCCATCCAATTAATTGTCATTGTCTTGCAATGCAATAAAATGTACACACACATGCACAAAAATGCTCGTGAAACTTTATTGCAGTAATTTACACAATCTGGCCATGAACATAGATTTGTTTTCTATTACAGATATGGGGTTGACTCCTGTTCTATTTGAGCAACCAGTTCATAGAGATGATTGGGATGGTCTTCGGTATGTCAGTAATATAGCAAGAGAGAGATATGGAGTATCTGTTGCAGCTGATGAGAGTTGCAGAAGTATAATTGATGTTTACAAAATTGTGGAAGGGAATGTTTTAGATGTCATTAACATTAAGCTTGCCAAAGTTGGGGTTATGGGTGCCCTTGAAATTATTGATAAGGCAAAAGCAGCAGGATTAGATTTGATGGTTGGTGGTATGGTTGAGACTAGACTTGCTATGGGTTTTGCTGGCCAACTTGCTGCTGGCCTTGGCTGTTTTAAGTAAGAAACATTTTATGTTTGATAGTTTTAGGCCAGTTTTCAGTTTTTATAACTTCATATTGTTCACCTTCTAATTTACTAATGAATTTAATTATTGCAAACTTTTTTGTAGGTTCATTGACTTAGACACACCACTTCTGCTGTCAGATGATCCAGTTCTTGAAGGCTATGAAGGTACACTGTGCCTATATCCATATAAATTTTAGGTTTTCATATAAATATTGGTTTGGTTGATGTCTCTGCAATCTGATGACACTAGGGTATTTCTCTTGAACAGTTTCAGGTGCCACTTATAAGTTCACAAACGCTAGGGGACATGGTGGATTTCTTCACTGGGACAACCTTGCTTAGTAAGTTCAAATTTTCTTGCACAACATGATTCCAGATAATCCAGCAAAGTTGCTAGTATATGCTAGGTGATTTCTGGTATAAGATTCATTGGATAACCAATGATTCACACCTTAAAAGGAAACTGTTCAAGCCTTATTCTTGGTTGGAAAGCAAGATACTTGTTGAAGATATAAAACCAATCTTTCAACCCTGCACCTAATAACAATAACTTCAAGGTCTTTTCTAGCCCTATCCTTCAAATTCAATTGAATTTCAAGGCAATGTAGGGTGGGAATGTGCTATATATCCACCTTTCAAGCACAAAAGGGTTCTAGAATGACAAGGCATGTTAGAGACATAAAACCAACTTTTGTCTGCGCAAGTTCTAGAATTTGTAAGGCCAAAATTTCCTGCAAATCACCTTTAATCTCAATGCTCTTGGCGAGAATGGAGAAAAAGATGTTTTACAATTTTTATTTTGGACATTGGTGATATACGTAAAAAAAGTTCTATATATACCGAGGAATCAAATTTAATATATGCTTGTCACCCTATGACATGTAATGACTTTTTGTATGTATGCTATCTTCATTATTGACATCTTTATTAAATTATTTGCAGATGTTAAGAGATGTTTATGACAACACAAGAATCTGGAAAAGCATAAGTGGACAAGTTGGTTAAAAAATTGCCTAATTAAGGTGTGAAACTGTGGTTACAATAACAACCATACGTGAAGATTTCTTGTCCGGAATGAGTAGCCAGTACCTATCCACAATTGCTATGTATTTAACTTTTTCGATTCCTCACCATATATTCTGTAAAAGAAACTGCCTTCAAGGTCTTGCACCAAATAGTAACTAGTTGCTACTTGCTAAAAGCTAGGAACCGCATATGATATGAGATATGGATATAATATGATATGGACATGGAAATATAGAATTTTTTATAAAAACAATAGGCAAATTATTGAACTTTTGGTTTCTACAATTTAAGCCGTGTGCGATTTTGATCGTACGATTTTTTGTTTCAGCTAATTAAGTTATTCTATTTTGAAAATTAAGCAAATCCAGTTTCCTCATCCATTTTGTTTCACTTAAAACTCAGATATTATTATTTATTTAACTATTAACAGGCGGATGATGGAATTGAGGTATGGAATGATTTTAAATGTTTAGAAATAAGAAACTTAGTTGAAGATAAAATTTGAGAAGGGGTTTATAAGATGTGAAATTAAGGAAAGAAGGAAAATATTGTGATCCTTTACTTTAGATGAAATTTGATGGTCAAGATTTTTAGTTGACGAGTTCTCTGAATTCAATATGCAAACATTCGGAATAGAAAATAAGAATTTGAGGGTCTTAGATATAAGAAAATCAACGGGAGACCAAATTTGCTAAATTTTAAAAATAGATTGACTTGAGTTTAAAAAAACTTAAGAAACTAACTTCGTGATAAATAAATTACGAAGTTAATGAAATTTAATCATTGAATAATTAATAGGAATGGAATAAAACAGAGTGGAATGCAATGCAATATATAGAATATATAGGTCACTCTATTGTGTAGATATATTATGATGAAATGAAAACTTATTTTGATTCCATCCCATAACCTCCAAATTGGGAGGAGATATAAATTAAAATTTTGGATAGAATGGAACGAAATCCATTCCATTTTATTTTAATTTAACAAAATCAAATAATAAAATATATTAAAATTTCACTTTATCCCACTTCATTCAATCATCTTTTACTAATTCAAATACAGCCTTCATAACACGTTTGGTTTCAAGTTTTGAAAGTCCCAAACAATAATTTGAGCAAAAGTTTGTCTCTTGTATGGTCCAAAACCATGGTTTGAGAATTTCAAACTATCGGTTGCACCGGGTTACATATCATACACCTCACTGCATTAAATTCGGCTTCCCTGAAGCTCTACTTTTATGCATGAAATATTGCGCAATTCTACTACATGGTTGATATTATACGTTCTCTACAGAGTATTCCACCATCATCGAGCTAATTATGAACATCTCTAATACTAATAGTACAAGAACATGTTTAAACATCGTAAGAGTGTAAAACTTATTTTTAAACAGCAAAATATTGTACACTTACACTACAAACTCTCCTCACCAGAGCAACAACATGTTCATCAGATATAGAACCAAAATTGGGTTACGTAACACAGCAAAGTCTCAGTAATTCACCCATTTTCTTCTAAATCACAACATCTGTAAATATTTTATCTCTAGAAATTAACGTGATCTCAACCATTACTGAACTGAAAATGCTCGTACAGTCTGGCTTAATCCCCACATATCCTTCCTGTGAACTTGTTTGCCATACTCCACTCTGGTTTTATATTTAGTTTTTCTCTCATTTCATTAGGACCCTCCAATTATCTGATAGTTTTTCCTCCATATAAATTTTTTTCTTTTTCTTTTTCTTTTTCACTTTAGCAATCTCTATGAATTCATTGCTCCATATTGGCTTCATCTTTTTGTGCTGCTTAGGCATATCACAAGAATCCACAATTAGGCAGTCATCACATCATCATAACCTCTACAGATGGATGGACTTTTACCAAGTTTGCACCAAGCAATGAACACAGAAATTAACGCTCAATTTTAGCCAAAAGCAGGAAAGACATGTTGGCTTATGCAGTTCATCTATGGTATGTGCCATGCGATTTAAAGAACTGAAAATCTGGGTGATTAACCTGAACTAGCCTTAACCAGTTATCAGCAGCCTGCAAGAGGGAACTCACTTGTTGAGATTCACTAACTCCTTTTTTCATCCAAATAGACCCCTTTAACTTATAGGAAGCCATTGCAAAAGTAGGTATAGAAATCTTTGGTACACCATCCATCTCACTGGGATAAACCAGTGTTGGAGCATGAGTACGACCACTTCCTGCAAAATGTAACCAAAAGAAATGTTTTGAAAATAAGTTAGTCAGTATTGCATCAAAGTGATCAAATAATTACATTTCACGTTTTTGGAAGAAAGCATTATTTTCGCATATTAGCTGAGATAACATCAACCAGCAAGTTGAGTAATGCACCATAAGATTAAGAATCAGTTTCTGTTTTTCCATATTTGTCAATTTCATATTGAGTGTAATAGTGGTAATTGAGCAAAGATTAAGAAATAAGACAACAAAACGATACTAATATTCTATTTGATTTTATTCTAGGCAGGTTGACAATGGAAGCATAATGGTTGCCACAACGATTGATGGAACAATATAGATGAATGAAAAAAAAAAAAAAAACTTCTATATGTACTAGTGGGTCACAATAAGTCAGAACACAAGGTCAACTTGTTGTGACTTACTGACTCTTGGATGTGCTTACTGTGCATGTCCAAGAGTTAAGGCAATGATGCTTTTGTTTTAAAGATAATATAGTCCTAATTGGAGAGTCAATAGGTAATAAATGAGGTGGGAAGTTAGAGATTGGAAGATAAATTTGGAAACACATGGTAAGTAAGGAGTACGTAGAATGTAAGTTTAGCAATAGATGCATAAACCCTAGCTCAAAGGTGAAAATTGGAGACCATACTGTATCACAAATCACACAAGTATCTTGAGTTCATCATGCAAAAATGACAGAAAAAAGGGTGATGTAAACCATAGGATTCTAGGTAGGGTGGATGAAATAAAGTGTCTCTAGTGTTATAAGACCTATAATGTAGTATGGAATTGAGTGTTGGATAATAATAAACTGGCGAGAATAAACTCCACTTAACATAGATGAGAATGTTGCATTGGGTGAGTGGACATACTAGGCAAAAAAAGAATGGGAATGAATGCATTAGAGAGGAGGTTGGGGCAGTAACAATTGTGTAGAGAAACCCGGAAGAATTTAATTTCACCTTAAGTGATTTTAGCATGTATGGAGAAGATTTGTAGAAGCCCACTAAGAATAATAGAACAGATGGAGGGTAGCCATATTGCTAGAGGTAGAAAGAGATTATAAAAAATATAGGTGAAACTATTAAAAAAAGGATTTAGAGGTCAATATCTAAAGAAATTATTTACAATAAAGTATTATGACATCATTTGATCCATGTAGCTGACACCTTAGTGGGAAAAAGGCTTGGAGGTGGTGGTGGTGGTGGTCATTTTCAAATTGCAAAACGATTTCGATTTCCCGTAGTGTCATCCTTCTATCAAATCATCCATCATTAAAAGATCAAAAAAAGATGTAGTACAAAGTCAGTTGCAGATTTGCAGTCATTCTGTTCTTAGCTGCACAGTTGACAAAAAGATGCAGCCAGTTTCCACAGAAGTTTGGCATATGGTACCACTTGTGCAAGTGTGAGAAATGTAATTGTAAAGTATGTGTATCTAGAAGTTGTGAGACAGAGAAATGAGAGTAAGGAAGCCCTAATTTAGGTGATAATATTTTGCATTATTGAGAGACTAAATTCTATTAAAGAAGAGTAGAATAAATGAATGTCACTCTGCATTGTTGCGGGATAACACTTGTAACTTCGGAGGACAAAAGTAGGGATTTACTCAAAAGGAAATAATCTCAAAATGCACAGGATGTTTAATATAGCAATACGGAGCCAAATCAGTGCTGTATAAGCAAGTGTAATAAGATGACATTGACGATCAAACATAGGCTTGAAGTTCCATAATTACCTGTCAAGGGTGTATGGAGTGCATGGTATGTTAGAAAGCATCCATCTAAATCTTTTAAAGTTGAACCTGTGGGTATTCGATATATAGGATACCTAGAACATGACATTAAAATATGTTAACAGAAAAAAAAGTATTATTAAAACATTAGATTAAGTCAAAGTCTATTCAAAACAGGAAGGAAGGGGGGGGGGGGGGGGGGGGGGGGGGGGTGGAGAAGTGACACATTAGATTACCATGCCACAGACACCCAACTGACTGGTAATAAATCACAGCTTCTCAACGACTTGAGGGCAGGATAGTGGCGTGCAAGATCTTGTATCTGTCAGAATATTATAAGTATAAGATAGACAGATCAGATTATGGGTAAATAAGTCACACATTAACTAAGGATCAGTAATTGCCTTGTCAGCCAAGGGTTCACGACTATACGGAGGATCTTGTTCAAAATACTCAAAAAGTAGATCTTGAGGATTCCCAGTTTCACTATCGTCACTAGAAAATCCTTCTTGCACAGTACTGTGTTTATCATGTATAGATAGTGTGTTCATTTGCAGTGAGACACCACCTGTTAGATACTGACTACTTCTTTGAGTCATAAATTCAGTCCTTTTTCCATATTCATAATCACTACTTCCTTCACTGCATGAATCTCTGTAGTAATCACCATCACTATCTTCACTGGTGTACCTAATGACATAAGAAAATCATCTGACTGGTTTCATGCTAAAAGAACAATAGCACACACTTGTAAGTTATAATTGCATAGAAGTAGGACAGTAAGTTAATAAATTACAAAAATAGAAAAGTAAATTTACATATTACATTGACTACATACAAAAAGCAGTAGCCAGAGAGCGAGAGAGTATAAATAAAAAAAATACTAAAAATATATCCACTATATTGAGATCAAAATGAAAAGTTAATCCATCAAAAGTCAAAACCAATTGATATTATACAAGAACCAAATTGAAAAAATAATTTTACATTTTTAAATTTTGAAGTGTGCTTGGTAAGGTTGAAAAATGGAAGGAATGAAGAGGAGGAAGTGAGATTTGATTAGATATCAGACAAAGCACACATCTAGATATATCACTCTTCTAGTTCTATTTATCCTGTTTTCACTTCTACCAAGCTCAATACAAAAGAGATCCCTGGGGCAATACAAGGAATCACATCAAATATCGATCAGATAAACACCATATCATAAATAAGAGGAGGACTCCCCATAGTCTCAAATATTGTGTTTCCAATTACCCTACACCGCTCACAACATTTTATTCTCTCTTCCAGCTGACAGCCTGTTTTTTTCAACCAATCATGTCTAAACAATTAAAATACAAATCAAAACATGAGATACTGCACAATTTCTGCATACCAATTACAAAACAATCTTTTGTGACTCTCCAACCACTTAACATGTTAACTCATCAATTAATGATTAGTGCCACTGAATACTTTCACTTGAAGCCACCAAATCTAATTCAAAAGGCAACTTGCTGACGTTATAACTTATAACCCAACAAAATGCTGCAAATAAATATGACTCCACTTACAAACAAAACCCTGCCTTTCATTAACAGCTTGGACATCAAATAATTCACTCAAAAGAAGTGAAACAAACACTAGAAGCACATAAAATGTAAGCAAAAGATGGTCCTCATGAGTCATAACTTGAAAATTTGCACATATAAATGTGCAGGATCGATGACTATTAAACAAATTGCTACATGCACAAAGCCCAGTACCTTGGCAATTTTGTCCAAATTCTAACAAAATAGTCTAAATTCTAAAAGTAAAAGCATCATGACATCACTTCGTGAAAGTGTAACTTCAACAAAATCAGTGCTTTAAAGCACCATTTCATACACTTCCCCTCAAAAGTGGTTTTAAGTAGAATTATATGTTTTTTCTATAAGTAAATTCCTAAAACTAAATGATTTTATGCCTTCAATATAAAGTTTGATAACCATGTTCCATACACCAAACCCTCAAGGAAAATCTAGAGTAATGAAAAAAATGTTACTCATTACTCTTTACTAGAAGGCAAAAGAGGGAAGATCAAATTGGTGCTTGAATTTGTTCCAAAATTCATTGGACGTGAAATTTAGGAAACAGTTACAAAACAGAACAAATTGAAATGACCATAATTTATCAAAGGGCAATGCAACATTATCATTGTATCAAGGATCACCCTCAACAAAATCAAATGGTTATAAACTAATAGATTGAAACATTTTCTTTACAAAATCTCAAACAACAACTTCTATTAAAAAGAATAGTGGCTATTGACATTCCTCTTGAGGGTAAAGAAATTTTTATTGAAAACAGAGTCAAAACTGGCTAATTTTCTATTAATACAGATAACAATATCATCTTTCTGGTTTCCACCATTCTGAAACTCCTGCAGTTTCTATATCTATGAAAAGCATTTTATAAAGACTAAAAACCACACTTGTATTTCTAATTCATTTACTTCTCAACCTTTTCCTGTTGCCTTTCAACCAGAACCCAGAAAGCATATTCAATACCACATAAAATCCATTTAACCAATATACCCTATACGCAGATGGGTTGAAGAGGCTTAACCGTGGGGAGAGATAAGCGTTCTCGACAAGGATGAACAGGGTATTTTTTAGCTTCCCTTGTTGGCTAAGTTGATTTTGATTCAGAATCAAAAGAAAGTTATGAAGAATAAATGTTGCATCACCATTAATTTGCTTCCTAGATATGCACACTCAGCATTTACACTCCGTATGGAAGAGGCCATTTGACATCTTGGAGGCAAGATCAATCTTACTCTTGATTCAGTTCAGCCACGTGAACCATACAGTACTCAGGAAGCAACAAATTTGTTGAGAGAATTATTATAGAAAGCTTCTGCAAATTTTTAGAGCCAAATCACGAACTTAAAAAGAAAATAGTAAAACTGAATACATTTTCAAATTTTCATTTTCTGAAAATAGAAAAAACAGAAAGTTAAAACCAAACAAATTTTCTAAATCTTAAGACTTTGAAAGTGAAAATAAGAAATAAAAATAGAAAACATTTTCTCAAACCAAACGTCCCCTTAGCGGCTGTATAAGAGTAAAAAGTTTAACACCTGGTATATCAATTGATTACACACATTTTTTTTTATCAGCAAATGTTAGTTGTTAGTTATCAGCGAGACTAAAAGAGCTGCATCCATCAACAATTCTACCATGTTTCCAGTGGTTAGTATTGTCTTAAAGTTACCAAAAATTCTTATAAAGCACATGAAATGGCAATACCTTGGCTTTGCACTTAACTTCTCAGCAGAGTGAGCATAGAGTTGAATAGCTGACAAATACGGAACATAATACTGAACAACAGAATCACTTTGATCAAGCACCAAAGGCACTCCAGCTCCGTAAGCACTCCACTCCTTAAAGGACTTCCACAGATCACTCAGTGCAAAGTAAGACTGATACTCCACATCGCAAAACTTCCATCCTCTCATCGTTCTCTACAATTACAACAACAACAATTCCGATAATATAAAATACTAACAAAGTATAAAGCATTTGCAACAATAACTGTTTCAACATTTCAAAAGCAAAATCAAATTGCAAAGAAAAAAATAAATTAAAAATATGAATTCAGAATTCAAGATCAACCTTGGAAAAATACTGAGCCGGAACTGATGGTGTTGTGGACTCCAAGAACCTATCGATGTTACTGACAGACTCTACGGACGGAGAAAGAGTTGGTTTCAGAGATTGGTTGAGATTGCTATCGCTATTGCTGTTGTTATCCTCAGAGACATCGACTTTGCTCTTCGAAGCTAAATCCGGGTTTTCAGGTTCGTTGTTCTTGGCTCTGTGACTCTGTTTACGCTGATTCTGGCTCTTCCGCGCCTTCACCGGAATGTAAAACCGATCCTCACCGCGAACGCCGCCGAATTGCAGTGCAGTTCCCAGCATTTTCCAATAGTTTTCAGAACTGCGTTCTCCTCCTCCTCCTCCTCCGTTCGGTCGCCGAGAAAACAGGAAATGAGAAAAATCGTAATCGCAGAGAGGATCAATAAAAAAAGGAAGTAGAGAATCGGAATCGGTGATAGAAGAGGAAGAAAAGAAAACGAGGTTGAAGGCAAAGGGAAGAAGACAAGGCAGAGGAAGAAGAAAAACTTCAACACTCTTCTTTACAACGAAACAGACAGAGTGTGCATAGAAGGTTAGGTGGAGATTCTGTCATTTTCCATTTTCTTGGGGTGTTTAACTGATTATGTGAAGTTTTGGGGTTGGTTGTTGAATTTGTTGGACTTTCCTTCAAGACTGAAAGAAAGAAAGAGTCTTCGTTATTATCACTTAAATTAAATGTCGATAAATAAATAAATAAAAATTAGGCGAAATTTGGACACGGGTGAGATGTGGGCCCACTCGTGATGTGGCCTTACATTGACTCGTGTTTTTTTTGGCTGAACCTCAACGGATGGATAGATGAGAATGCCACCACTTCGTCTGAAAGATTTCCCTTTTTCGCAATCGTTAAGTGTTAACTCAGCGTCAAATAATTAAATTCATCTATAAAAATATATATACTCATAAATTAATTTTTAAAAAATGAAAATTTAAATTTAATCTTTAAATATATAAAAAGTATAACTAATTAAACCTGCAGATATTTTAATAATAAACTGATTCTTAAATTTTACAACTTAATGTTAAATTAATTATTAAAAAATATAATTTATTATCAAATTAATTAATAAACATTATAATTTAATAATAAAATAGTCTTTTAAATTTAACTACTAGATTTTAATTTTTTTATTTTTTGCATGGACTAAATTTATATTTTTAATTTTTCAAAAGATCAATCTATCACAATATCATCCATTTAGGGATAAATTTAATTATTTATCCGTTAACTAATATCATAATTAGTTCAAAAATTAAAATTTAAAAATTTATTAAAACTGTTTGTCCTATTCACATAATAATTCTTTAATATTTATTTATAAAAATAATTAAAAATATTAAATTAAAAACAAATTATATTTTTCTTAATTGATATCTTTAAAACACTTAACCAAATAATTAAACGTAAGCGATTAATATATTAAAATTGAGGTTGAATAATTCATATAATAATTAAATTTAATCTTTATTAAAAATAATTTTTAATTAAATTTTATTTATTTATCATTCAAATTTTGAATTAAACGGATCTTTTTCTGGAAAAGTTAAGATAAAAAAACTTTAAAACACTTATATTCGAGCAAAAATGAAAAAGACACTTACTAATATGAGATAAGAATAAAATAAAAATAGATGACAATCACTATTTTTAAATTTTTAAATAAATGACTTATGAGTCTAATATTATAGAGGTGGAACATACTATTTTAGACTCATAAGTCACAATTCAATAGTTAGATAAATTTAAATGTGAGATACAATCAACATTTTTTTTATCTTTGTACTTCGAATTAAATTTTAGTTGCATCTTTTAATTTTTTTTTAATTCGTTTTAATCCTCTAAATTATTTTTTCATTTTCGTATTTTTCTGTCTTCCAACTTAATGGATACATCTTATAGGAAATCTACGTGGCTATAGTATGCTTAATTTAATCACAGTTGGCAATAACACTCCACGCAAGTGTTTTCGTTTTGGTTACCTTTAGCCGCCACTAATAAGATACCCATTGTTTGAAAAACCAATCCCACCAAAATATTATTTTAAATAAATAAAAAATATTTTAATTTAAAAAAAATAAATCTTTAAAGTCATTATTTAAGAATGTGGCATATGGTGAGTTGGTAGCTCCGAATATTTACTACAATTAGTGTGTTTCAGCTGCATCAGGGGAATGACCTTGCTGTGTGTTTCATTCCATTCGAAATTTATTGTTTGTTTGCCCGGCAGTGTGGACCATTGAGTTTAATATATATGGATCATTCAATCTGAAGCAAATGGTTCAAATTTTCTTTTATATTCGTCTGCAATTAAAACAACTCATTCAACATAAAACAATGAATTGAAGTGAAAACCCTCTTATGATATTTTTTAAATTTAACATTTCTAGCTTATTAAACTCCAGTCATAGCTTTCTTCTCTACAGCATTATTATGCCATAGTCAAATGTCATTTTAAATCTTTAAAACATTTTAGTATATTACTAAATATATATATATATATATATATATATATATATATATATCAATTAGTATGGGATTATTTTAATTAACTTATCCAATAATTTTAAATTTAAGTTTTAAATATTTAATTATATTAAATAATTTAAAAAATACATGCTTAACAAAAATAGAATGAGGTTCTTTTATAAAATGTAAACCTTTGGGATGTTGAAAATTTTTCTTCTTGTGATTTTATGAAGATGTCTTTTATTTTGGTCAAATTTTGAAAGTTTAACTCTCTTTTTTTAAAAGTCCTTCATTCATTTAATGGTCTTAGAAAATATATTAATTAATTTTTGTAGAGATAATTTTGTGTAAATAATCAAATTTGTCTTTAAAAATATGATGTAGTAAGAAATTAGTTTATAAAAGATGAAAAATATAAATTTAGTATATGAATTTGTAAAAAAAATATAATAAATTAGTCATATAATTAAATTTATAAAATTATTTTATCATTAAATTATAATGTTTAAAAACTAATTTAATAATAAATTGTATTTTTTAATAATCAATTTAACATTATATTATAAAATTTAGAGATCAATTTACCTGAACTAATTTATCACATTTTTTATATATTCAATGTAATTCTTCATCCTTCATAACCGATTCAATAACACAAATAATGAATTTAGCTATTTATCTTCTAATTATAATAATAATAATAATAATATTTAATCATATTTTATTATATTACTCCGGCTTTGAAAATATGACCATGACAGTCACATGAATCAAAATTAAATTTTGCTGCATTATTTCTGCTCCTTTTCTTTGGGTTAGAAAAAGGAAACCATCATCTACGGCTACTTTTCTATTTATTTAAGATGTGCTATGAGTGCTTTACAACAAACGATTTGCTTCCCGACAGCAACACAGAGGAAATGGTTGTGTTGATGAAGGAAACTAACAACAACGACGACAAACAGTAAAACCTATACCAACCACCATTTCTTTGACTACAACAACCCCCCAAAAAATGTCGAGAAATGAATGGCCACTTAATTAAGGATGATAAATGTAGTTGAGACTCCGATAGAAATCATAGAAGTAGTATTTGTTTTTATATTTATATTTTAATAAAATCGTTTTCAATTTTTTATCCACATAGATACAATTTTTTTATTATAAAAAAGTTGTTTCTAATTTCCAATTTTCACTGTTCAACTTTACATTTTATAACTACATGCACCTTAATTTATTAGTCGCGTTTTAACTTTTAATTTAACTAACTATGTTTTCTTTTTTCACTGTCCTTTCTTTTTGAAAATTAGATAAATAAATAATATTTTAATGATAAACTAACTTGGAAAAGAACTTCCGTTATACTCATATATAAAAAAAAACAACTAATTTTATTTAATTAAAAAAGTTAGTTAGCGTCATTTAATTTTACTAATATTAAATAAAAATAAAATTATTTCTAAGATGTTTTTCATTTAAACTTGATACCATGAATAAAAAATTATTAAAAATAAAATTAGAATTAAATTAAGAATATTTTAGAATAATAGTATTAAATAAGACAAATTAGTAAAACTTATTTATATTTAAATCCAAAATATAACACTACTTTTTGTTTATATACGAGTCTAAAGAGAGTATATGTGAAATGACCTAAGTTCTTTAATTTAAGTAATAAATATGTAATTTAGTTAAACACCCAAAATAAGAGTTTTATTATTTATAATGATCATATATTATTTAAACAAATTACTTTAAAAAATACACGTAGTTTATACCAAAAACACAAACTAGGAAAGCTAATTTTTTTAACTAAAAGTGTAAAGTCTAACACAATCCAAAAATACCCAAAGTAATGGTGAAAGTCTATTTAGAAGATGTTTAAAAGCTTATTTTGTGAATTCAAAAAAAAAAGGAGCTTATTTTGTGATAAGAATTATAAATTTGATGACTGATATTTTGGTTATTTATCAATCAAACTGGCTTGCCTGATCTAATTTTAATAATTATAACTTGTTTATATTAAGTTATTTAAAAATATCTTAACAAATTTGATCAACTTCAACTTCATTAAATTTAATAAACCAGAATTTCATTTGATGTTGAATCTAACCTAATTTGTCCTTTGACAACTCCTAGTTGTTTTCTCATAAAAGATATCTTTTTTTTTTTTAACTGCCATAAAAGATATCTTAAAACTGGATAGCAGAAGTTATTTTAGGTTTCTAAATTATCATCAACGACTAATTTTGACATTTAGTACTTATCAGAAAACAATTGTGTATTTGTGTTATTTGACTACAACCCCACAAAACATATTGTATGATTAATGGTTGAATTTTGATGAAGAAAAATGCACACATGCCATGTCTCCATCAGGATTGATGCCCTATAACGGGTGGCAAAGAAGAGCATGTATAATGGCCCACCCTGGCTTGAATTGAGGTCGAGCCTTTGCATCCGTCTATGTTTCATCACAAAAGCTGATGAAGATAGGACAATGATGTGATAGGGTAACAAGGTGGAAAAACAGGGATAGTTGATAGATTACCTATTGACATACACAGATGATCATTTTCAATATTCAATTAAAGGGTCCCTTAGGGCTTTTGGGGTTAGTATGGTATGTCCATGTCAAGGTAAAGCTATAATGACAACATTTACAATTTTATTTTACGTATGGGCTCCTCCATGTAGCATATTCTGAATTCATTTTGAAGATATTCCACAGCAAGGGAGCTAGTCAATGTTTGAAAATTACAACCTAAAAAAAATATGGGTGACTTTAGGATTATAACTACAAAAAATGTTTATTATATTAAAAATAAAAGTATAATAAATAAAAAAATCTTTTATATTCAGTTGTCTAAAATCACGCTGATGTTCATAAAACTCATAAAAAATATATATTGCAAAGTAAATGAGGGATATTAATTCAACTATTAGAAATGAATTGATGTAAAAAAGTTAGATTTAATTTTTCTAGTATTTTTTTCGTTATCCAAAATATTATTAAAAGCTTGAATAAGTGCAGTTTTTTTCTTACTAATTTTTAAGAAAAAAAATCCAAGAACTACAAGGGAACCTTGACTTGGGAATTTTTGAGTCTTGTCTTCATGTGTGCATGTAGCTGGAATGAATCGTGCAGAAATTGAGTTAAGAGTTAAGGCTTAAAGACATGAAGGACGGCAAAAGAACCTATATGGGGTTTTTTTGAAAAAAAAAATACCAATTTAGGGCTGTTTTGAAACATATTACCAATCTGGTGCTGTTAGTCACGCCCAAAATGGGCGTGACCTAATCTGTCTCTAAATCGGTCTCTAATTCGGTCGCTAACAGTCTTTCGACAGAATATTGTTTTTTTACGTTTGCGACAAAAAATTCCGTCGCAAAAACTGTTAGCGACTGATAAACTTATCAAAACGCGGGTGCATTTAGCAATTATTAGCTATCTTCTTTTTAGTCTCTATATCAGTCGCTAACGGTTTTTGCGACGGAATTTTTCGTCGCAAACATAAAAAAATATTCTTAAAAAACTATTAGAGACCGATTTAGAGACGGATTAGGTCACGTCCAAAATGGTAATTTTTTCCAAAAAAACCCTATATAGGTTCTTTTGCCCATGAAGGACATAGATAATGATAAGAGAAACAACTTATTGACTTAACACAACTTGTTAATATACCAAAATTAAGGTTAAATTGAGTACTATTTAAGTTTAATTTTTGACGAAAATAACTCCTTATCATTCTTTACTTATCTCCTGATTAGATGCTGAAATAGTTAGGGTCTCTTTTCCTGTACGAAGATGACTAGCTAATAACATAAGAATTTATTTATAAATTACAAAAATTGTAAATTTCAATTCTTATTTATTCAAGTTAACTTATGTGTTTGGAGATTATTGTTGTTTTCACTGGAGTAGTATTTTTAAAATTAATTTAAGCTATTGATAATTGATCCATTGGAGAAGAATCCGCTAGCAACCCAAGAAGTTAAAACTCCAGGCTCTTGCTATTTACACTCCAATTTTCAAAGTGCAACCCTATACGGCCCTTTTCTCCTTCACAATTACCCATTATATCCTTTTTTTCAAAGAAGTGCACTCCGCTTTCCAGAAATGCATTTCCAAAACTACATATAATTATTCCAAAAATGTGTCTCCAAAATTATGATTCGTAGTTTCAGAGATATATTTATGGAATATATATTTTTTAATAAAATATCACTTAAAAATTAAGGTAGTTAACGAGAAATAAAAAAAATGATAATCACTTATTTTATATTCATGTTTTTTAGTCTTATTTTCATCCTATCGTTAGTGTTTCTTAAATCCTATCTAAAATCTTGTTTTCATCTTATCTTTATTATTCTTCAAACCCTAATTTTAAACTACCTTTACCATATATTCATTATATAATACCACATTTTCTTCATGTGACACTATGTTTCAAGATATGTTCATCACTAACTTCATATATCATATACCTTAATTACAAAACAAAACTTTTGATGATGGTTTCTTTCCTTTAGGTGCATTCATTCACTTTCTAATCCAAATCTGTGCCAACATTCAGTGTCACATGAAATTAGTAGTATAATGGGTAGACACACAAGAAAATTCCACATTGACTAAAAATTAAAATTATTGAAAATGTTAGAAATGATTCCTAAAAGAAAAGAACTTACAGTTTGAAAAATGAAAAAAAAATGCTATATTGCAGAAACAAAAATCATATTTAAACTAAATTAAATTCATTGAGTAAAGTCATCTTTGCACACAAAGATACATAAATAAATAAAACTAAGGAAAAAAGTCACGTGTAGAGAATTTTCTACTGGTGGTGAATGCTTCCAAGTTGTAACCTTTACTCTAAAGTGTATCCTTGATTTGTAATCTGGCAATTGGCATGTTGAATTTGATTCGTCCTTAATTGGTTAACCTTTTAACTGTCCATTTGCTTAGTTAGCAATTTAAAATAGTTTATATATTTGACTTTGTCAAACCAATACAAGCATCCACGAATCATATATCATATATCATCTATATATGACATTGGTCAGATCAACATCATCATTAGAAACACCAGCGTAATTCAATCCTCTAATCTTCAAAGAAGTGTGTAGTGAAGGTTCAGATACAGCTTTGAAATATTTGCATATCTGTTGAAATATGTGAATTTCGGTGTGTACATACACAACAAAACAGAAATAATTATAATCAAACTTCTAATTAATTAAGCTTTGGAAGTGGCCAGGGTTGAAGGTTCATAACGAAGACCAGGATTGGAACAAGAAACGGAGCTTGTCAAATTCAGCTAGCCGCTATTGAAAAAAATGAAAAAGTCAAGCGATAAAGTGAATATTAAAAAAGAACCACGTCATGTACAACAATCACTCATATTGTATACCTACCCTTGTTTCATTTGAATCATTTCTCATCTTCTTGTGCTTCTTCTATGGCTAATTTGCTTATGGATAATGATAATAATGTTCATATGAGGTTCTTATTCCTTATATCAATATTCTTCTTCTTAACAGCATCCATTAGTGCTGAAGATAACAACACCAAACATGTAGAGTGTAGCAAGCCATACAACTGCGGACAAATTTCCATATTCTACTCTTTCTGGGGAGGGAACAGACCCAGTTATTGTGCCAGGCTGCCAGCAACAAGCAATATAAGCTCAACTGCGAGGGTAATCAAAACACCACCATTCAACTTGGCTCACAAAGTTTCCAAGTGCTTCACTTTGATGATCCAATGACCATGACAATGGTTCGAACAGGCCTTGTCTATGATCATTGTTTTTCCTCGGCTTTAACCAAGAGTTCCTGGGGCTCAGGTCTATTTCGTTACTCGCCGAATGTTACCAAGAAGGTGGCAACCAGAGTGCTTTCTATGGGGACCCCTCAACTGCAAGAGTTCAAGATTGTGAAGGACCTAGGATTGAAGTGCAAGTAACAAAGGAACATGAGGTTGGTGAAGGAATTCAAGGGCTGAACAAAGCTTTGAGTAAAGGGTTCAAAGTGCATCTTATTCCAGAGGCTCAAGTTCAACAGTTCTTAGCATGTCTTTTATATAATGGAACATGTGGGGCTAATGATGAGTCTCAGTTTACTTGTTTTTGCCAGGATGGAACTGAAGGTTTAGATTGTTCTGATCATCATAGTATGTCTTCTTTCTCTTATCTTCTCTGCTCTTCATTTATGTGTAGATATGGTTTTGAACTTTTAAGATAGATTTTTTATGCAAATTGGTTACATGAATTGAAGCACAGTGGCTGTTCTAGGAAATCTGCAGAACAAGGAGCCCTCTGAAAACATAGGCATTAGATGAAAATGTTATTGCTGGTGTTCAAAGATGTGATACAGGAATCTATGATTTGGGGGGGGGGGTGCTGAAATCTTCATAAGGGTGACCAACAATTGGTTGCTTCTGAGTTTGATATTTATTTTCCTGATTCTGGTTGAGGAGGCTTCTCAGAAATCCTCCTCCTATTTCTTCAGAATTTTCGGTCAGTCATCACAAGGAATAATATGCTTTGAATTTGTTTAGACTTTCGGACATTTATTGTCACATATTTATTTTATCCTTTGGTGCTGCTAATTTGCTCCTCACAAGTATTGCCTGGTGATGTTATATCTTCCTCTGAATTTGTCAATAGTCTAATCAGAATTTCTACTCTGTGATTTGGTTATTTTCTCCCCTCTGCGTCTAAATCTAGATTTTGTAGTGTAATTCTTTGTGAATTGTTGACTTTGACTATTTTGGGTTGCTTATAAATCATCATTTTTTTTCTATGAAGTTTACTAATAACAAATTTCTAACTCATCAAAAGTTTTTTTCCCCCTTCAAAACAACCATTAACTGTTTTGGAAGTGTAACAAAATCAATTGTAGTTCTTTGACACAAGCATCAACTATTTCATTAAAAGGTTCATTGAATGTTGTCAGGCAATACATGCTAACGCACAAAATTGACTGAAATGAAATTCCTATTTTCCCTGCCTTTAGGATCTCAATCAACAGTTGGTACATTAAGCCTAAAGTGTTTATATTACTTTCTTCATGAACCCTTTGGTTAAAGCTACATTGATGAAATTTTCTTATAAATGTTATCACTCCACAAAATGCACTCACTCCTCTTTATCTTCTACGTTTACTGTCTCAGGTAATAAATGGAATTGGGAAAGGAAGGTCGGTATAGGTAATAGATTCAATTATCATTGATAATATTTTTTTTTCACAATGTTGTAAACATTTCATTATATATTAATTGAAAATTTCAATGATTCTTGTTAGGAGTTTCTGCTGCTGTGCTCAGTGCAATTCTAGTCAGCATTGGCTTTTATATCTATTATAGTCGTCAGAAGAAGAAGAAAAATCTTCATGCAGCATCATCATCTGTACTATCTAAAGGAACCTCTTATAGTTCTTCTATTGAAGATACTGAGAAGGAATGTAATACTTTGGAGTCCATTTCTTCACCTATAGTGAACTTTGATCCTGCCAGAGAGAACTAGGAGATGGAGGATCCGGAACAGTGTATTTTGGTAAAAGTCAACATTCCTTATTATAACTAATGACTAAACATGAATTTTGTCCTTATCACACAACTAATCAATCTTGCCCTGATATACATAAAAGTAAATCTAGTCCTTAATTTTGACAATTGTTACCCAATTAGTCTCTAACATTATGAAAAAACATATTTAGTTCTGACTATTGAAAACTATCAATTAATTTGGCCATTGACGTGCATAAAGTTTAGGAATCAAATTGACTAATGCATGTTAAAATGGAAGATCAAATTGACTGCCGTTAGTTAAAGTCAGAAACTAAATTTTCTTCTAATAATATCAAAGAGAAAATTAACCAGTATATAGTACTAATTTTATGGATCAAATTGATTTTTTCCTGGTCTCAAGAACCAAATTGATATTTTATTGAACTAGAGTTAATATTTGTGTGCTTGAACCCATTAGGGTCAGCCTAGTCATGAAAAATTTATTAGGTGGTTCGAGGAATTAGACTAATCTTTATATAATATGTAATCAAGTATTATTAATTTGTTCTATAACTTGAATACATATACATAGAGATTAGTTAGAATCACCAACACATGATTTGAAACAATCTAATAATTTTTCCCAACGGCAAGAATTTGAGTAGTTTGTATAAAGTCCTAGGTTCAAATCTTGTTGCCTTCATTGCACACTAAAAAAAGGTATTTGTGTGTTTCGATGATCATGTACTGACAAGGTTCCTGCATTGTATGTGCTATGAATTTCTTGGTGATGCAAACTTCACGATGGACGTGTAGTTGCAGTGAAGAGAATGTACGAGAACAGTTACAGAAGAGTTGAGCAATTCGTGAATGAAGTGGAGATCCTAACAGGCCTAAATCACCAAAACCTAGACTCACTATACGGATACACATCACGGAACAGCAGAGAACTTTTGCTGGTATACGAATACATTCCAAACGGAGCTGTTGCGGATCACCTCCACGGTCAAAGAGCGAAACCTGGCACACTTCCTTGGCACACAAGAATGAACATTGCTATAGAGACTGCTAGTGCACTGGTATGGAAGTAGCGGATTTTGGCCTCTCGCATCTCTTTCCAACGCACGCCACACACGTTTCCAATGCGCCACAAGGGGCTCCAGGTTATGTGGATCCTGAGTAGAATTAGTATTACCAACTCACTGATAAGAGTGATGTGTATAACTTTGGAGTTGTGCTGATTGAGCTTATATCATCAATGCCTGCGTCGATATCTCGAGACGTAGGCATGAGATAAACTTGTCCAACATGGCCATTAAGAAGATACAAAGTGGGGCGTTGCATGAGATTGTGAACACTACTCTAGGGTTTGAGACGGATTTCAAGGTGAGGAAAATGATCAGTGCTGTGGCTGATTTGGCCTTTCAGTGCTTGCAGAGTTCTAAAGATGTGAGGCCCTCTATGGCAGAAGTGTTGGATAGGTTAGAGGATATTAGAAGTGATGGGAGTTATAAGAACAAGCATAAGGTGCTGGATATATCAGAAGATGTGTTGGGAAAAACTTTTTCCCTCAAATAATCAAATTCTGATACCAACGTTGGATAAGCGAGTACCCTGAGAGTCAAATGCGGAAACGTAATCAAAAACACAAAAAGGAGCGAGAGAGACAATCACACAAGTAATCTGTTTTAGGTGAGAAAACCTTCCCTGTATCCAGAAAGGAAAAACTCACGGGACCTTGTTCAGAATCAAATATCCACTATAATTGAGAACGGTTACAATGAATCAAAACGCACCAAGGTGGTGGTACACTCAACTTCTCCAACAATGGTAATAATCAACTCTCAAAGTGTTTTACTCTGATCACTCAAATATGCAGGCACGCAGGCTTACTCAACAATGTGCGGAATCTCTCACGTACTTAAATGTCAAAACGGCGGAGTATCTCACGCTCTCTCAATTCTCAAATCTGAGTCTAACCTAATTACACCCATCAACGGACAGATGAAATTATGAAAAGTACAATATAAATTTCGTGATACTGTTTTGCTCAAGAATGTGCCTCCTCCATCTTCACCTGATTCACATTTCGTGATACTGAGTCCAACAAGATGATACTGTTTTGCTCAAGAATGTGCCTCCTCCACCTTCACCTGATTCACATTTCGTGACTATTTCTAATTCTACACCACCAAATGGTAGCCAATGATTTAGTGTGTGTTTGAAAAACAGTTAAATCTAACATCAACGGACAGATGAAATTATGAAAGGTACAATATAATTGCTTTGACATTTTTGTTCTAGAAAGTATGGTTTTCCCGTTCAACATGGGTTCAACATCTCCAAACATACCCTTAAATTACTGGGTATACATAGAATGATAGAGCTGACTTGGTTATGACATCTAAATTGTTTTTTTACTGTGAATCCTTTTATGCAACTCCATAACACTAGTAACAACACGGACACATTAATTTATGGTTAAGAAAGTCATTTGGTTAGCGATGACGACATGTTTTGACATCATAATGGATAGAAAAGGAATGATATGTGTGTGTATATATATATATATATATATATTCTTCTTTGTTTTAGGAAGTTTTTGGAAAAAATCTCATCAAGATTATGTCTAGCTTCATTTATGGCTCCATATGAGAATTAGACTCAAAACCTTTGAATTGATGTATTTTGATCCTGCCAGTTGATTCATCTCTTGTAAGCTCTATTGATCTATTCTGTATTGAACTAACAAGAACAGATCCAAAGTTGCAGTTTAATAATTAACTGATCCAGTCTAATTCCGACAACGAGTACAAATTTTAATGGAATGTAGGAACGACATTGCTCAACTCTTAATAATGTTGATTTATCTCTCTTAATTTGTTTTCTTCTATTTATCCTTGCTCTAACATCATATTCTGTCCACCAATTACCAAATCTTCAAAGAGATTCTTAGATACTTAAGAGTGTGTTTGGATAGAGAGTTTTAATTGGGGAAAGTAATTTATTAGGGAATTTAAAATTCTTTAATTTAAAATTCATTATTTGGATATTTTTATACGAAAAATTTAAATTTTTAAAATTTTAAAATAGAATTTTAAATAACTAAAAATGTGTAATTTGAATTTTCTTATGTGAGAAATTGAAATTCTTTTTTTCTATAGAAGCTCTAATCGTACCACTCTTTATTCTGCCTCCATCACCAATGAGTATTCTGACCTCCGTTACTCTAATGATACACACCTCAAGCGTTTCTCCGTGTATGAATTTCAAAATTTAAAAAATGAAAAATTCAATTTATTTATCCAAACACAAAATTTTGAAAATGAAAAAATTTAATTTCTTTATCCAAACACAAATTTTGAAAATAAAAGAATTTTAATTGATATATTTTAATTTCTCTTAAATTTTAAATTTCTTGAAATTTTAAAATACTTCATCCAAACATACTCTTAAAAGTTAAAATATGATACATTTAAAATGAGCAAAATTTTATTGTAAAATATGATAAAATAACGTGAAGGAACAGATTCAGTTTATAGATTAGATACTATTTATATTTTGATTGAATTATTGTGCTACTTTTATAATAATGATCACAATACATACTACTTCATAGTGGAGGTTCTGGAGGTTCTGTATTCGAGTCAAACCAAAGCCTGCTCTGCCAGACTTTCCGGGATATATTCATGATCAAATATTCCTAAATACATATAAATTAAAATATTAAGAAACAGGAAAGAGGAATCAATTTATGCTAAAGTGAGTTACATTTATTCTTACGTCATTTAAAAATTTTATAATTTTATTTAAAATCAAGCCTTAACTTCCTATATAATATGACTCACATAAAATTCTAGATTAATCCAAATTTATTAAATATTACATTTAAGTATATACGAATTAATGAAATATACATATTGTTTTTTATTTTCTGTAAAAAAGATCTTCTTGTTTTTATTTGTTTTTGCCAAGATTTAACAGATATAATTTAAATAAAATTAAATGGACAATTTAGTCTATTAAATTGTTATTCACACTGTCATTGTAATCCTTAGATTTAATGAATTCAGAAAAGTCATCGAATCTATCATCCAAGTCTCTAAATTTAATTATTTATTATTATTTTGTCCCTGAACATATATCTTAATACTATCCCTTAAGTCATACTATGCATGTAATTTAGAACTAAAATGAGTAACAAATTATAATTTTGAAAAACTTTCTTAAATTTTACTAATTTTAATGATTAAATTGGTTATTAACTCTTTAAATAATATAATTATTATTTAATATTTAGATAAAAATATTTTATATAAAATTATAATAATTTAACAATAATATAAATTGATATTTCCTATAAAAAAATAGAGCAGCCAAACCAATTTTTAGTGTTTTTTTTTCTTATTATCCAAACCCCCCAAACCAGTTTGCTGCTCTGTGCTGACCTTAGTGGGTTAAACCAATTCTGGGCAAAATCCTTTATGAATATCACCCATTGCCATTGGGTTGATCGTGGAGTCATTTTCATGGGTAAAAAAAAAGGCATTCAAAATTAGCGAGTGTCAAATGATTTTGACATATTTTGTTTAGTCGTCTCTGCCTTGTCATCCACTTGATGATGCAACAGTCTCCAGCACTAACAAAACTTGTCTTCTTCAACTTATTTTCTTCATCAACGTTATTCCATAATAATTTCTATGCTCTTATTCTCTGTTTCTTCTACTTATATAAAGTGAGTAGATTGGATTATACGAGTGAGTAAAATCACCCCGTTCTAAAAACTGATCTATTTTAGTATTTTTATTTTTTACTATTGTTTTATAGTAATTAAAACTGAATATTGTTTATAAAATTAAAAATTAACAAGATAATAATAATTTAGTCTCAAGAATAAAAATGCATGAGAATAATGATTTAATTTATTCGATATAAATTACTTTCTCCTTGCCTAACTTTTTTTTCCAAGATTATGCAAGCGAATGTTGAATTCTCTTCGATGCGATAAGAGAATAGAATATAAAACGACCCCCAAAATTAAGTTCATTTTTTGTTGAATAAATGGACAATCTACGCTAAGTGGAAGGAGATTTGTGAAGAAAGGGACCCACTAAACTTCTATACCTATAAAATCAATCTATTGAACCATTTTATACATGATAATAATGTTATTACTATTGTAATTGTCATAATCAATCAAACCCCCAAGTGGATTACATAATGGTGGAGAATGAAAGCTAAAAGCAATCTAGAGCATTAATTTCCATCCACTAACATGCTATCAGAAGCAGCCAAGAAGACCATCAATCATATTTAAAAAGCTAAAATATCATCTCAGAATGAAATTAAAATTGATGAAAAGGCGAGTAGTTATAGAGGACAAACAACGTAATTGATTTCAGGATCTTCAAAGAAATTATTATTACGTTGTAACAAATACTAATTGGCATGTTCATCTTATTACGTGCCAAAATGTGTCGCTTCGCTCTAATCCCAAAAGAGATCTTAACCCTATAGTGTTTGGAAGATGTTGCTTAATTATTATTTGGGTGTGGATCATATGCACATTCATAAAATAGCTGCACATGATGTTGTCCCTTTAAATAATGTATACAACATGGCCGTATTTTTAGCTAAAAAAGCTGTTAAACAATGATTTCAATGGTTAGATTATAAAGTGCATCAATTCATCAATTTATAAAAACAGTGATCATGATGAAATCTGTCGGCTATTACAGCCTTACTTATAGGGACTGTCAAACGCGGTGACATTGCTACAGAGACATATGAAATTACACACGTGACATTCACGTGGAGGCGGTTGCATGTCCTTAATTTATATCAATGTTTTTACCCTTTTTGAAATCCATATTCTGATGTAGAAGTTTATGCAAAGAATATCTATCTCTGCATTATACTATACACTTGATGAGATGAATGAGAGTCACTTATCACTTAGGCGTGTGATTTGACTCCAAGCTAAAGTAGAGCATAAAGGAGAGAATTGGAGATAAAGATTGATTTGTTATAATAATCGATTAATCATCGTATTTTATAATCACCTCAATTATTTAATTGAAAAAATAAAGATTGTATCTAATCTTTTTTTTAAAGAAGATTGTATCTAATCTAAACCTAAATAAAAATATACATTTAGACGACGTTTAGTAAATGTGTTTGAATAAAAATAATTCATAACATACTAGTTCTATTCCATGACATTTAAAAAAATTAAATAAAATGACACTTGTGGTTACAATATAACATTTTAGTTTCAGTAAGCAACGGAATTAAAAAAGATAAAATAAAATTACAGAATTGTTCTATTTTACTCTGTCCTAATAACAAAAGTTACGTTATCTTTTTTTTATCAACACAAAAGTTATCTTAATCATTATAAATATCATTGTTTGATTTTAATTGTATTATATTTTGAGTTTAGTTTTCTTTAATTTTTATTCGAATGGGTTGTTAATAGCTCAGATATTATATCAAATCTCTTAAGCTGTGATGTGATATATAAACATATTCTTCTTAAGTTAAATTTATTATATGAACTTCATGAATATAGTTTTTTTTTATATAATGAAGTTCATGTGAAAACCTTATGAACTTCATGATTTTTGGTCTAAAACATATGAATTTCATGATTGATACTACGATTCATTTTCTTTTTTTCTCTTGTTCTCCAGTCTTGTTCTCTCTCTCCCGTCAACAAACGTAACAAATCAAACCCTATTCGTGTTTCTGTGTACGTTACCGACCGTATCACCAATCTTTGCAACAGATTCAACCCTCAAAAAGTGACAGTGACACTAAACCTTAATTAACCCAGTCATCAAGAGGAGTTTTGGTTATTCATCTTAATTCGAAGTATTTTTCCATCTGAGAGCCAAGGAGTAATTCCCATATATGTCACACCATATTGGTGGGGAATTCAATATATGTAAAGATTTTATGACAAAACAAACCAAGTCATTCTTGATTCTTCTTCTACGTGCTTGATTATGTTCCGTATGGATGTTCCCGTGCTTTGCGCTGCATAAATATAAACCCGAAAAGAAAAAATTTAATAGACAGACAAATACTATTACATAACTAGAGAGATAGAGATAAAAAAGAGAAAAAAAATATAATATCATAAGTACTATGATATAATAGAAATAGAAAATTAAAAAAAAAATAGATGTCTAATTGTATAACAGGTGTTGGGATTTTTTTTATATAAAGACTAATATTAATTGATAATTTATTAATTTTTTTAGTAAGAAAAACTGAATTTACAATTTTTTTTTTCTCTAGTTAACCTTATTTGTATAACTATGGACTCCACCGTAAATGGTATCCAAAAGCAAATGTTCCAAAATGGGCCTTTAAATATGAAAGTCTATAGTCTATACCTCAATCAAGTAGTACACTACAGTGATGCCTTCCAACAAGGTAAGCAAGACAAGACTTTGTGCGTCCTGTCCAACGTTACAGTGTCTTCATTACTCGAAGAATGAAAAATTGAGGCACTCAAATCTTTTCAGTGTTGGCAACAGCCAGCCAGTCGGCAAGACAAAAACATAGCTGGCTGACAAATAATCTATATACTATAGATCTTGAAATAATTATAATCATTATCTTTAATATTGCTTCATCAAAATTAATTAAGAAAAGATATCAGTATATCCTTCACATATCGCTGCATATATAGTGATTTATTTATAATGAGAAGACTAGATGAGAAGACTCTCCCACACTCAGCGATTACTTTTTTTACAGACACAATAATAAATATAGTGAGCTTACAATTTCATTCTCATGGGTGATAATTTTTCTTGAATTAGTCTTTGAAAATTTGTGTTTCGGATTTGACCTTATGAAGGTCTAGAGCTAATCTGGATGAAATCGGTTTAACAAGTAGATTTTAGTATCTCTTGAATTAAGATCAATCTCGTACTTGATTAAGGCGCATCATACTGTCCCTAAGATCGTTAATTAAAGTAGTACCAACATATCATTTTATTTCAAATAACGTACCAAAATCTGAGGAACATAATAAAGTCTCATTATCCACATACTACTACTTACAGCAAAAGACTTACGGTACTCTTTAACAATCAATCCTGCCATATCACAATCATTTAAGAGATGAAATATGATAACATATAAGAACAAGATAATAATAACAATAATGTATTGGTCACAATGATGATAAACAATAATAATGATAACGATGATGATAATTAATTATATAATACTCGTGACAATTATGATATGGTAGTGATTAGTGACAATCAAGTTGATGATGATGAGAGAGAAAATCATTATTCTATTATGTTACTTTTTAACTCAACTTTTCTCTCATATAAGAAATACATTGCATTGATAAAATAATTAAGATAAAACATACATAAGCAAATCATGTTTTATTGGTGTATCAAAGATATATATGATTATAACAAGACTCTCATATTTTGCCCACCAAGCAGGTTTTAAAACTCCCAAATTTTAACTTAGAATGTATTCTATCTCTGGGAAACTATTTGACCAGAGTAGGCATCTTTCCCAAATCCAATCCTCCTGAAGTTCATATCCATAAATAGCAATGATACTCTCCCTAAGATAACCATTCTTAATTTTAATTAACAGCCCAAATTATCATTTCAAGCATTTATTAACTTAAGAATTTGAGTCTAGGTTGAATATAAGTGTCAAAGTGAGGGTTGAATATAAGTGTCAAAAGTAAGTCAATTTCCAAACTGACTCATCACAAGTTGAGGAAAAAGAGAGTCAACTCAACCTAATTTATTTTTTTGATGAACAAAAAAAATGACTTGATCTCAACCTACTGTAGGTTGGTCGGTTAACACAAATTTTTAAAAACTTTTAAATCTTGAAAATGAAAATACAATTTTGGAAATTTTTTTAAAATGAAAAGAAAAGAAGAAAAAACAAACTATTATTAGCAAAACCAAAAATTACAATAATTTATCATCACCAATCTAACATCATCTTTTAAGAAATGTTTTTAATTAAGTGATTTAAAAAAAATAAAAATGAAATACAAGTTAAGTAAATTTGAGGGATTAAAATGATTTTCTTAAAAATCATTTTTAGTTCCTAAATTGAAGGACAAAAATCGTATTTAAAAAAAAATAAGGGACTAAAATAATCTTTTAAAAAATAGGTACCAAAATTAAATTTATTCTAAATTTTAGGAATTAAAAATATAATTAAGAAAAAAAAAAATATATATATATATATATATATATATATATATAAATTTACAATGCAAAAATGATTTTAGTTAAGTTTGTGAAATTTATTCTCTTATATTATCTTTGTTTATCTTGGTTTTTTTTTCCCTCTGGGTGGACTTATCTTCATTTATCTCATCCTTAGCAAAAGGCATCAATTTTTAGGGGTGTTTGTTTCACGAATTTGATTATATTCCTTAGAATAATATTCTTGAAAAGTTATTTCCATCAAAGATGTTTGGTACACATTTTTAATTCATGTAAATGTTTTTGAATTATTTTAATATAAAAATAAAATATTAAATAAATAAATGAGGTTGAATAAAAAATGATAAATTATTTGAAACATTTTTATGCAAATGTAAGATTCCGACACCTTTAAATGATAATAGAAAAATGGAAAAACATGTACAATATTATTTTTTGAAAATGAGTTATGTTTTAGAATATTTATATTTTATTATCTTCTAACAAACAAACATGAGAATATATATTAACATTTTTATATTTTATGAAATCTAATAAGATTATGTGGAAAACCTTAAATTATCAATCCTATGAGAAGTTAAAAAAAAAAAAAAAAAAAGCTAGTCATTTGATGATGCCCGACTTTTGCCCCTAGCTTCTCTGCCATTAGAATAATGGATAACAAAAGACCGGATTAGGTTGAAGACGTACGTGCACTGGTTTTATAGTCTTATCCCTTGAAAGAATACTTCACTCCACGTATTAGAGATTAAGCACATAACATTAATCAATCAAGCACAAAGCTCCTGAAGAGAAGAATATTATAGTGGTCCAGAAAGATCGATAGAGGTGATGAAAATAAAGTATAGGTTCAGGGTCAGGGATGACATTTTGCTCACGTGGAGGCTCCATGTTCATGGCTAGCCTAGCTAGTCTAAAAAGATTATGCATGTTTCGGTTGTCCCAGTCATGACCCTCCAAATCCACTTAATTCTTTATAATCTGATCTTGTACTCTAGTGTCTAGAAATCATACTAAATTTTGATTAATTTAAGTCAAATCAAGAAAATTATTTAAGAAAATAAAACTGAAGATTTCTGTCACAAAAAAATAAAACTTAAGATTTAAGATTTTATTTCAAAATATAAAATTTCTTATTACTTTTTTACGAGGAAAGATTCCTGTGTTACTTGAATGTACTAACATACGTATTAATAATTACACTAATATACTTGTTTAAGGACATCCTGATTTAATTTGTTTTTAGTGAGTATAATATTTACATAATAATTTAGTTTAATTGTAAGGATTACTCAACTCTTAAATTGAATATGTTAAGTACATAATTCTTTCTTTTTTTTTTCTAATTAGTATCTATAAAAGATGTATCTCAGTTGCTTATCCTGTGATATTTTTTTTATTTTTATTGATAAAAAAATTGTAGTTTGTATTTTTTTTCTCTTTTCTTCTTTTTATTTGTTCACATTTAATTAAAAGTAAATTTTGTTTATATTTTTTTAGTTTTTAGAAGTTTAATATAATATTAATTATTATTTTTCAATTATTTATCTTTATATTTTTACAAAATAAAAACATAATAATGGTCATATAAAAGTTAAGAAATTAATATAAATAAAAATGTTAATTATATTTCAGAATTTATATATTATACTTCTAAGTTAACATATAAAAATAAAGGGAGGTACAAGTTTATTGACTAGGTTCACTTATGAAATGTTATATATTTATTGGTGTAAATATGAATTAGAGTTTTAAGATTGACATAGTTGATAGATAATTGGATTTCTTAAATATGTTTATAGAAGTTTAATTTTTTGACTATATGTATGAAAAAGACTTTATTAAAAGAGACAAAATTTACTATCTAGATGCCTCAATAATTAGTTTCATAATTTTGGGTTATGAGAAATCTTATTTCCAGAAAGAAAGAAAAATCTAGAGTTTTATTACTTAATTTTTATATCTATATATGAAAATTTCATTAGGAGTCAATATAAATGAATAGAAATATTTTTTGGGAGGCCTAAATGAATAGAATTAATAACGTCTATTTCTTAATAGTTCAACAAAATATTATTGGAAAATTTTAAATATGATAGAGAATAAAAGAAACATATATATACAAGTGTATGCTTAATACATTAAATTATTTTAAGAATATTTATAACTTCAAAAAAATTGTATAAAAGATTGTTTTTCAAACCAACACGAAGTAGTAGTTCTATTTTTTCAGATTTGTTTGAAATTAGTAGGGACAATTCTCCATCTGAATTAATGAGATAATGATTGGCTTATTCAAAATTTGAGAGACATGAATAACCTATGAAAAGAATAAAAAAATAGAAAACTTCCGAAGAAGTACGAAATACAGCCGACAACACTTGTGGTCCAGTCAAAGTGCATATAGATAGAAGGAAAGAAGACGATTGAATTTGAAGAACAAGTTGATAAGTGATTCAAATATTAATTGACGTTGCCACTCAACTCCACTACTTCAATCGTACATCCATCATACCTCTGTTTGGAATTGGAAGGAGCTACTTCTACTTTTTCTATTCCCAAGTCAACAGACAACAGCTATAACTACATATCTTCTTCTGTGAGACTCAAAAAAGAAAAAATAAAAAATAAAACCAACTCACCAAAAATATACTATATCTTATCTTCTATGAGCATTAATAATTTTGAGAAGAAAAAACAGTGGCTCTTGGACTGAACGGGCGTTTATAAGTGTATTTATAGAATTAATTTATTGAGGTTTTGTTTTATTATATAATTATTTAAATTAAGAATTAAAATATTTTATTCAAATTATAAAAGTAATGTATGACCATTTTTAAAATAAAAAAAAAACTATTTTTATAATAAAGTGTACTGAAATAAGCTTATGAACCAGCGAATTTCAATCACAAGTATGCTTGTATCATGAGGCATGTAAGCAGCTTATTTTCAAGGAACTAATTAAAACAGTATACATTTTAAGCCGTCAATGCAATTGGATTCTCTATCCACAGGAAAATTTGGTCATTGCTCACATTTTCTCTCTTTTTTAACTAATGATGTACTCCCTTTCTCTGTATTCATATTCATATGGAAAAAAATCATCCTTTATCTTAAACTTAAATATAAACAAATTTAATTAATTTTATCTTTATTAAATGATATAATTCTTAAAACACTTTTTATATCATAAGGGTAGGCCAAATAGCCAAAAATGCTTTGGTAAAACCTTTAGAACACAGAAGCACATCCTCTAGAAGTGTTAGGTATTCAATTATGTCGAATATCTAAGTGTTATTGTTACCTTGTCCTTCTAAGGAGGATCATGATGATATCAAGTGCTTGATCATGTCGAATACCTAAACACTATTGTCTTATCCTTTAATACTTCTCTTATACTAGTACTAGGTATTCGGTCATGATGAATACCCAAGTACTGTTACCCTCTAACGTTTACTCTCTTATGCTAATGTTAGGTATTCGGTCATGCCAAATACTTGAGTACTTCTATCTTATCCCTTAAAGACTTGCTTAATATTCGTATCACTACCAAGAACTCGTCAGGTATCTGACTACCATATTTATTACATATGTAACCCACACCATAGTGTTCGGGTATTCAACATGGTTGAATGTCAAATACCTTTATCCCACCTAAGATTACTTATTTAAAAGTAAGATTATCTAAATTAACTAATGGATAATCATCAGTGTAAAATTTAAACTCCCTAATGATAATTAGAAATACATTACCTTAAAAGGTAAAATAGAGAAAGGGCATATAGGTCCAAGGTGTTAATTATCATTTATTACTTTCGATCGAGAGCTTATTTTGACATTGGAGTGTCTTTTGCAAGTATCTCACCCTTCAAATTGTCGAATACTAAATTGTCGAGGACATGACATCATTACAATAGGAGAACACTGAGTTAAGGGGCAACATCACTCATAACACCCTTCTCGACATGACAACCCACAACCATCCTAAGTGGATGTGTTCAGCATATCGCAAGCCAGTCATTTAGGAGACTTGTCCATTCAGTCTTGTCAACACCTCACTAGCTCCTGGACTCAGGAATCCCTTCGTCGTATGGATCACATATACTCTACTATCTCTTACCTGAAAGGGAGTGACTTTGGACAAGTATGATAGCACTACCGACCTTGACGAGGACATCGACATTTGTGTTGTCTAGGTAGGCCTATACACGATGGATGACATCGTCTTGTGCAAAGCATTCCTTACCTCTCTCAGAGGACAAGCATTGAGTTGGTTTACTCGTCTTCCATTGAACTAGATAGATTGTTTTGAAACTCTAACTATGAGATTCAGAATCCAATTTGCCACCAATTAGCCTCATCATCTCACGTCTGTTGCTCCAATTAGTCTACGACAAGAAAAGAAAAAGACGCTAAGGTCCTTCATGGAAAGGTTCGAAAAAGATATGGAGCTCATGTCAATCAAATTTAAAATATGTGTCTTATTTGTTGATTCTAACAAGCTTATGTTTTCTACCAAAGTGTTTTCGGATGAATAATATATGATCAAATAAGGATAAGCACACACATTTAAACATTTGTGTATTAATAATAAAACATTTTGATTTAATAGATAATACTTTATATTTTATATATTTTACAATTAACTACACACAATGTTAAAATTGATATAGTATGTTAAAAAGTCAATTTAACTCGACCTTATCTTATATATTTTAGGTCTTGATTGAATTAAAATTAAATTCAAATAAATTACTCAATCAAAAATTTGAGTCAAGTAAAGATAAATTTATCCCTTAATCACTCCTAATACAACCCATAGTTATCAAAAGATCACCTTCACATATCTATACCTAAAGACTCTTTTAGTTACCTTGCACTAGGTAGGTTCTGAAAAGATTGTAAGAACATTTTGTAACATCAACAAAAAAAAAATCTTTTTTATGTTTTTTCTTAAATATTTACCGTATAAATAAATAATGAAAAAAATTAAAATGTCATTTCAGTATTTCAGGAAATGCAATCGAACGACCAACTCTAACAAATACTAACTTTGGTGAGTGGAAGAACGGCGACGAGGAATTTTATGATCAAAGCAAAAAGGAAAAGCATTAGCTTGTAGTCTGGTACAAAAGGTGGGCTAGCGAGTCCTGCCAGAAGCATTTGATGCTTTAGAAAGATAAGTCATATATCCCTAGATTTATATATCAACGACATAAATAATGAAGTTTTTATGTATATTAACTAAGTGTCAAATGATTCTTAATTCATTCTAAATTTTGTAAATATAACTTTCATTATAAACACTTTTACTCAAACGGTAGATTTTAGAATAAATTTATTTAGTCAAAAGTTATTAAAGCTAACCAAGAGTGATTTGATTTGTATGTTAGCGTAAGAGTATATTTTTTTAGAGAATAAAAAATATAATTAAGCTTTTAATTATTTACATTTTCTTTGATTTAATTCAAGTTATTATATCATACCAATTGTAAAATTAGGATTTGGTCGAATTTAGAGAACTATTTTGTAACTCAAATAAAAAAATAGGCTTTGTGGGTTTGACTTATAGATAACAAGCTTGAATTAGATCAAAAAGCTTATTATGCATCAGTTTATTTAAACTTATAAAAATTTATTTAAAAATACTTAAAAAATAATAATTTTTTAAGCCGTAGATAAGGTTTGCTTTTAAAAAAAATCAAAATACTGTTTTAAAAAAGTAATTTAGATAAACATATAAAAAATAGAAAACTGCTTATTTTATTAAAAGAATATTTCTTTTAAAAAAATAAACTTACAAACGGATCCTATATCAATTCTAATGGTTTTAATGTATGTTTGTTAAAAATTACTTTTTCAAAGAATATCTTTTTTATGTAAAAAAAAGTACTTATAAAACATTTTAAGATGTTTGGGTAAATTTTTTAGAATCAAAATTAGAAAAAAAATAGTTTTTTTTTCTTATTTTGAGATGTTATCTATACATGCTTAACCAAATAATTACATGGATAGAAGAGAGAGAAATCAGATTAAGAACACGAAAAGTGGTTTCAAATAGGAGAGAAAAGACTGTCACTCTGTATGTACACAAAGCCCATGACAATACAATAAAGAAGTTAGATGAAAAACACACAAAAAGAATACAAAAAAAAAAAAAAAAAAATTAAAAAAGGAAAAAAAAAAAACTGCCACTCTGTATGTAAACGAAGCCCATGCCAATACGATAAAAAAATTATATTAAAAATACAAAAAAAAAAAGCAGTTTCTGATGGAAGAGACAAAACTGTCACTCTATATATACACGAAACTCACGCTAATCAGAGAGAAGAATCATATTAAAAACACAAAAAATAAGAAAAAAATTATTTATAAATTGAACACAAAACTGTGACTTTGTACATGAACGAATGTTACGAATCCCACCTTAATTCAGTAGCATGATACAAAAATCTACTAGCCTTGGGAGTGGTCGTTTAAACTAATGAGTACGACGAATTAAAATCCAATTGGCTTTTTAATATATAAATATTTAATATAATCATTATCAACAAAATACTTGATTATTTATGATGTATTTTTAAAAAAATATTATTATATTAAATAATTGTGTTAAATAGAAATTGTTTAATTATTATTGAGTCATTATTATCTATTTTACATTTTTAATATTTAAAAAAGTTACTTTTTTTTCTTTCTAAAACAAACATGCTACTTTAGAAGTGTTTTAAGGTTCTTTATTGTAATTTTTAAGTTAAAAAGACTTTTTTTTTTATGATTGTAACGAAACACATATTAATACTGGAATAATATAAAAATTTCTGAAAGATAAATCTTTTTTTATAAATAAATTTTTAAGCATAAACAAATCAGTCAAATATGTAACTGTTAATGACTGAAATAAGCAACTATTAATACTATTCTGTAACATATATCACCACTTCAAAAATTACCTCTCGAATAGTGTGTATTTTGTCCGATATGAGGTAAGAGGGGACAATAATCCTTTATTAAAGCTAAGTATCCTCAGTCTTTCAGCTGTTTTCTTTTATTAATTTGGTGTGTAAGGAAGTCTTCTAGAATGAAGAGACTCCTCTACAATTTTTTCTATACTTCATGTGGATTTTAATTGTTTTTCATCTAAAAACAAACTCAATAATGTAAACAAAAATAAACAGAAGTCCTTATCATTACAAGGAAAAACTATAGGCTCATGACCAATATGTTATATGTGACTTACTTCAATGCACAATTATAGTTTTATAAACAATTAAAACGGTGCTAGTTAATAATATTTTAACAGTGCAGCTCTATTAATGGCAAGGCAAAAAAGGGGCAAAAAGAAAAGGAAAGACAACATGCAATGCGCAGGTTGTGAAAGATGGGAAAGTTATGGGAGTCCATATGAATATGACAAAGGTGGCTGGCTGGGTCAATAAATGGTAAAGAAAAATATCCTCTATAGTTCAAGCTCAGAATAGTAGAAAAACTATATCACCTAAAGACATAAAGCTAAGGTTAAAAATTGAATAAAAGGGGACCACCACCTTTTTGTAGTGGTCGCAAAATGACCATTAAGGTATTCCTATTTTATTATTATTATTATTATTATTATTAAACAAAAATAAAATACATTTTCATGAAAGAAAATTTAGACAACTTGAGTTCATTATGATCATAACAAATCTAAAGACTCAACTAATACTTATAAAAGTATTTACACGTCCACCAGTAACATATCTAAGATCTGAGCTTAGTTGGGACAAACTATTTTAAAAAAATAAATCTATCTTATAAAAAAGAGAAAGTGATTCAAATACAGCTGTCAATTATAACATTTTAAGATAAATAATCATGATTTTATTAAAATAAAAAAAAATGTATTTTGTTTACTCTTGTATGAGAATAAGTTAAAAGGTTCAAACATATAAAATTAAAAATGTAAAATATTTATAAAAAAAATACATGTAAATTTATTAAACTGAAAAGGTGTGTTTATCCAAATTTAAAGAAATTAAACCCACTGTTATCAGCAATAAAAATCAAACGCCCATCATTATTACCTGGAAAATAAATACTGATACTACATATTTATGCTACAGTGGAGTGGGACCATGCTGAGAATTTGTGAAGATAAAACATGGATAAAATTATTAGCCAAGATTTGATTTTATTAGTTGTTTCACGTTTTGTGTAGCAGCATGCCTTCTGGTTGAGTAGCTTAGCTGGTGGGTCTTGGCAGGTAAAGTAGTGATTGCTTTTCTTGTTTATGATGTTTGGTTTGGTCATTTTAACAACATCTCAAGAGTCACAGAGACAGAGAGACAGACACAACAGACACGTTCACACTAATAACATAACTGATAATTAGCCCCTTATCAGTTAAAGCTAAATAGAACCTCAAATTCGACAAAAGACGTGGTTCATGTCTTCATGTTATCTGACTTTCTTCCATCTCTCTCTTTCTTTCTCTCGCTTCTATGCTTCTTTCCCATAACATAACTCTCTCTCTCTCTCTCTCTCTCTCTGATCTTATCTCCTTTTAATTATTCACTCACCCCTTTACACTGGTTGATGCAAAAAAACATGGTACCCTCTATTGTTGGTTGTTGCTGATACTCTTCATAGTCACAAAGTAGGTGACTAGCAGTAGCATGTGAGTGAAGGAGCCTGCAGTTTTTTTTATCGTACTGTACTATGTTTGTTATGTAAGTGCCTCTTTTTCACCCATCTCATCACCTAAAGATTTGTTTTTGGCTATGCACTTTCTTTTGATTCTTCCATGCATTTTGAGCCATTCCTTCTGCTGCTTTTTTTTTCCTTCACTCTCTTCTTTTTTAGTTTCACTTCTGTTTAATTATTGTGCTGCTTTTCCTTTTATTGGGTTTTGGAGTTTCATGGAGCTCCACTTTGGCTTGCAAGAAATTAAAAGTTCATGTTGTTAATGTTGAGGATTTTGTGTCTTTTGTTTTTGTGATAAATTGAAACCGTTTTTGAGATGGGTAATTATAGTATTGTCAGCTTAGTGACGAAAGAGAAGGATTAAGCCTGCTAGTTGAGAATCAAAATTTAGATCTATGATTTAAGGAGCAACTGAAAGCATCTGATTTGATGTTTAAAGCATCTGTTTTCTGTAATTTGTATTGTTTAGTGATTTTTGTAACTCTTAATTCCCTACTGTTTTTCATCTTCTTTTCTCCTATAACCATTCTAGACCATAATTAATTACCTTCTTTAGTTTTTGAGTGTCAGTAATCTTTTAATTACCTGTTTGATTTCCATGATTTGGAGCTGTTTTTGGGTGGTTGGTTAGTCTACTATAAGAAAAGCTATCTTTTTAGTGATTATATCATGTCAATTGATGAGACATATTGTAATTATGTGGTTAATCTCTGGATATAATTTGCTTCTTCTATGAAAGCATGGAAGAGATAAAATTTTCAAATTTATGGAGATAACTCCATCTGATTAATCCGTAACTTCTGTTAAACCTATCTTATATAAACAGTACATTTTTCAATCTTAATTTTATCATGGAGCAACTGCTGGAAAGTTCTTGACATGACCCTTTTCGTCTCAATATGTTTTGAAAAATATAATCTGCTTTTGTCAGCAAATAAAGGGTTTATGTCTGTAAAATCTGGCATGGTACTCTACCTTAAGACTCGTGATTTAAGAAGGACAATTCTGCAATTTACTAATGATGAAGGACAGAATAGTTGTAGTTCACAACAACCGACAATACAAAAGGCTACTTTTATGCTTTTGCTTAATTTAGTGCATCATAGATGCAACTTAAATTAGCAACAAGGGGGAAAAACATGAAGTGGGAATCTACAGTGTCTGGAAGCAATGGAGTGTACTGTGCTATGATCAACTAAATAGCCCTTGAAGTTGCCTTATTCACGCACTTAAATAAATAAAAATGGTGCTCAACATCAAGAGACTAGCCAGATTCTACTAATTAGAAAAAAGATATGAAATGCATTACATAATGGTCATTAAGTATATGATAAGGAATATAAGGTACACTTTCCATTCAAGCCTCGGGTGTGATAAGGTCCATAAGGTACATTTTCAATTTAAGTCTTGTCTTGTATACAACATATGCTTCTTTTCTGTTGTACGCAATGAAGAAAAAGAAAAGATAAGAAAAAATTATGAAAACATTTTTGCTACATTGTTGTTATGAAAAGCTTAAAAATTATGAAATAAAAAAGTCATTATAATTCTTCATAGGTGGAATCTGATTGTGTATTCCCCCAACCCCTCAATTTGCTTACATTTTTTAAATTGCCTTGTCATAGATGCATGAATTAACATCTGGATTCATTTAAGGACCCTGTTTTTTAGGGGAAGAACGAAATTTTGTTGTTGTAACTTAAGTTTCCAATTCCCTAGCAAGATAGGTTACTGCTAATATGATAATTTGAAGGTCATTTCCTCTTTTTGGTAAATATAATATAATTTTTACCCCAAGCTTAATTATTGCCTTTCCTTAAGTAGTCTGGGTGAGTATTTGTGTTCATGCCGGTTGTAGATCAAAGTTATTTTTCCAGAAACAAGTTTTCAGTAGAAAGTGTTATCCAAATTGGTTTTCCATAGAGAATTAAACTACATCCGATTTATTTTTATCGACAAATGCTACTTTGTTAGTTGTTAGTTTTTGTTAATGTTTAGTTGGCCTGCAACAGTGACCTACAACATTAGTGGACAGGAGAGAACAATTTAACTAGCATGAGTAACTGATAATTGGTGAGTTTCTTGAGTTAGTGTATTCAACCAACTAATGGTGATTGTTAGTTAGTAGCACAGTATGTGGGTAAGGTGGCAATGCATAGCATAATTCTTGAAATTTTTCTGTAAAATAGGGTCTGCAACAAGAAGCAATTATATTTGTCTGCAAAGTGCTTCTTTATTTATTGGATAATTTCCTTTGACCAGAACTCCAGAAGTTTCCTTAGACAGTTACTTCTGGTGAAATAAATGTGTTCTTACACCCAGCTTTCATTTTTGTTAGTGTTTGGCCTAGACAAGTTTTTGTGTGTAAGGTGAGGTATTATAACAGTAGAAGGAATAAGTCATAAGTTAAAGAGGTTAAAAATAGAAGGCAGATTCAATTTGGAAGAAAATCTTGAAATGGAACTATTCATCACCTGGTGTGTCTGAGGCTATCAGGTTAAAAAAAATGAAATTGAAAAGCAAATGAGTTAATCTAGTATTGCAATACATCGGCTAGTTAGTTTCTTTATAATAGTATCACATGTAATAAGATTTCCGTCTTTTGACTTTCTTTAATAGAGATAATGGCCCTCTTTAATTTATGAAGAACTGGTTAGTAAGCAGAAACGATCATCTATCAAAGATGGTTCATGTCAACTATAAGAAGTATAAGCTTGTGTATGCTTGTAATCCTTACCAAGAATTCTTTTGGTTTAGTCTTTCCTATTTTAACCTTCATTCGCCAATGTTTGTTTCTATTACTTCTATATATATTACATGTCTTCTCCTTATTCTCATATCCTAGGACTTTTCTATATTTACTTCCCAAGTCCCCTTTCTCGTATTGTTATATCCTCTTGTGCAAACAAGCATTGTTCTTTGCTGCTGTAAGTTTGCTGTTCAATACTGTTATATCCTCTGGTAGTCTGGTTCATAACGAAGAAACATACTTTGGTTTTCCCTCCGGGAATTCTTTTAGAATAAAAGTAAAAAAGTATTCTGCATTAGCCAAATGTTTTGGATTCAAAGGGACTGTGTGAACAACTGTATAGCTGACATTTAGAAAAATACATGTGGTAGGATTGTTTTATGGTTTGTATTTCTATTCTCTTGTGCTTTATTCAGTTTCTATCATCCATGATTTTTAAGTCTATGAAAACTGATAATTGTTAGATAACAAGAAATTTGGCAACTGTTTTTTTTGGTGAGATGTTGTTCAGAGAAGCACTACTGTAAGTGAAACTGTTACATGTGAATGTGATAATGGTTTCTCTTTTCATTCTAAATCATTTCTTTGAGATGTTCATGCTTCATACACCGAGCCTGCATCTTGATGAAATTCAAACATGCCAATTATTACGTGTTCAGTTTTGCTCTAGGTTTGAGCTATGATAACTCTCTGTATTCTCTCTGTTTGAAGCACTTGAGTAACATGACTCGCATTATGTTGACCATGTAAACATCTCAAAATGTATCTGATTTCCTTAGTCTTGTGGAAGGAATGTTCCATAGAATTATCATCAGTAATATAGAAATCCTAATATCTTTTTATGTTCCTGCAATGTTATTTTTTTATTTTATTGATATAAGACTAGTGTATATGTTTTGCTCAAATGATGGAATCCATGCAGTTACTTCTCATGTACATGTATATGATTCAATTGGAAATGGTCTGCTCTACTTTAATTGCATATTACTGCCAACTTCATGTTAATGCTTGAATTTGTTCCATTTTGCATGGTTAATCAAAATTCCCAACTTTACATAGCAAATAATGTATTTAATCAAAATATAGGTAATGGTATCATGTTAAGCTGACTAAAGTGACAGATTTGTTCCATTACTGGCTTCAGGGAAAGAAGTTAACTCATAGCAGGTCCATACAAACATGATGACTCCAAACTTGAACTTGGAACCTGAAAATCATTCAGAAGGCAGCAGCCAAGTGGCTTCAAATGTATCCTTTCATGAAGCATCTCATGATCTTACAAAGGGAAGCACTACCACTTCCTCCTGTCTCACAAAGGATGAAACTGATCCAGGTTCTATTACCCTTGACTTGACACTCAACTTTAATTCCGCTGATGGCGAGTTGAAAGGCTCAAGTGATGCTAGCAGTGAAGTTGGAGCTGAAGCTCCTGCTTCAGCATCAGCAACTCCAAGGGTTTTTTCTTGTAACTACTGCAGGAGGAAGTTCTATAGCTCTCAGGCATTAGGTGGTCATCAAAATGCTCACAAAAGGGAGAGGACAATCGCCAAGCGTGCAATGCGAATGGGGATGTTCACTGAGAGGTATACAAGCTTGGCATCTCTACCTCTTCATGGTTCACCTTTCAGGTCTCTTGGCCTTGAAGCTCATTCTGCAATTCACCGAAGCCACGTGCCGTCCTCCTCGACAGCACTGAGGGCTCCTGATATGAGAGCTGCTGCAAAATTTGAGAGAAACCAATTTGGATCACTGGTTTTCGTGGAAGATGATGATGTTGGATTCTTTTGGCCTGGCAGTTTCAGACAGGTAGACCAACAAGGAACTGGTGTTAATGTAGGACGTGCTCAAAGTTCAAATGCTAGTTTAATTCCAATGGTGCCTCCTCCACCACAAGCTTCTCCATCTCCTGATCTCACATTGAAGCTTTAAGTTTAAGGCTTAAGAAATGATACATACACAAGCAAAGGCCTCACAACGTAATAAATAAGTGGCTAAGAACTGACCATCCATTGCTTTGCATTCAGCCAAAATTTTCTCAACCACTCATTTTCATTGTGAGAGGTTTAATTATCAGAGTTTTTATGGGTGTATGTATCACTTCTCTTGAGATTTTTTAGTCTTTGATTTCATTCTCTTCAGACATGAAATTATTAATTAATAGGGCGTGCATTGTACAGTGAGATGTGTATTTCCAATGGCGATTTTAGCTTATTTTAATCTCATATTATTAATGGTTTCCTCTCATGCATTTTACTTCATTATTCATGAATCATGATACTGCGTTCAGGATAATGGACTAATGTTTTATATCTTAAAAAATGTGTTTGTGATGCACTGTTTGACAGAAACATGAGGTATGGATGTAATTCAATTAGCAATAATTGGTGGATTTTTCTTACAGGAGTTCGAATCTAAATGGAAATTCCTATGATTAAGGTCATGTTATCACATGTTCAAGTGAGGAATTGATTTCTCAACTCACCTCGTTAAAAACTAAAAAGATTATAGTTTGTAGAGATTGTATATAAATAACATTTTCTAGTTTGTCACAATCCTCTGGGGACATCACATTTAAGCGAAAGATAGAAGAATAAAATCTCCAAGGTGATAACTAATAGTAATAGCTTTTTAATTAAGCACCCCAAAACGAATCAGGTAAGTCGTATAAATTCTACCTTTGAAAAGTAGATTTAAGGAATATAAAGCTTTGAAAGCAAGCACATATAATTTAATCCTCAACGAAATGTTCATGCAGTGTATGTGTTGACTTGTGGTAAACAATCGTGAACGTTATATTACAACTACAAATATATTTTTTCGTCTATGTTGACTTTTCGTGTTATGTTTTGTTTCTTCGGCTTGAAGTTGTTGTGAAGTCATGCCAATTGAAAGTGAGCATCTTAAGCATCACTTTGATATAAAGTTTTCGTAAGAAACCAAGTTAAATTAATGTATTTCTGATTACGTTCTTTAGTTAGACCTTACTTTATTGTGGACGCTTAAAGCCTAGTAGATCAGCTACAGTAAAAACCAGATGGAGCTTAAACAATTGGCTTTGACCCTTATTTGTTTCCTTTTTTATTTCTCCTTTTTTTTCTCATTTTTCTAAAATTACGGAATCAACTATGGAACACAAAATATAACATAAAAGTCAATTGAATTAACACGTTTGATTGAAAGATAATAGGAGCACAGAGAAGAGAAGAGAGGAAGGGTTTAAAAAAATAAACTTAGAGCATCTCCTACCATGAATCTTCACTTTAATTCTTAAATTACTTTTTTGGAACCCACATTACCGCATCAGCTTTCAGAATTTTGTTAACATTTTGTTAACAAAAAGAATACACAATCTCCCGCCTCAAACACAGAAACACAAAAAGACTAAGAAAACTACATGGATCAATGTACAACCTAGAGAGTACAATTTTGTATTATAAAAATATGACATTAAGTACAAATATATCTTTAAAATACACACTCACTTTTCTTTCTGTTATACTTATTTTTCACTTTTATCAAATCTAAAACACCTTCAAAATCTACTCTTTCTCTTTTGTCTCTTACTTCTTTCTACTCTGTTTTTTCCTATCAAAATCTTTAATTATTCAGACGAAGCATTAACTCATCCTAAACAGATACCCCAATAGAAAAAGAATAGAACGCCATAGGTTGGGTGTGTCCTTTATTCATAGGCCGGAAATAGGGGCCTTTGCTGTTGACATATACTTGATCCTGAATTGGACTGGACCTGGGACTGGGTCATGGATGAGGTGTATTGAACCTAGTATGTGGTCATAATGCTTCGTTTTTTAAATGGTTGGTCAAATATGCCAATGCATTAATGTAAGAATTTTATGTTTATTAATTAATCAAAATGAAATGTTCGAAGGTAAAAAGAATTGTATGATTATAATCGGAAAAGAAATTGTATAATTAGATCAAATTAAAATTCATTTGATTTTGAAGGAAATGAAAACATTCACGAAATCTATTTATTCACCTTTTACCCTCTTTGATTTTCATTTTTCTTTCCTAATTAAGAAAAGTGTAGTTATATACACTGTCAAACTATTCAGTAAAAAAAAACTTATTATACTATTGATTAAATAAATAAATATTTAAATATATATAATTTTCAAAGTAGCTATGGGAAATGTTGACTTACTACTGACCATATTTACTTCTGTTTTGACTTGATTTGATTACTCTTTTTTCTTGTGTACATATAATTGGTTACCACTATATATATTTGAATCTTCACTTGGAGTATTTTAGGAGTTATTTTCTTTCTTATCAAGTCCTATGTCATACAATGAGTATTTGCTTTTACTTGTTATTTATTTATTTTATTTCTTTCAAACACTATTGCTTAAATTTATTTTCAGTTTCAAATTTTGAATCTTAATATACTATATCAAATTAAAAAAATCCTTCTAATCTATATAAATTAAATCTTGAAATTATGATAACATTAAGGAATCTTAATTTCAAATTGGTTTTTAAATTTTGATAGATAATATATCTTGATTAGATGATTTGTTTTAATAATTTCCTTTTCAATTTGAGAAGTCTCATTTATTTAATTTATACTATTAAAATATAACATCTATTATTTTAAATTTATTTTTATTTATATATTTTATTTTAATTAAAAATGCTTATACAGTATTCGGTAAACTTGCTATTCAGCTATAAAATAGATAAATAAAGTTGTCATTGAATGTACAAATTGACCTCTATAATATCATGTCTGATCAATTGTGACAAAATATTCCTCTTTCGAATTTGACCTGTATACATTTACCCTTTACAAAATTTGGAGGAAAAAAAGGGGACATTGACTTTTTGTTTGTGGTACATTAAATGAATCGCCGTGTCGTATATTTATGGGGAATTTATTGTCTTATTATTTTCCCATTTGAATCCATCCATCGACCTGAGTTCGCATACCAAAAGCGACACAGCGTTGGCCAACATTTGACTTTTTTGAAACGAAAGGAAGCAACGTCCCATTTTCCTTTCATTTGTGAAATAAGAGATTGCTAGGAAGATAGCTTCTCATACACCTTCAATTTGGATTTGTATTGCATTAATCATATCAATTTATTTTATGACAATCTATTGTGTAAAATTCTTATACAGTAAAGAACCTTCTAACTGCTTGCCCGGTCAATCGAACAGTTCCACTGCCGAATATTCATAGTGGAATTCGTCTCGGGTCACTAACTGCTATACTAATAAATGGAGAGAAGATAAATGTAGTCACACCCTCAAATACATTTTTTTTCATTGATTCACCTCATTTTATTTTTAATGAATTATTTGTTCACTGATTCAGGTTATGACATTTTATAATTTTTATTTTATTTTATTGTTTTTATTAAGAAGAAGACAAAATTAAATTATTATTCAATACTAGACTAATTAACACTTAAGATTCTTAGTGACTTAGATATTAGAATATTTTTGCAGGTATCTATCATCTCGCTTGGACCTGGAGTGGACATTAGATATAGAACCAGAGAGATAGACTTAACAAACACTTGGTGATATATATATATATATATATGAAAAATGGATTAAGTTACTACAAAAACAACTTTAATAAAATTACTTTCAATCTCATTATTTTTGTAAAATCTAATGATTTTAACAAATAACTTCATTGTTAGATTTAAAAAAATAAAATGTAAGAATGAAAAGTATTTTTTTAAAATTATTCTTACAATAACTTAATCTCTATATCAAGGGACCATAAGTATATTTAAGTCTATTTTCTTTTATCAATAATTGATACAAAATGTTTATTAATTTTACCAATTTTTGTCAAAAAATTTGGTTAATCATTTTTAGTAAAAAAAAATTGTTAATCATTTTTTATCGACAAAACTTAAACTAAGTTTTTTTCTTAAAGAATCCAAGTTCAATTTCATTCCGACCATGTAATTTTATATTTATAAAAACCTTTGTAAGAAAACTTGTGCTGATTTTATCATGAAATAAAAAATATACATAACAAAAGTTTTAGATGTAGTTTCTTAATTAAATTTAGTATTATTTTCTTATTAGAATTAAAGCTTAATTTCAGTACTTACTAAGTTCGGCTTAGTAGTATATATGTGAAATTATAAATTATAAATTTAATGTGACTATTGTATAAAAAAAAACAAGTTCTTATTAAAAGGTCACATAGATTATGAATATAAAATTTTAATTCTAATTGAAAAAAGGTACATGTGTAACTTTTTTTTTATTCATAAGAGTTTAAGACAAAAACTAAAAAATTTATAATAATTTACACATATTATTTAACCAACTAAAGTTAGACTGTCTTGATATATATCTATTTATATCCTAATGTTGTCCACTTGTATAAGTATTTTAAGTTTTTTTATTACTATTAGAATTGAGATTTAGTTACATTTGACATTAATATAGATAGATTATTTTTTTCTTATATTAGAAATGGGTCGATTTGGTGATTAAACTTCCTAATTATAAAAAAGAGAATAGACTTAAATATGTTTTGAGTTTATGTAAGTTAATATTTTTTCATTTTTTTTCTAAGTTTATTTTTTTAATTTTAGTTTATATAATTTTAAGTTTTTTTAATTTTGACTAATGGAAGATATTTTGCTTATTTTAAGTCTCTATAAATTTATATTTTTTAATTTTAATTTTTGTAAGCACAAATTTATGAAAATTGTTGATGAAAAAAATTAGAATCTAGAACTAAAATTAAAAAAAAATTACCGAAATCATCATCAATGTTGAAAAATAATCTCACAAAAACAAAAACTAAAAAAATTAAACTTACAGAAATAAAAAATAAATAACGCTAACTTAGAGACACGAAAACATGGCAAAAGAATATTTTGTCCTAATAATAATGAGTGAAGTAAACGAATAATAGTAACATGGTGCAACCGGCAAAGAAGTTAAAGAGGCAATGGATGAGTTTTGTATTGAAGTGGTCGTTCACTCACTCACTCACTCGTGCTTGGTGGTGAGCTGTTTGATAGGGAAAAGTAAAGTTGCAGTCAAAAAAAGAGGTCCACTTGAGCGTAATTCTCTCTACTTTCAAGGGTTACGACTGTAATCTCAGACATCTAGAAAAAAGCATGCCCTTTATCGCCGTTTTTTTATTACACCCCTTCAGTATGAACAACTGAATAATGACATTCCGGCCGTTGCTTGCACACTATCCCAAACCAAAACCAATGTTCAGAACGTAACAAAAAAGAAAAAACCTCTGTTTCTCCCTTTCTTCTCTGAATTGCCCCTCTCAAGTCTCAGCCTTGTCTGTCTCTCCTTCCTCTTGCCATGATTAGAAGTACAGATCGTCTTGCTGACTCTGAAGGTGAGAACTCCAGGAGCAAGCTCTCAAGGCACAATTTTGAGGCCAACAAGGAGTACCCAGATGAAAAAGGTGTTGAATTTCTGAGAGATTCAGAAGTGGGTGGTGGTGGTGTTGATGGGGTTCTTCACTCAAAACCCACCAAGGTTGTTGGTGGTGGTGGTGGCAGCAGCAGCTCAGGGTTGCAAGAGTTGACTCTCAGCTACCTTTGTGACTTCCCAAAATTCAATCTTGCTGAGAAAGAGATTCCTGGTAAAAGCCTGTTGAATTCCTTGGAAAAAATGAGCCACAAAGGGAAAGAGGTTCTGGTCTGTGAGAATTCAAATCAAGATGGGAAATGGGTGGAAAGAGATTTTCTCAGCCTGAGTGAGCCAAGGGAAGATTCTTCAAAGAGATCCCTTGAGGAAGTTGTTGAGAGGGAGAGTAATAGGGAGAAAAAGCCAAAACTGGAGACACTGAACCTCTCTCTTGCTTTGCCTGATGTGTCACTTTCCCTCACTGCCTCAAACGCCTTGCAAAACGGTGATCAACAACAACAACCAATTAGGACCAAACCTTGTAGGCCATCCACTACTACTCACACTTCATATTCCAATGAATACACTGCAGCTTCTTTGTCTTACTCTTATTCCCACCCTTTCTCTCACAATCCAAGCTGTTCACTCACCCGCAATTCAACAGATAATTTTGATTACTCAGTGAGCAAAGATGACCAAATTTGGAACTGTGGAGAGGGGACTAATGGCTCTGTGCATAGTAGGTTCAAGCCAATTGGAGATGGGTTGGTTGGTTTATCCAACCATGGTGGTTCTGGTGGTGGTATTAGTTCCTTTATGCAAGGTAATAATAGTCAGTATAAAACTAATAGTTCAGATAACCATTCTTTTTTCCCTTCAGAGTTGCCTGCAAGGCCAAGGTTTGAGGCTCAGTCAGGGGACTCAAGGGGGGAGGAATTCTGAGAATCTGAGAATCTTGGAAGGCTTGGATGATGGGAAGGTAAGGAAAATTTCTAGGCCAGAGAGAATTGTTAAGGAAATTGTTTCAGAGTCTATACCTGTCATGGCATTGACAATTCAGGAGCTTACTGATGATGTCATAGCATCAACTAAGGAATACTTGAGGAATCTCATTGAGAAGCCTGAGAAGAAAGAGGAACTGGTAAGCCTCCAGAACCGGCTCGAGAGAAGATCTGACCTTACTAAGGAGAGTCTTTCAAAGTGCCATAAAGTGCAATTAGAGGTTTTATTGGCTGTCAAGACGGGGCTTGCTAGCTTCCTATCTAATAAAATTCAATTGTCTGAGATGGTAGAGGTTTTCTTGTTTAAGAGGTGTAGGAATGTAACCTGCAAGCATTTGCTTCCTGTTGATGATTGTGACTGCAAGATTTGCTCAGGAAACAAGGGCTTTTGCAGTTCTTGCATGTGTCCTGTCTGTTTGAACTTTGATTGTGCAAGCAACACTTGTAGTTGGATTGGATGTGATGTTTGTTCACATTGGTGCCATGCTACTTGTGGTATTCAGAAGAATCTTATCAAGCCTGGGCCTAGCTTGAAGGGGCCTTCAGGGACCTCAGAGATGCAGTTTCATTGTATTGGCTGTGGACATGCCTCGGAAATGTTTGGTTTTGTTAAGGACGTGTTTGTGTGTTGTGCAAAGGATTGGGGTCTTGAGACCTTGATGAAAGAGCTTGACTGTGTAAGGAAGATCTTCAGGGGAAGTGAAGATCGCAAAGGGAAGGAATTGCATGTTAAGACTGATGACATGCTATCAAAGCTTCAAACTAAAATGATATCTCCTTTGGATGCCTGCAATTATATCATGCAGTTCTTCAGCTGTAAGTGTCTGGACTGTGGTCTTTTCAATTCATAATTAAAATTATGTGTTAATTTTTTTTTAAAAAGTATATATTTACTTCATAAATACGACATTTAAGTGCTAAGGATGCAATCATAGATACAGCATTTAAGTGCTATGGATGCACTGTGAATACATCATGATATGCTTGGTCTAAACAAGGAGTAAAGGATCAGTCCATTATCTTCAATGGGATTGAGTTAAGAAAAACACTTGATATGTTAGTCTTTCAGCTCTTAATACTGTATATTCTAGTGTTATAGTTACATGAAAACATTTCCATATGATATAAAGGGTCTGTTTGTAGTACGATTATTTATTGGAAGTGAGCAAAATCAGCGATTTTTTTTATGTTATTGGGTAGGATTGTGAATAAGGGAGGAACAAATATATGCTCTGGTGGAGAGAAGGATTACTGTTGATAAATTATATTGTGCTTCTGACAGATAAGAGATACAGTATGGCACATATTGATAAAATGAGAAGCTCAAAATTATGCTCTTTTTACAAATTATGGAACTTGAACCCCATTTCCACTTGACCAACAAATAATGATGCTCCTTAGTGTCTGGCTGTCCAAGGCCAAAAAGTAGAATAACATTGAGAATAGCCAACCTCAGTTTTCCTTTTCTGGCAACATTTTTTTATTTGAAGCAGGAAATTCAGGGCAAGTTGAGAAATGATTTGTACTTTAAGAATGAGAATTGAGAACCATTAAAGTTAATGTTTTAAAATGGATTATAAGCAGGTTTGCTTTTCATTTTTTTTACCCCAAAAAGGAAAATTAGACCAAAATCTCCTCTCTCTTGAACATTTTGATTATAAGCTTTTTAAAAAACAAAAGCTAATCCAAGCACACATTATATGGGGGATTTGATATTATTTTATAAAGTGATTTGAGACTGCTGGATGTTTTATCAACATGAAGTTGTTCTTTGTCAATCAATCAGGCTTGCTTATTTACCATAATGGCATAACCAATTCACTTTCACTATTCAGCTTGGATATTTACCCCCACCCCAGGCCTGTTATTTCCTGTGTAGTTTTTTGGTGAGCACATACTACTGCCATTTGATGCCCCTAACAGATCCAGGAATCATCTTGTAGTTTTTAAGTCAGTCGAGCTCAGTATTACATTTGATAAAGTTTAATAAGTTTTTATGATAGATTGAAAACATAAAGGAAGAGGAATGTTGCTTTTAACACTGAACCGCCTATGCATCAATTAGTTATGGTCATCTGATGCTCAATTTGCATGGATAATGAATTGTGTTTGATGAAACTATTTGCATCTTCTTCCCTTCCTGGTTAAGATATTTTCATCTTAGCATTGGCATTTTGCACTGAAGTACTTCATGAGATAGGAAGCAATGGAATGCCATTAGTTCTTGAGAATTGCAGTGGTGGGTGAAACTGGAAAGATGTGTATAAAACTGTTGCTTGTATGGTACGGTTGCCATTATCTCTTTGGCTTTGTTGAAGATGTTTGATGTAATAATTCAAACTACATGTGACCCTGTGATTTTTTATCAAATGTCCTTTTGTATAGAAGGCCCTTTTCCTTCTTTAACTTAGTTATTGCTAATGTTTTTTTGATGAAGGCATGTTTTCTTTAATTAAATTACTGACAATGATATCTAACTGTTGAGAGAGATTTTTTCTGATAAACAGACGCGGACAGCATGTCAGACTTTCATACTTCTGGTATTTCTTCAAAGGATTTGCCAGCCTCTCAATCTAACCTTACAAAGGATACACCATCTCTTTCAAAACCTATTTCTCTATTACCAAAATATGGTTATGACATGGGCTATTCTAGGTCACATCCTGATGCCATGTCAAGTGATCTACTTCAGAAAGACCTCAAAGCTTCCATCTTAAGCGAACTGAAAAATGAGGTTGATTTACATTTGGGGGCTTTATTAAGGAAAGGTGGACTTGAAAGTTTGGAGAGCATTGTGAGGATAAAGGAGGCAGAAGCCAGAATGTTCCAAACCAAGGCAGATGAAGCAAGAAGAGAGGCAGAAGGGCTCCAGAGGATGATCAGGACGAAAAGTGCGCAGATGGAAGAAGAGTACGCCGAAAAGCTTTCCAAACTCTGCTTGCACGAGACTGAGGAAACGCAGAGGAAGAAATTGGATGAACTGAAAGTCTTGGAAAATTCCTATTTTGATTACTATAAAATGAAAAAAAGAATGCAAGATGAGATTGACGGTTTGTTGCGGAGAATGGAGGCAACCAAGCAGCAATGGGTTTAAATTTTATTTTTGTTGCTTTTCCTTATGTTTTCTTATTGAGGATACTGCTATATGTGTAATTTATTGATATGTGATGTCTTGGTATTCTGGTGGTTCCCAGAATGGATGGTTTTCAGTTGATAAAATCAAGTTTTCAAATGTCAAGCTGGACATGTTAGGTGTGAAAGCTTTGCATTTCCTGTCACTGTTTATATTACGACTTATGAGGCTATAAAAACCTGTAAATTTTTTCGTTATCACATCATTGTTGCACAGAGATTTGCATCTTCCTTTATTCTAACATTTTCCCTTTAAGAAATTGAATTGTCCTTTTCTCCATTTTATATACTTGGCATCTATCTGTATGTTTAGATCATATTATTTTTAAAAACAATTTGTCCCAAAAAACAATTTATTTTTTATTAAATTTTAAGAGAATTGAGATAAAACAATTTTGAGTAGGTCTTAAGCATACCACTGTGTGCCTTGATTAACTGGTGGGGTTATTTTAGTTTAGTAAGTGATTTTGAGTTCTAAACTTTATATTCAATTGTGTAAAATATTTTTAAAAAAATTTAAAAAAAAATTTACAGCCTATACTAATTACCCCTAATTCCAGTAAGATTATCCTTTACTAAGGATACATGTGATTTCGAAAAGAGAAAAAGAAGTTTTTCTCAAGCATGTTACTATTATACAAAGATCCTCCAATAAGTAGGAGAGAGAAAGCTTGATATTATTAATTTTGTTACTTTTGGTGGATGGAGCATAAAGGAGGACAGTGCTCAAAAGCACTTTGCTTGAATATTATTTGGGTTATTCGTTTATTTGGTCACCGTTGATTGCGGCTTCTTAAACCATAATTTGCAACTGTTTGTGCTTATGCTGTGTTTTGCCACTTCCAGCATTGGAACTAGTTCCACCAAGGTGATAATGAAAGGGAATCTGTATACATTCATATTAGTGTGTGACATCCAACCAATCAGCTCTAATTGGATTCCATTCGTTTTATTATTATATACTACTATTATTTTATTTCCTGATCACTAAGCTGGTTGTGTTTTTTTTTAATAAGTACTAAGCTGGTTGTGTAATGGTGACTTTCAGCAAACATTTTCAATTTGCTATTATATTAAGGTAGAATCGAATTTTCATCATGCTTGAGGAATAATGTAATCATTATACTCTCTAATACCGTTTTTATAAACTACTGGTATAATTTAATTTAACGCTTAATAGCAACTTACATCGGAGTTTAAAAAAAAGCTTACATCTCAAATTTTGAAATTGGACAACTAACAAGTTAGATTGTTGAGTTAATTAACTATTTGATTAATATTCAACTTCTAGTAATTTAAGATTCGATTTCTGATTGAATTTATAAAAAAAGATTATATCCATTTTGATAATCAATCTCTCTGTTTTTAAAAGACTAATTTCTCCTGGGACTGGAAGTACATATAAAAAAATATCAAAGTTGAATCAATTGATAATAAGACTTTATAATAATTATATGTTGACAATCTTAAAAGTCACTTAGAGAGAAAAACTATCTCTACAATGTTTGGATAATTAATACCTTCCAATATTCTTTCAGCCAATGGGAAGCAAATCCTGGAGCATGCCTACAATAGTAAAGAGGTATGTATAATCAGTGATGTATTTCTGCGGAATGGGTTATTGAAAGCGTACGGATGCAGAATTCAAGACTGGTACTACTCTGAGACTTGCATATCCATATGTTGATGATGCGTCCTGATATTTGTATATTCTAGATATCTTCACGATGGATCTTGTGAGAATGACAGTAAGTGGTATTGATTAAAAAATTAAAAGAAAAAATATTTATTGTTTAAATTAGAGTATAAAAAAATAATGAATAATTCAATTTCTTATCTCTTAATAAAAAGATTTCTATTATAAATTTCTTGAATGTTATCTTTAGTACACTGATTATCATTTGCTTAATTGTAAAGGTTTGTATCTTTTTATATGCTGTTCCGTGGTATATAATAAGATTCTGAAAGTTTCTGAGCTATCTGCTAAGATAAGATATGGAATTCTAGGGTTGTCTGTATTCTGTTGGCAATCTACTCAGTGAATATCTTAAGCACTGGGAGACAATAGTATGTAACATGGCACTTCTGGTGCTTTTTTTATCAATATATAAATATACCTTTGCTTATTAAAAACAATAAACAGAATGAAATTAAATGAATATATAGAAGAAAAAAGAATCAGAAGTATATTTTATATTAATTAATTTAGTACATGTTAGATGGTAAAATGATGATAGTGACAATAATGGTAAATGATAGTGAAAGACTAGGAGGAGAAGAGAAAGAATTTATAATGATTAGTTAAATTATTAATAAAAATATATATTTTTTCTTTTGAGTACTTTATAGTTAAGACAAATGAAATATTATATGATTTATCCTATGAAAAAATGGAACTGTTATCTTAACCATCTTTATCTAATTTGCAATATTTCATAATTTTTTTAAATAAAATATTATATTGTTTAGTACAACATATTTTAGCAAAACAAAGTTAATTGTATTAGTCTTAAGATTTCATAGACCCATAACGAAAAATTAATTTGGATCCTTTTATATTTAAGTATTTGAAAATATAAATATATATTAAAAAAATAAACACATAATTTTATTAAAAATTATATTTTTTCTTATATTAAACAAATAACATAACTTTAATAAATCTCAAAATAATATATTATATATTTTTTAATTTACTCTATTATCGTTTAATATATCATTCAATATATTCATAAAACAATTATATAACATAAATATCTATACATAAGGTAAGCATGACAATGGCATGAATCAGTTATATGATTGATCTCTTTCTATTTTCATTATTGTAGAAGGTAGGATGAATTTAAGGAGGATCAAATTTGTCTAGTTTGAGTTTCAATCCAAATCAATTTGATCATAATTGGACTACCATATCTACTATTAAAATAATGAAAAAATGAAGGGAAAAAAATAGAAAAGTGATTATGATATCATGCAATTTTATGCATTTAACTCAATCTATTTTTTATTTAGTAGTCAAATATGAAACATGTTAAATTTCAAGCTAAAAGTTAAATCATGTCTTACACTATAGGACCTGCATGGGTTGGGCTTATAGCAAAAGTTCTTAAGTTCACTGCTAACTATTCATGAATGCTACAGGAACCAATACAGAGGACCACACAGAACCAACTTGTTTTTTGTAGTATGAAAACAAACCACCTCAATTAGTCAACTTATATCCCACAAGAGTCCAAAAGATAGTAAGTACACAAGCCATTTCCAGCAAATAAAACACTGACAAAATAAAAATTAAAAAAATGTAGAAATGCTGGATCAATCGAATTTGAATAAAGTACATGGAAGTGGAGAAAATTAAATGAAAAAGTAATATTTCAGGCATAACGGGCCAAACCCACTGACATATCTACAAAGACTCCAAACAAGAGAATAGCAAGACCCGTGAAGTTGATTAAATGAGATTCTCTCTGGTGTGGGGCAGGTTTTAACATAGTATACTTCTCCATCAACCCTGTTAGTGCAGCACAAATTGCCATGAAAAATAGTGCTCTGCCACCTGCTACGTGCCATGGGGTCATTGCAATCCTTGATTGTGCAGATCCTTTAAGCATAAACACCAGTCCCATAAGCCACTGCACCCAAAAATCACGACCCAATTATTAAAGTTTTGACATATATGACATATATTACTGAGTAAATTATCTCTAAGGTTTTGTCAAATTTGTTCTGATGTCTTTTGTTTTTGTACCCTCACACTAGTTCTTCTGAATTATTTAAAAACATTACACATGTCACTTCTTATTAATTATTCAAAAAATAGTATTACATAGTGTAGCTCTATAAAAAGAATGTTGTAAATATTAAAAAAGCATGAAACTATATACAATCTCAAAAAGTTTCAGAGAGTGTCAATATAATTTACTCAATACGTTTACATTGTCACTGCAGTTAAAATCATATATAGGCGTCCATTATTGTTAGGATCATGTGCATAAAATGTTTCTTTTTTGAAATAAATTTTTTCATAAGCATTTATAAATTAAAAATAAATTAAACTTTTGTTTTTCATATAAAACAAACTCGTGTACTTAATTTTAATAGAAGTTTTCTTATCTAATTTTGTTAAAAGTTGAGACGCATAAGTTGATGTTGATTAATGAAAAAATTAATTTATTTTATTTTTACTTTTATTTTTTCTCCCGCGAGTACTCAAGAAAAAAGTTTAAGGTTGTATAGACTAATACCTGCAAGCCAACCAAGCAAAAGGTGCCAATGCCAATCCATGAATGGAGGCTGGTTACGTCCTCCCAGTTTACCATATCATGGAACTTGAAAACGGCACATATACCAACAATGCCAAGAATTATAGCAATGAAATGAAGTGTCAAGTGAATGATCTTCTTTGTTTGTGGTAGCCCTGGCACCGTTTTGTATGACAGTATTGCTGCTCAAATTTCACACACCAACCTAATTAATTAATCACTGTAGAAAATGATACGCTATATACTTGTGTGTTTATATATATGTATCACACATTAATTTATTCATATTTTGGTCCAACGATAAATGAATCTAAAATAAATTTTAAAATATTATTTTAAATAAAAGAGTTATAGATTAAGTCTTTTTAATATATGTGACTTTTTTTTAACATATGTAATTTTTCTTAATTTATAAAAAATAATACTATTTTTTTTATTAGTAAACTTAAAACTTAAATTTTAGTTACTTTACTTTGAATCGATCCGAATAATTAATGTTGGTGAATTAAGTCGTGAAGGAAAACAAATATGCTAAACTGGGATAACAATGATGAATTGAATGCAGTATAGAAGGGACATGATGTGAGAGTAAGATACCTTGACCAATAAGGAAAATGAATCCAACGAACATCATAAAAGGGTGAACCTGCAAGGTGGAAAAAGAGTCAGATATGAAGTAGAATATGATTTTTGTATATAAACAAAAACAAGAAGCACAAGAAAATTGTGTTAATTACATTGAAAACACGAAGTGGATTTTCAGAATCATATTCAATGCCCTCACGATAATGCAGCAACCAAACAAGCAAGAGGATGAGAGCAAGAAGCCCAAACAAGTGTGCCAAAATTGTGGTACCGTACGAAATCATCTTAATGGATTAGGTGGGAGATAAGATGAGAGAAAATTTGGAAGCTAGGAGTAATAGAGTGAGTGAAATTTGTTATAGTACAATGCTGGTTCTGACATGGTGTTATTCTGCTGTGGTTCAGTCTTATAGAGTTTACCCTTTTGATAAAGTTCACAAAAGAAGGAATTGCTTGATATCTTGGTTTTGGAATTTTGAATGAAGAAACTTTTGCCATAAGCCAACTCTAGCAGTTTCTAAAGTATATATTCTTATGTTAGAATGGTTTCCAATTTTTGTCTACTATGTATTTGTATAGTCTTTTTGCATAGGGATTGATGCCCACAGTGTCAGAGACTCAGAGTATTATACACTACAAACCACGTGTAAATGAAATTAATTTCTGTGTAAAAATGCAACTTTTGAACTTACGATATAAAAATTTGAATACCAAACTATTTTTCGTCTTATTAAATAATTTTCTAAGAGTTGTGATTAAAAAATTAATAGTAATAAAGTTTTGATTAAAAATCTTGTTAGAGATGCATTAAAAATTATAATAAAGGTATTTTAATAATATTTTTAGTCATTTTTTTTAATTTGTTAACCAATATTCTTTATTCTCTAATTAACATTTATCATGTATTTTTAGTGTATATATACCAGAGATGTTTCACATGAGAACATCTCTTATGAGAACAATTAATTACATCCTTTAGATTACAATTAAAAAATTTAATGAATGAGATTAAAACAATTAAAATAAGTCACGTGACTTTCTCTTCTCCCTCTTCTTTCTCCACTTCAAAGTTCACAAGTTCTAAATTCTACCACATTCAACGCCTCTGCAGATATTCCAGATATAGTGCTCTCAATTCTAGCACGTTAATTGAATTTTTGTGGATCAACATGTTAAGTTCTTTTGTTTTTTTTCTTCAAAAATTGTCATTACACAACGCTCATTCAGATTCAGAGGTTGGGCTGTTACAATTGCCTTTTACCATTTCCAAGATAAATCATAAAAAGTTTTGCAAAAAAAAAAAAAAAGACAAATCATAAAAAGTAGTAGAGACGAACAAGGAAATCAACTTAAGAGTTAACAATAAGGAATGACTTGAACGAGGAATCTACCCATACATATGAGGTAACTAAGTGCTTCTTTATCTTCAAGAGAAATAAAATTGGTTTTAAATCGTTCGAATAGAATTGAAATGTCTGTTTAAATTAATGTCAATAATAATTTTATATTGAAACATGTTCATTATATGGAAAAAAAATTATATAAAATTAACACACCCGTAATTTGATTCAGATTTAAATTTATGCTAGAATTAAATTGATCTTAAATACGATTTACGATCTTAAATTGACTAGTCTGGCCTTTCAGACACATTTTCTAATAAAACTCACTATTCGAGCCTTCTTTGTGTTGCATATCTTTGCCAAACTCAGTTGTAAATGTCGGATGGGAAATTCTATACTTGTTTGGACTTGCACCAAGACCTCACAAAGTTAAAGCTAACATAACACTAATATTTTTAATGGGATATTGAAAAAATGATCAAAACAATACATTTCAAAAACATAAAAGACAAAATGTATCTTTTAAAATTTAATGTATCAAAACGAAACAATTATAAAATATAATAAATCAAAAGTGACATTATGCCTAAATTCTAAGATATAACTTTTTTAACTAATTTAAATAATTTATTTAAATTATTGTTATTTTGCTTGAATTTTCTTTAAAAAATTAAGATACAAATTTACTTAGTAATTATGGTATTCAATTTTATTTTGTATTTATTTTTTAATTAATAGTAAATCGATTTACTTAATCTTATTAAAGCTTTATTATTTTAAGTAATATTTATTAACAAATTTAAAATGTATTTGTATTGAAACGGAGATAAATTATTGAAAATGTTTCATAAGTAATATACATAATAAGTATTTAATTTTTATATGACAGGAGTGTCTGGCAAAACATGCAATTGGGGGCCTTATATAAGTTTAGTCGACTACTTAAAAGAGAGAAAATAAAAGAAAATGAAAATATTTATTTAACATAGTAGGATAATGAAGTTGTTTTTTTTAAATAAAATATTTTTTTAACATAATATATATGTTAATTAAGATTTTTTTTGCTTCTTTCTGAGCCGACCATGAAGTTGTGAATTGTGATATTTTGTTATCAAAAGACATTGCGAGACTAACTTTAAGGCCGAGAAATAATTATTAGATAAAGTTATAAAGTCCCCTTAAAACCACAAAACATGAAAATAAATAATTTTGAAAGTTTCGAAGGATTTTAATATTATTATTGAAATTAATTTAAACAGACATCATATATATATATATATATATATATATATATATATATATATATATATATTTCAAATGTGTAAAAATAAAAATAATTTCATTATCAATTTATTAGTGTTAATAGGGTGATCAATTTCCATACAACTTTACATCAAACAATGTAAATATGTATGTGAACTGTGAACTGCCCCACAATCAGACAAAGGGCAAGCTTTCACAGGCACAAGGAATCAAAGAAAAAGAGAAGGCTAGTGACCAAGAAAAGAATGGGGATCCAAGATGCAGCCTCCCATTTTTAATGCAGCCAGCCATAGTTTTTTCTTCTTTCGATGATTCCAATGCAACAGAAGTTCAAGTGTCTCCATCTGTACACAAGAAATAGAAATTTGCTTTTTTTTTTTCTTAAAACTTAAGTAGCAATTATTTTTTGACTGATTAGCAAGTTTGTGTTTGTGTGTACGGAAGAGTATTAATATGATTGGGCTATTGAGTTGGGTTGTTGAAACCTCTTCAGCAATTGGGCTATTTGGGCCGGTCCAAGTCGCCTTAGCCAGTAGTGCACTTTGTTTGCTCAGATCGGGGACACCAAAGTATTAGGCCTTTTTCATAAGGCTTCATTCAGACATTCACTACTTTTGGCTTTACAAAGTAACATACTTATGATATTTATATTTTGATCAACAGATAATACAATAATAAGAAAACTATATATCCAACAATCATGTACAATCACCCTTATTTAATACAGATATTTTCTGGAAGTGGAAAATCCTACAATGAATGTGATATTTTACTTTTAAATTTTTTTCTCTCAACGAATTTTTTTCCGATAATATTGTATCAAATTTAAAAGAAATCAATTTCAGAAAAATACAAAAGGGCATGCAAACATTGCAGGGATGGCTGGATCCAGAATGCATATAGTTTTAAAGCTCTTTTTCTTTGTTGGCTCTTATTTTGCATAAATATTGTTGCCTTTGTCTTCGATCCTAGACTTCCTTTTTTTTTTGTTATATCATGGGAATGCCAAATAAAATTATGAGAAACGTATACAATATGCTAGCTGCTTGTCAGATGAACATAAATACTCTGGTCGAGACATTTTGCTTTAATCTACTGACATTTTCTTTAATATACTAGCTTTCGATCTAGTAATAATTATCTTCTATAGTTCTGTGCCATACTCTATAGACATTAGACATGAGATGTTTTTTTTTTTTAAAATAGAAATGATATAGAATTCTGTTTCTAGGTTAGTTTAGTAGTACTTGATCTAGGAATGGTTTGCTACAATACATAAACTTGTAGTCCAAGTTAATATATTCGTATTTAATATGGATGCAATATATATTTTATTTAGATTTTTCAGTTTTGCAATATAAAATTGTTTCCAAAATTGTGTGTACGTGGACAGCCTCTTAACTGCCACAGATTTTGTAATAAATGACCAAATCTCAACACAGTTACCGCATTGCTTACACAAACATTAATTAGTGGCAGCTTATGACATTTCTCATTGTATGGATATCTATCAACCATTTCAGTTGGCCAAAGACAAAGAAACCAAGAGGGTTTCTAAATTATACTATGAATCGATATTTGGGATTTTTTAAGAATAAATGTGTAGAATTGTAAAAGTTTTTTTTTACATGATTATCCAATTATAAATTGTTATATATAATTTTTTATAATAATAACTTAAAAATTAAATTTATTAAAAAACTTAAAAATTAAATTAAGAATGAATTAATAGATTGACAATGTAAAAACTTACACTAACCATACATATTTCCTAAACTCTGTGTTTAGATACTAAAAAAAGAGTACTGGACAAATATAATATAGCATAATTCACAAATTATCAAATCCTTTAAATATGTTTTCAGTGGTTTAATCCTTAGATCTATCTATATACAGGAATAAATATTAGAAGAAGTTAACTTTTTAAATAAATCTTAGTATTTCAAGAGATTACTTATTATCTTTTTAACAGAAATTTTTTTGGGAAAAAAAAAACTCTACTAGAGAATACTCTGGGTTTAAAAAAATACAAGTAAACATCTTTCAATAAGAGTGGAAATAATTAATAATATATGAAATTATTGAAATACCTTAAAAGTACTTAACTATCTTAGTAATGCTGGGTTAAGAAATCAGAGGTTACTTATTTTTCATACTGTAATATGAATAAAAACAGATACATGAGTGAGAATTCTGTTCTGGTGTCAGTCACAATTTCATATATGTCAACATACACCATATCAACCTCAATGTCATTTTTAATTTGTGCTTTTTCGTCGAAAGAGCCAGGGTTCAATGCTAGCTTCAGTCTCATGCCAAACTTGAGAGGGTTAAATGACACTGATCTCATTATCAAACTCTTGTGACAGTTGTGAGAAAACAATGTACTACACATTCGCACCACTCAATTTATATGGATGACATCAAATTCATGAAATAATACTTATCTAAATAAACCAATAACACTATAAAATATAATATTTAAATATACACTATCAAACACCAGGTAGGCATCGTTATATTGAATATATATAAAGGTAAGTGATACTTTAATAATGTAAAATGTTAACATATTTTCACAAATATTAAATTATCCAAAAATGACATACAACCACAACACATCCCTATTATCCTTCAAAACCGCATCTATAACAGAACATTTCTCGTTCGCATTTGTATAATGTTAAAAAAAAAGGTTTTTAGTTAAACCCCCTTTGATCAATCAGCGAGGGTAGATATAATTATTATAATTATATGAATTATAGATGAACCTGACTGCTGATACCATGTGGAAGGCTTTGTACTAAAAGAATTAATTAATTAACTTAAATAAAACAAGGTGAATAATTAAAATTATAAGGTGACATAGTAATAAGGGCACCAGGAACTATAATTTTACTGTTAGTGTTGTATGAATCGTACACAATTAACTAATTAATACAAGTATATATCTTGAAACTAATTTTCCCGTGCCTCCTATGCTTGGATCGCCCAGCTACCTATGCTTGCCATATATATAACGTGTGGAGATTATAATAGAGTGCAAATTTGTCTACGTACGCAGTGGATAAGACGAACTTTGCTTTTAGATGGACCCAGCCCAATGGGTACACATAATATGCAAATATAGACAACAACATATTAGTGATCGTATATACATTCCCCACCAAAGCACAACAACATCATTCTTGTTAATTCTAGCCCTACCAAGGGAACCTTCTCAATTCTAAGAGATTATTTTTTCCAAAACCGCCCCATCTGTCTGCATCCTTGACCAGAAAACCACCCATTAATTATCTTGTACTACTACCATTTTACATATTGATCGAGCTCCATCCACATGTAGAACCAATCATTTAACTTGGGATTTAAGCAAGGAATTGAGTACCACAAACTACAATGTATATGATGGCTTACAAAAGAGAGAACAGGGAGAGCTGACCTGGCGTATGAGTTGGAGTTATCTTATATGTTAGATGTGTCAGGAATAAATGATGTGTAATGAGGGAGGGCCTACAGTAGCATTCCTGAAAAACTACCCCACCATGAATGCACCCACGTTGTAGAGATTGTTACCTCCTTTTCGACCTCATTGTGATTTGTTGAGTATGATTGAATCTAATCACAAATGTGCATGATCAGATACTATTCTATCTTTTCTTCTATAACAATGATATCAAGAGGCATAATTAAAGATCATATACAAAAGTCAAAAGAGATAAAGCCTCGCATAGTAATATTAATTAATAAAAGATAAGAAAAGAATGTATATAGTGTGTTGTTATACTTGAGCACTAACAACACGTAATTAATCAAAACAAATTGTTTATATATATATATATGAGAAATTTAAAGAGTTGTAAAGTTGATTTCGAACTCAAGAAATCCTAACAATTCTCTTATGTGTGATCTAATTAAAAAGGTCACACCTATTTATTGAATGTGATTAGATCTACAAGTCTAAGGCTTACTTGTTATGAGAAATCTTCAATAGGTTTATGCATATGCATTCTACTTAAGTGTCAAGCCCCAAAAATATAAGTGTTTGTTATGTTTGATCAATTTATCCAAATAATTTACAGTATCTCAAGTGTTAAGTTTAAAAGATGTAAGTATTTGTTATGATGAGTCTAGTTCAATTGCTTCATCTTCTACTAAGATTCTTTTTTATTGTCTTTTGTTGTTTCCCAAAAAGTTGTGTTGCTTTGGTTTGTAAGGTATTTTATAATAAACTCACAACTAAAGATTGTTGTTTTTGTCTTGTAATGAATTTTTTAATCGACTCTTCACTAAAAACAATCTACTTAACATAAAAATTTCATTTCAAAATTCATATGTTTTTTTGCCTTCTTAACACTAATGTTAAAACAACAAATCATTTATTTTTACATGCTCATTTCCATATATATGGTATTAGGGAAAAAAATTATGCTTTGTTATGAAAGGTTTTTATGAGTCTATCAAGATGAGTAAATTCTCACTTTCGGTCACATTTTGGTTTTAAAAAATATAAGGACTACAAAAATATTTGGACAGTCTTATAGTAATGTAGTCTTTATGATTGTCTAAAATTAACAATTGGTTATGAATTTATGTTAAATTTAAAAATGTTATAACGGATTATCATAGTAAGATTTTTTCTTTTACCTCAAATTTTCAATTAGCATCATTTCATGAAGTATTGTCTATTTTGATATTTGGTGATATATTATGGTTTTGTCATTATTAAAAAGGCGCCTTAGTGGATTAAGAAAGGAGGAGATTTATAAATCATCATTGATCTCGACTCTTAAATGATGTTTTTTATGTGTTCTGACCTTAAATCCTCAAGTATTGTTAGGATTACCTCATCCGACATAATATTCATTTTGATACTTTATGATATGTCATAATTTTATACTTTTTAATAGGAAGTTCAAAGAGGAGATAATTTATAAATTATATTTGACTTCACCTCTTAAATGATGTGGAACTTTTAACATATAAGAACAATTTTGTTTACCTATTTAATTATTACATATATGGTAAAAATTAACTTTTTCTTCCGTGTTAAGTGCATGCAACTTATTAAATATTTTTATCAAATATTATTGTTATTGGGTAGGACTATCTCTTATACTCCATAGTTGATACATTTTGTTTTATAAAAAAATGTAGATTGATTACCAATTGCATGACTCATTAATATTCGAGACTAGAATTATATATTTAGTTTTCAAAATTGAACCCCTGACCGACAGTTTGACCTATCTGATTAAGAATTAACATAGTGATCAATGATTAATTCTAAAGGATCGTACAAATTTAGCATTGGTGAAAATCGGTAATAAAACAATTAGAGCTACTGAAAATAACTTTAAAAAAATCAGTTTAAACTAGTTTAAATTTAATCTAAAACAATTTTAAGATGAATAGAAATATATTTGTAATGAAAACTAAAAATAGTTATAAATTGTTTACCAATTATTATTATTTTTCTTATAAAATATATAATCTGGTCATTTATATTCAGTAGCATATCTACATGTAGGTAATGGAAGCAATTATTCGCATAAAGTAAAATTTTTACTTAAATATATTGAATAAATATTTTTTTATCCCTATAAATAAATAGATATTGCTCCCACAAGATAATTTTTGTAATAAAATGAATATAAATAGTTATAAAAGATAAAATAAAGAATAAATTAATACTAATTTTACTCACTTTATCTTTTTAAATTTTACTGATTTTATTTTTTATTATCATTTTTAATAAATCTTATATAATTTTTGTTTGAAAAAATATTAGACTATTTTTGCCCCATTTAAAAAAAATTCTGGATCCGCCATTTTTTATATTAATTTATAATTTTTATTATGATTTTTTATAATTTATATTATAATAAAAAATTTTTATTCTTCATATAAACCTGTTATTCTTAATGACTATTATTTTATTTTATTAATATTTTTATAATATATTTAATTTTTACTTTTATGTGTGCTTTGAATATTAAGAATCTACAATTTAATTTTTTATAAATATTAAGAATCTAAAAATGATATTTTATTTTAATTTTTAATATTAAAAATTATAACATTATATTTATTTATATTATTTTATCCATTAATGAATTATTAATATTTTTTGTTAATACTAATTTAATCACAAATCAAAATTGTTAAATCTTAAACTAATATCTTTATGTTGGTTGAATTTTAAAGTTACTGACATTTTTAATATACTTTTTATTGCACAAACAGCACTGGCGGCGGCGTAAGCTTATAAGTTATAACCTTTGACTTTAACCACTTTATGCACCGAAAGGTACATGCTCTCTTTTTCATTTTTATTTTTATATATATATATTAAATTATTTCCATTCCAGTATAAAAAAGTAAATAAAAAACAAAAAAAAAACCACTTGAATTATACTACTTTATAACCTTGTCACTAATTTCAGAATTTGTTAGCTTTATGCTGCATATTGTCTACTCGCACATTCTGTTTCTCAATACCAAAAACTGTCAGGGGCACTACAGTTATATTTCAGTTTATATAATTTTTCATTTAATGAAAAATAAATTATTAATACAATTTATGTGGATACACACTGAATATTGATAATGTATATTAGTTTTTATATTAACAAAATTATTTATTAATATTAATTTATAATATTGAAAAAATATATTAATTTTTATATCATCATACTAATATTAATATTTTATTTTAATTCCATTAAAACTATATCAAATTACCAATATTAGTTCAATATTTAGTATGAGAATTATTTTATAATGCTTCTTGAGTAACAAAGCTAGGGGGAGCATGTTCAGTTCAGTGCATAAAGCTAACTTTATTTTGGGTTACATAAACAACAGCACTATATCGATCAAAAGACTCAACAAACAGATTGACGTAGTAAGCATTATATGATAGAAATAATGAGATCTAATCATGTGAATGACGCGGTGTATAAGATCAGTGTTCCGTTTACGAGAAACAGAATGTACCCAGCAAGGTTTGCTGGGATTTGCTATGGGATCAAACTCTCCCTCTCTGAAGATGCCTATGGAGATGAAGCACCCCCAGGAAGATGATCACTGCCGGAAACAACACAAGTGGTGTGCTGTGTGTGCAGTGTGAATGGAAAAGAGAGAGTTAGGATTGTTGTGTACCTTTCACCATGAATAAAGCTGTATTTATAGCAGAATACCTGGACCCTGAGAAGATATTGTTGAGGCCCATTATCTTTTGTAAAGATATTCAGATTATCTAATATATGAACGACATTGGTTATAAATATATCTTCTGTTTTATCTTCTATCTTTTGGTGGTTGTAGAGTTTAAATATTTGAATGGGCCTATCCGTAACAATCAGATTGTTGGTAAAGTATATAGAACGCAGTTATATTTTTTATAATTTGCAATTATTTAAGATGCACATGGACCATTTAGTTTATTCATGCATGTTTGCTTCTAATGGACGATTCTAAATAAACATGTAGTTCTTGATTATGATTTTAATTTACGAAAACCAATTTATTATCCAAATGATTAGAAAGATAGAATCATTATCTCTATCTATTTATTTTATTTATTTAAATGCTTCTTAAGAAATATATTTATTTAAATTGAATTTTGTTATCATATATCTATTTATTTATAGGTTAAATTGTAATTTTGATACTTTTGTAATTTCTAATTCATGATTTTGACTTTTTTTGGTAATTTTGATTTAATCTTCAATTTTTCATATTTTTTTTATTTTGATCGACTCAATCTAACATATTAACTTAACATATCATATAAAATAATTTAATGAATTAAAATATAAAAATAAATATATGCAAAATTGAAGATGAGACCAAAATTGCACATTTCTTAAAAATAGAAGAATCAAAATAAAAAAAATAGAGGGATCAAAATCGTAAATTAAAAATTATAGAAAAACTAAAATTATAATTTAGCCTATTTTTTAATTAGAGTACATTAACAAGCTACACCATAAATATATTTTAGGCTAATTTATAATTTTGGTCCTTATAAAATTAACAAAATAAAGCAAGTGTTATGAGTTCAAGTTCTACAAAGACCTTTCTATTTTTTTATATTTAATCTCTTGTCACATAAGTGTTACATCCGTATTAATATATCATATCAAAGTCAATGTTTAATTTTGAATAATCAATTAATGATTAACTAAGGGAATGATTAAAATTATTTATTTTAAAAAATAAAAGGACTAAATATATTGATTTATAAATAAAAATACCAAAATCGCTTATTTAAAATTATAAAAAACCAAAATTAATATTTAATTTATATTTTAAAATAATCTCTAATTATAAATTATTAATATATTCGTTTTAAAAAAACGAGTGTAGATTAGCAAATTTCAAAAATATTTACTAACTTACATCTATTTATTTATTTTTAATTACAATACGTTATCATATCATAAATGTATTTTAAGATTATTTCTAATGATAACTTACTTACTCATTATGAATAATTAAAAAAACATGAGGGTATGTTAACTTATATATAACAAAAATGTTCAAAGAGTTGTTAAAAGCTAAGACCATTACCGAGATATTAAGTAAACCTCATGACTATCTTGTATTGCACTTGTAAAGAAAAGTAAGGAAAAATGAGGAATATGTATTGACTAAACCGACCTTAACAAGCTGGTCCTTAGAATGTCCCCTTTGCTTTGACTTACGAAGGAAAATTCCATTGATGTAGTAGTTCAAAGGATTTTTTTGACAAAATATCGTGTAACTGTTCATGCACAATAGAATTCAAACGTTAATTTTAGATAATTTTTCCACCATTTCATACAATGGAAGGAAAAAAAAAAGTTCCTTGAATCAATAGTTATTTTTCGACATGCTAGCTTATTCTGTTCCTTCCAATGAAGCAAGGAATTGCATAGGAATGCTTGTCAAATGTACGAAGACTACAAATTAAACTAAATGTATAGAAAACGGTTTTATTTTTGTACATAATTCTGTGGTTACTAAATTTAGATTAGCTAATATTTGTTGATAATTGCACTTGAATATATACATTACAATCTAATAGTTAAAAATATAGGTTTTTGGATCATATATATAATTAATAGTAATTACATGTTTTATCTTCTATAAAAGCATAAAGTAATTGGAAGTAATTAAGTAATCTTGTCTAGTATAAAAGAAACACTCATCATAAGATAAGATATTCGGGGAAGAAGAAAGAGAGTAGCAAATTGATGGAATGTATGAGAAATAGTTTTAGAAACGCACATCAGATATTAAATATTATATTTTCGCTCAATATAATTAAAATATTTAATTTTAAATTTTTGTTAAGGAGGCAGAGCAGTAGACCAATTCTGATGTGGGGGGGCTGGCCAGTGGCCACATATGACATATGAAATGGATAAACCTGATATTTATTTATTTATTTATAGATTTTTCTTGAGTGGATGGGAATAAATGAAATTATTAATAGATCCAAAACAAAACCACAAATAAAATACCTGAAAAAAGAATAAAGATGCCGCGATCCGCGAGAGTGTGGCGGATATGCGTGGTGAAGCAGTGACGCGTGTTGACGAGTCACTGTTGGACCCCATCCCCTTTGATTTATGGGTCATCCCTAAGGCAAACATGCCCTTAAGACCCTTTGTTGTTCTTTTCTTTGGCTTTATCTTCACCAGCTGAGACTTCTGCATGCACAATCTTCTAAAAGGACAAAACTACCCCTTCCCCATTATTGCTATTACTGTTGTGTCATACTCCCTCTTCATCACGTGCTCTTGCTTGCTTGCAGCTAATCTGTCCGTGACCCTCGCTTTTAATAGATAGTACTTTTTCAATTGTTTTTAATTGTAATAGTACAAATAATGCATCTTCATGCTGCTCATTTGTTTTACTACCCACTCGATAACTATGTTCCTACCACACCTTAAGTACTTAAGATAAACATCTAAATTTCATTTGCATAAAATATATTTTTAAAGAGAACTGAGAAGTTAATCTTAAATTTAATTAAATCTCAAATTAATTATTAATTTTATAGTTTATTTAAAAATCAAAATTTATGAGATACTTTAGGATTTCATTAAAGAATAAAAAATGCTTAAGTTTGTGATTATAAAAAAATGTGTTGTTGTATTTGGATTTAATAGAAGAGACTAATTCTTTCAAATACATTGAACTAAGATTTTGAATTTCAAAAGAGAGGTGTAATATTTAGTCTCTAATACAATTTTCTTTGAAGAAGTACAGTTGTATAAAAAATTGTGCATAAGGAAATATTGATGTTTCAGTTTAATTGATAAATTTTAGTTTAAATTTGAATACGTAATTATTCTAAATATTCAAAAGAAAATACTTCATCATAATAATATTCTAACTCGATTGGAATTAGCATCTCTTAATGTGTGCTGCATAAAAATTATGTCATCAATAATTTTGTTTTTATTTTTCTAACGGTCCAAATTTCATCAGTTGGAGACTAAAGAGAATATTTCAGAGGTACACGCCATTGTTAATAAGTCAACAACATCAATGTGTCTTCAATTTCTGCAACAATTCACCTCACATGCATAAATAATTCAATGAGCATTGGTGGACGTTTGATGTGATATAAATTTTTTTTTTTTAAGATATTAAATATATTTATTTTAGTTTAATATTTTCCATATGAAAATAAAAGCTATTCCGACATTCTAAAGACTAAAAGTATTGATTAAATTCCTAGAAAAAGTATTGATTGAAAAAATAAAATTGATTCTATTATAAACATTTACTATTACTGATATAGTTTTACGATAGTTTTTAAGAAAAAATATTTATTACTAGAACACATAAAATAATAAAATTATTAAAATACTTTTTTTAACAGAAAAACACTTGTTAATAGGACACAAAAATAATAAAAACACTATAGGAAAAATTAAGTCAAAATAATGATAAATTATTAAGATAATAATTAATACTATTATCTTACAATATTGGAGATATAAAATAAAATAAATCTTGCTAAGAAAAGTTATGTGTACATCTATTAAAGAATAATAAATACAAGTGTATTAGGAGTATATTGGAAAAAAAAAGAGAAAAAACTCAATTTCGATTCATTACTTAGGAAGCTAGTTGATATTTACGCAATAATTTTTTTTACTATAACGAACGGAGAAAAAAAATCATAGAAAAAAAAAAAAAATATATATATATATATATAGTTTTTAATTGACAATGAAAATTATAACATTTAATTTAAATAATTAATCTCTTCTAGTTAAAATTATTTTTTGAATTCACAATTGGATTTTATATTTCTTATTAATACCTTTTATATTTATTATATAATTATTTCTCTTTTTAGTTATAATAAAATATAATTAAACAAAATAATTAATGTCATTTGAAAATGTCAAGTGAATAAAGGTAATATTTTTTCCTTCCAATCAAACCGAAATAACCAGAGAGAATAATTTTTGTTTGAAGTTTGGAATAAGAAGATGAACGCCAAGATTGATGACCCTTGAGATTTCCACCAAAAGTCACGTGCATGCCATCCACCCAATATAGGATCTTGCAACTTGGGATCCAGTGAGTGAAGATCCCCGTGTCACTGGAAGCGGCGTTCGCTTTCCGTGCAGGTTAGAGAATTTGCGTTTTCATGATCTAAAATGCGCCCGGCAGAATCGCGGAGACGACACCGTTCGGAAGTGGGCTCCTTCTCCACGAAGTACGAGTTTCCCAATGGAGAGATAAATGACAACTTTTTAGTCTTACCATACCAAATAGTACTAATAAAAAAGAAAAAGGAGTAATAAAATGTTGAATCTTATTAAGGGTCTTTAGAATATTAATTAATTTAAAAAAAATGATAAAAATTATAAGAACATAAAAAATTATAAATACTATAATAGTTTTATGTATTTTAATATAAAAAATTAATTTTTAATCAACATTTTAAGAATACTTATGCGTATTTGTCTAAAATATTTATGTTCGTTCATACGCGTGAATTAGGATGGGTCCCACTCCGGTTTGCAGGGTAACGGCGTTATGGAGGGACGTTATGAAGAGAAAGGAAAAGAGGGAGTGAGATTAGACTCCGTGAATAACGGGGACCCAGCTTGGATTGCGGGAATTGACATGAATGGTGGGGTCCAACATGGGTAACGGCTATTTGGGTGATGACCTGGACTAGAAGAGACAGCATGTATCGTCAGCTGTCAAGCACCAAGTTGCAACTTGCCCTTCAAGTTCCACGGAGGTTGATGCATGTATATTCTGAAAACTATAGGAACAATGATAAATGTGGCAAGTAGGCATAGTAACGAGACGGGTCGGGGGTGGTTTTTACTTATATTACCTCCACCCTCGTCCCTCAAAATTACTCTTGTCTCTGTCTTTGAAAATTGATGGAGCTAAAAAAATTATCCCCACTCTTGACGGGGGTTGATTTTTCCCGCTCCGCTCCATCCCCGAATACTTAAAAATTGTTATTAAAAAATTAATTTTAAACAACAATTATAACATAAAATTTGATCGCGCTAAGTCTCAAATGTATGTAATTACAATAAAATTTTAACATTAGATGTTTATTGCTGGAAAATAAAATTAGTTATACTCCTAATGCTTGAATAAAATTAAGCCTTTATTCCAAGGTATTCTACATATATAAAAGTATTTTTGTAAATAATTAAATATAGCATGGTGGGGGCGGGGGCGAGGCGGTTATCAGCATTACCAAAACCGCCCCCACCCCCGAATTCAACAGGTGGGGAAAAATCGAACTCGAACCTGAAATCGGTCAACTCGGTTTTTCCCCGTTGACATCGGGGCGGGTTCGGATGGATGCCCACGGATGTTGTTCAAGTTGTCATGCCTAGTGCCAAGTTCAAAATATAAACACACTAAAATGTCACGCGTATTAATTTTTAGACGGTCATGCGAGCTCATTTGTCTCACACCCGAGCGAATTATATGTGTTGATGTGGCATTATTTGGTTGGAATCGGTATTTTGTTGGATCACTTATTTTGTTACATTTATCGGACAAAAACGAGCAGGACATGACAGACATGTATGAATTGGTAGTGATATTGATTATATAAACTTCAAATGGTCATAATTTTTGATCGAAATGTCCAATCGATGTGTATGATTTGTCAAAACGCTCAAAATTAAGAGAAGAAGACTTAGGCAAATTCTCGAGGGGGATTTGGTCAATTATTTTTTCCAAAAGACGTCTTTAAGTAGGTGAAAATTAGGATATAAGATTCAATTATCCAAAAATTTACTTGTATTTCTACTTTTTTAATTATTTAATTAGTTAATTTAATGCTATTTTTTAATTTTTAATTACTTTTATTAATTTCGAGTATTTTGACACATCGTACGCTTCGATTAGTGATTTCTATCAAAAGTTACACCATTTTAAGTTTATATAATCAATATCATCACCAATTCAAGCATGCGTGACACGTGTTCCAACGACTTTTTTTTCGTTGCCATATATTTCGCTTGCCCCCTAGTGAAATACGTAGTGTTTGCCATGTGTTCTGTTCATTATTGACCACCTATTTTGCTGGACCTTGTAGCGAAATACGTGGCCAACGAATTGACGCTACATTATCTGACATAATTCACTGGGACGTGTAGTAAATTAACCCGCATGGCACTCTAAGAATTAATACTGTTTGTGTGATATTTTGGTGTTTTTTATTTGGAATGTGGCACATTGGTCACGGTTCCAAAACTAGGCAAACCAAACACAATACTAAAAAAAAAAAAGTTAAATGGGAAGAAATATAAACATTGAAATAAATTTAGTTGTAAGAGACTGATCCTATAAAATAAGTTTAAATTTTATTGTTGATATAAGGATTATGTTGATACATAATTTACAAATATTTTTATAAACTCAATGAATCTTAATATATGTTATTTTCTTGTTGAGTTTTAATACTCAATTGATAAATATTATGTCTTCTTATTTAATGTTTTTTTCTTTTTATTTTATTATGATGTTTATCTTATTAATATATTTTAATTATTAAATACATAATTTAGTATATTTTAAAGAAGCCATTAATTTCATAATTTATAATTATTCTTATTGAAAAGGTAAAACATAATTACAATTTCATTTAAGAATTTTAGTGATACTAATAAATGAAAAACATTATTATGGCAAATTATTAGTACATTCTTAAATTTTGAAAGTAACAAATATTTTTAAATTGTTTTTAAGGAATATTTTGAAACAAATTAAAACATGAAAAAAGATGTATGATATAAGATGAGACGATAGATCATAAAATAAACAGAGATCAAATTCAATACAGTGTGAACATAAAAAAACTTTTCACTATTACTTGATTAGAAATTATTATAAACATGATTTTTACAATAATTATGCTATAAATATGTATATTGTTTCAAAAGAAATATTTTGCTAAATATAATTAGACATTAAATATAAACACATCTCTTAATTAAAAATGAATTATTGGTTCATTTTCTTACATGCAATAACTTAATAATTGAACTAATTAAGTAGTAATAATTAATAATTTATAAATTTGTGAGGACGCTACTTATTCAATATTCTTTAATTTGGTAAAGAAGTTGCTGTAATAAAATATAATAAGAGGACGTAAAATTATTTTGATCATCAACTTCATACTCCATAAAATCTAATGCTTAGATGAGCTAAGCTTATGCTTAACTGACATGTATATGAATCATGCGTTTTGATTGGGTGGCGCGTCAAATTCGCCGCCAAGGAAAATTGATGGTCACGTGGCGAGCTCACTGAGGCGCCGAATTTTGAACGCTTGCCCACGCAATTCTCATTCCTTCGGAGCCTTCAACTTTTCCTTCCATTTAATGCCCTCCGTATCATTTCTATTCACGCATTTGACACGGGTCATTAATGTCTTTCTACCTTGAATTCAACTGTGACACGCTTGGAGACAAGACCTTGATTGCCTCACCCAGAGTGCACACACATGCCCTAATTCCAAATTTAGCCATATGAAGATGTATTTAATATAATTTTAATAATTATTATATTATTTTTATAATTTGATATAGGAAATGATTTTTATTGATTAAATTATTGAATTATTTATATATTATTAAAATTATTCATATTAAATTTTGTCATAATTAAATAATGTATATTTTAATAATTTTAAAATAATTACATTATCTCATTTAAATTTATATAAATGAAATAATAAATAATTTTAAATTATATGAAGTTTTACATATATAATTTATGTGAAATTTTTTTAATTCAATAGTACTTTTTTTAAGTATTATTCAATTAAAAATTATAAAATAATATAATAAAAAGTATATTATTATAGTTTGATCATGCTTTTTCTTTAAATATACTAAGAATTAAAAAAGATGCAATGTATAAAGTTGTTCTCCTTTTTGAGAGCCAAAAGCTTGTATAATATTATTATCTTCTCTATAATCATTCGTATAGCTCTGCTGTCCTCTACTTCATTTGTTCCTTTTTAGTACTTTTGCATTATTATTATCATGGGGTTTTGCCACTTTATCCCACCCCCAAGCCTTCAAATTTTAAATTCCAAGCTTTTAGTAGTTTTTTTATTTTTTATTTATTTTATAGCATCATAAATCACATTCACCAATGTTTTAATTAATATTTTTTCTAAAAGAAATCTTTTGAGGGGCTAAAATACAAGTGTATTCATCCGTTCAATGAATTATGAAAATAGTAGTTCGTTCAAATTTTGAAAAAAATTAAATTGAAAAGTAAAATGATTATTATACTTAATATTTTACTTCAACTAACATGTTATTTTAACCACTTGCATAAAAAAGCTAGTTTTATTAAACAAAGAATTGAATGAGTATGTTACCAGACAGTAGACAAATATAAACTTGAGTGTACAAAAATATTATTTTTTGTCTAAATAAATCCAAAAACTCAAGGTACTAGGTTAATTGGTCTTGGTCTTTCTATAGATTATAAAGGACTTATTTAATCGTATTTAAATACAAGACTCCGGGTACTACGTCATATTTTTTTCTTTTTCTTTTCAATACAAGACTTATTCACATTCTACGTTGAACTCATAAGTCATAGATAACATTTATTTATTTATTTATTTGAATGAGTCCTTCCTGTATACTATTACACTTGAAATTCTTTTCCAAATATTCAAGTGTCAATTAAATATTTTTGCTATTTGCTATAACTAGTTTTAGCCTCATTTCTAAAAGTAGTTTTGGAAAAACTATTTGCTTTCGTATATTAATTATAAATTATAAATTTAGTTCTATGTTATAAATTGAAATACATCACTTATAGAATGAGATTTTGTTTTTTTCTTCTCAATTAACATTCTCTTAGTCACTTTCTTCTTTCATTTAATGTACATTTCATATATTTTCTCTACAAACAACAAAAACAACTTTTTTCTTAATCATCTCAAATTACTTTCTCTTATATCTATCTTTAAACACGCTTTATCTTCTTAAACACTTGTCTCTCTCAATTTATCCTCTTTTATATAAACTTTATATTGAATTTTAATAATGTTTAAAGTTAAATTATCAATAACTAAAAATACTTATATCACAATTTAAATTTATTCACTATAACTTTAAGATGTAATTTAAAATACTTATTTATTTTAAGTTTTAATTAATAAAAAATGTTCCGGTGTCGAAATGAGAGGATAAAAAAAAGTTTATTCAGTATAATTTTGATTATATAAAAAAATATTTTAATAATATAAGAACTAAAACATTACTTACAAACAAATGTACACATGGCTTACTAAGAATTAGTTATTAATCTTTTCTAACATGCATGAGGCATATTACTGATAAAAAAACATGCATGAGTTAAATGAACGTTTAGTAATTAATTTGATAAAAATGAAACATAAAAAAACTGCAGAAGAACAATTTTCCCTGTCCAGATTCATTTTCTGTTTCAGTTCATAAATTTATTTTCTGCAGAATGTAAACAGGGTCAAAAGAAATGAGCGTGGCTTAAGGCAGAAGGGGACAGAGGGGATATGTTAACATTAGAACAGAGCCGCGTATTGAAGCCTTTGTCAACAAGTCTTTGTACTCATCGAAAACAAGCCAGAAAAATACATTACACACCAACAGAGAGAGAATAATACCAATAAATCATACAGCTGAGAGCTTATTGTACAATTTGTAACGTATTTCTCATTTTCCACATCCATTTAATATTCATAAATGAAAATGAGAGTTTCAATTAAGTACTACATTTCTCTTAAAGGAACTTCAATTAAAATAAATACTGTAGTATTTGTCTACATTTGGACACAGCTCAACACAGTCTCACGAATACAAATAAGCTTCGTTTGGCTGTCTTTATCTCTTACCAAGCCCTTTTCGCCTCCTCTATCGCTTCTAGCTGTAGAGATTACTATTATTCCAAGCCTCTCTCTTTCTCTCATCATCCCCCTTTTCCTTCTTCTTCTCTTCCTTGCACCACTTCTTATATTATCTCATAAAAATCACTCTGAGAGAAACACAATAATCAATCATGGAGGGGTCTCACATGGGGTTGTTGCTCTTCTTTTCTTCCATACTTTTTGCTGCCTTCCCTTCTGCCTCCTCCAGAAACTTGCCCATCATACCCTTTGATGAAGGCTACGCTCCCTTGTTTGGGGACAGCAACTTGGTCATCCATAGGGATGGCAAATCGGTCCATCTTTCACTCGATGAGAGAACAGGTTTTTTTTTCTTTTCTTGTTTCCTTTTATTTTTTGCCATCCTTTGTTTTTGCTTTGGCAATCTATGTGGGGTTGTCTGTTTTTCGTTGAGATGGCGATTTCTGTGGCTAAAGTCTTCACCTTTTTGTTTTTTTTTTCCCTTTCCACTTCTGGGGTGTGTTTGCAGGTTCAGGATTTGTGTCGCATGATCTTTACCTTCACGGTTATTTCAGCGCTTCTATTAAGTTGCCTTCTGATTACACTGCAGGAGTTGTTGTTGCCTTCTATGTGAGTATTTTTGCCTCAATTCGGTGATTATATGAAAGTGATACCCTTTTTCTTTTTTATGTCCCATTTAAAAAAAAAACTCAATCAACCATCGTCATCACCAGCATACGTGTTTTTCTGTTCAACTAAGATTTCTCCTTCACCTCAATCACCAAGCTTTTTTTTGTCTTTTGATACCATTTTTTTCCTTTGTGTATTTTATATCACTGCTAGTATACTTCAATTAACTAGTAATTTTTTTTGTGATTTGATAATAAATCACGTAGTTCTTAGTTCTCACTTTCATTTTTACCAATGGAGAATGAAATTTAGGTTTTCAGACATTTTTCAAAACAAAATTTAAGGAATTCTTGGCAAAAGTGTGCAGTTTTGTTTGTTTGAACCAAAAGGGTCATTGTTTCTAGTTTTGGTTTGAAGTCTTAAGTTGCATATCTGGCAAATGGGAAAACAGTAATTAATTTATTTCATCACATTATCTATTTGCAGATGTCAAATGGTGACATGTTCCAGAATAACCATGATGAAATCGACTTTGAGTTTTTGGGGAACATTAGAGGCAAAGACTGGAGGATTCAGACCAATGTTTATGGCAATGGTAGCACCAACATTGGCAGAGAGGAAAGATATGGTCTCTGGTTTGACCCTGCAGATGATTTCCATCAGTACACTATTGTCTGGACAGAGTCTCAGATCATGTGAGTCTCTATGTACATATACTATATTTGGTTCTATTTTGCATGTTATACACTTGACTATTTTATCTACAACTTCTCTGTTATAGTAATTTTTTTCCATCATTCTTATTTGTTATGTTACTTTACTATTACCTCTTATTCTCATTTTGCATGTCCTAGATTTTATTGTTTTGATTGGTGATGTTATATTCAAAAAATTTCCTGTAGTTTTCTTGTTCCCTTTACTAAATCCCCTGTTTGATCAAACAACCTGTTTTCCTCCCCTCCTGTAATGGTGTTTTGTATTATTGTGATGCTTTGGCTACTTGGTTATAGATAATGAATAAAATCAGATACTAAGGTAACTGATATTTCAATTTTAAATGGTATATATCCTTTTAGCACTCAGAATAATTTGTTTTCTCTACCTAAACTCATAAGGCTGTAACTAGTATGTTCATTGCATGGATTTTTGTTTTTCTTATTCAACTATGCTAATTTCTACTTTTGGATGTCACTTGTTGCTTACTTATTTTCATAATTGCGTTCTTGCTTATCCATGTGCAGATTTTATGTGGACAATGTTCCTATTAGAGAAGTGACGAGAACAGAATCTATGGGAGGAGATTTCCCTTCTAAGCCAATGACTTTGTATGCAACAATATGGGATGCATCTGATTGGGCTACCAATGGAGGCAAATACAGGGTTAACTACAAGTATGCACCCTATGTTGCTGAATTCTCTGACCTTGTCCTGCACGGTTGTGCAGTGGATCCAATTGAGCAGCACATGGCCACGTGTGACAATGCTCAAAGCTCTGAGGCAACAATTCCTCCTTCTGGTGTTACACCAGCACAAAGAATCAAAATGGAGAATTTCAGGAAGAAGCACATGACATACTCCTACTGCTATGACAAAGTCAGATACAAAGTCCCTCCTTCAGAGTGTGTCATCATTTCCCAAGAAGCCGAGAGGCTGAGGAGGTTTGATCCCGTCACGTTCGGTGGTGGCCGCCGTCACCATGGAAAACGACACCGTCGCAGCAGAGGAAGCCAGACAGAAACTGCTGCTTCATCATTTTAAGAGGGTTCCATAACTTCCATTTATCCTTGATTTAGTTTCACTCCCTGGGGTTTATTTTTTCTTCCTTTACCTTTGGTGTATAGAGAGGAGGGGCATAGAATTCTTGAATATGATGATAGTTTTGATATGGTGGTTATTGCTGGTGGTGGGGTATGTGTATAGTTCATACCTTTAGGTTCTCCCAGGTAATTTGTTTTTATCATTTATGTCTTATGGTTTACAAATTGAATCCGTTGATTATTGTATTTAAACCACACCTCAGTGTTTCAATAAATTATTTAGCATCAGTTATCTATGGAATGTTAGGTATGGATTATTTCTTTTAACTGCTAATCATCAAGTATGTAAAATGTTGGTGCAACATAATTTTTTTAAAATTATCTCTCGTCCACAATTGTCCAATATACACACACCTGTCTGATAGTTTATGTGGTCATATTTGTCAGTTAGACTTGGACATGACAGTTATTTAATCGATCTTAATGAGAATCCAAGGTCAAGTTGCTGCAGGTCCTCCACTTAATTTTGACCACAGTTTGTCTTGACTTTTTTTCTTCCATCTGTTTTGGTACTTTTGTAACGTTCTGTTGTATTATGATGGATTGAATTGGGTAGTTGAGATCTCTATGGAAACATTATGGCTAGTTTTTGTTGACTTGTGTGTCTGTTGTGTTTTAAAAAAAACATTTATTTTTCACTTTTTAACAATTGTTCTTGGCATCTCTGATCTCACTGCATCTTGGTAATTACTAATTGAGATTTCACAACAATAATTATTATCAAGTAGAAAGTTAATTATAATAGACTGGACTATGAAACGGGGGAAACGAGTTATGAATTTCAAGAACATATTGTAAATTCAATATAAGTTTTTTTGCGAGATTAGGATATCAATGCAGGTTACTTAATGTTAAGCATTTTTTGGCCCGCCAAAATATTTGATGAAAGGTAATTTAATCGTAAATTTTTTAAGAAATCTCCATGTAACTTTGTAAATATGATTGATCACTATCAAATATCAATTTGTTAGATATCCTAGTAAATGATAAAAAAAATTCGTACAAGTAACTTATCGGTGATCCGCTCCTCTTTTGAAAGCAATTTGGAAAAGCGATTACACCTGTCTGTATAATATAAAAAAAATTCATAGTAAGGCGATTTTATCTAAGGTTTTCCTAGAAAAGCAACATTGCTCAATTGCTTTAATTAGATTGATTAATATTAAAGCAAATATTATTCCGGCATCTTGTGCTTTACCTTGTAGACATTCTTTTACGCTTTTCTTAGGAAAATGAGGGAGACATTTAATGATTTACTTACCTTTTGTCCCCTTTCATTATATTAATAATATAAAAATTGTTCAATTCTTTGTCACAAATTATTTTTTATATAGTACGCGGGTCTACTTTATATATATATATATATATATATACACCTCTCATGCATACGGGCGTATTTTCTTATCTAATCACTCAAGTAATTATTTAGACTTTTAAATTAATCTTTTTTAAAGATGACGAGTACCTTCTTATCCAATCACTCGACTAATTTTTTAGATATTTAAATTTGTTTATTTTAGACTAGTTTTTTTACCTCTTATGTTTTTTTCCTTCATTATTTTAATATCTAATATTATCAAGTGACTTATGTTTATTATCTAATTTTCTTTTAACATCTTTGGCAAAGACCTTGGACAAAAGAATCTTTGGACCAACCTCTACAACATTTTCAACTTGGCTCTAGTGAAAACATTCTTGACTTGACCTCAACAAGGAAATCTTCAGCCCAGTCTCAACCAACACATTCTTGACCCCGACATCTTGGCTTAATCTCACAAAACATCTTTCAACCAAGTATTTCTACTCAACCGAACCGATATTCTGAGCTGACCATTTTAATTGTGACTATTTTTTTTTTGGATAAAGATTTTAATTGTGACTTGAGTGCATGTTTTGTAATCTGATAAATCTAACGTTAAATTACGTAGTATATTCAATATGAAACATAACTCTGACACAACCTAAACATGTCTTTATTAACACGATTCAAAAGTTTCGTAAGCAGAGTTTTTTATGTAACAAAAGAAATATTTTCGTCAAAGCATTAAAAAAATTGAAAGACATCATTCATATCATATAATGAATAAAAAATATGTTACTTAGTTCTGCATAGTCAATTCCGCGGGTAGGTATGAAGTACAAGCGGATACGATGCAAGATTTCTTTCTTTCTTTACGGTATTATGCATTACTAATTACTATTAATTATTGCATCTCAAATTATTTTTAATTAATAATGCATTGTGGAAAAATACTCAACTAAATATTATTCATTAAATCCTCATCAAATATCACATAAGGGTTTGTTATTAATTTGAACACGGAATTTATTGAAATAAGCTAAGAAAAAATTATTTTGATAAACTACTCCCTCTAATCTTAAATATATAAAAAAACATCATTTTCTTGATTTCAAATATTAAAAAATTTTAATTAACTTTATCTTATTTAATGCTACTATATATAAAATATCATTCATTAAATTAAGGTCTTAAGTTCAATGATTATTTCTTATTTTTGATATCAAGTTCTGAAGGATAAGTTAAAAAATATTTTTTAAATGAAATTTGTACAATTAAATGTGATAAGTTAACCTTCTTAATTAGCGAGACATATTTTTTTAATATTTGAGACAGGAGAGGGTACACTAAAAAAATTGTTGAAATAATTTTGAAAAATTATAAGAGTTATTATTGAAATAAGTTTTCCCTATAAGTTTTTTTGAAAGCTTAATATATATGTGTGATTAATTAAATATTTAAATTACACATACTTTAAATAAATGAAATAAAAAGTACTACTAATTTAGGAGTTAATAAATAATTTTTTATAAGAAATTATAGCTCGATTATATTGATAACACTTTATGCAAGTTTTTTTTACTTTTAAAATTATTCATGATTTATCATTAATTATTAAATTGATTACAAATGAATGCAATTTGTGAAAAGTTTATAGACAAGTAGAGTTTTAATAGTTGCAATGAATCCATTTGTAAACCACAATCCTGTTGTTTGCCAACCAGGTTTGAACTGGAGGAGGCAAAGGCAATAGTCAACTTCCGTCATATTCATCCATCATGAGCCACATATGACTCATAATTATTCCAGAATCACTCACCATATATTATTGTCACTGAAATCCTTGTGGTGCCAAATACTACTACTGCATATTTCCATACTGGGACGAAATCAAAATCTCTTCAACTACTACTGCCAACTTGAAAGTTTATCACGGAATCAATTCCATGGCCTCCACAAAGATTTGGACCTTTAAACTTGTGACTATAATACACTATCCTGTTCTAGTGATATTGCATTGCATTCATAAGTGAAGCCTTCGTTCAAAGAAGCATATTGTTATAACATGAGTTAAAACTTAAAAGAACATCTGATTTATATTTTGTTTCTACCCGCCTTTTAAATAGTTGCAATCAATCCATTTCTAAATCTTTTTTTTTCTTTCATAATATTTCCATTATTAATTTATTTCCCCATTTTTTCGTAATTGGCTTCCTAAAAGTTTTGTCCTCCTAAATATCATTCAATTCCTTTGTATAAGACATCACAGTATGACGAATTTCTTCGTTTCAAACTGTATAGTAACCTTTTTCTCTCTCTTGTTTTTGTAGAATTTAGATACATTTCAGCTTGAGGTTTTATTCCCCAGCAGGCATTAGTTAATACAGTGCTATGTTTGAGTTAGACTAAACTATTCCCTTATGGCTTCGTATACACTTTCAAAGCTAAAACTATATATGTTTTCGTTCATGTATGTAATGTTAATTACCCAAGGCCACAATATTCTTCAATGAACCACTAGCTTCCTCTCATTCTATTAGCTTATGGACAATTCCCTTGCCTTCGTTTTTTTATTTGTTATATAATGCTATTGGGATGAAATTGTACTCCATGTAATTTTGAAAGACCAGTGAAACTTAAGTGATAATTGATTACAGAATATGTAAAATTAAGAATTTAAGATAAAGGCAGGCTAAAAAAAAATGAAATGAACTTCAAATCATGTGGAGTAACTCTTTACAGCTAGCTAGGACTGTTTCAGACTTTCAGGTGAGTATTTCATTTAATGTGATCTTAATTAAACCACCAAAGTAACGAAACTTCCTTTTTTTTTTTAACCCAAAGCACATGATATTAAGAGTTCAACCTATATACATTAACAAGTAGCAAGGAAATTAAGTAGGACAAGATAAAAAGGGTTGGAAAGATCTGAAATTAAAAAGGCCTATTAATTGCACAAAGCGTGACTTACCTGAAAAGGTTTAAGAGATGGTGGATATGCAACCTTACCCCCTAGTGCGAAGAAAATTTCTATGATTTGAATTTTTCACTTCTAGGTCCAAAGACTTTGCCCTCTCGGAAAAACTATAAGAAAATTTATTTCCTGGAAGAGATCGAGATTTAATTTGACAAAACAGGTAACCGAATAGGTTAATCTAGGGGGAATTACACTTGGTAGGAGTTTATTTAGGCTTACGAATGTAAGCTCTTTGAAACTTATTTCAATAAATTTCACAGTTAAACTTAAGATCGATCAAGCTCTAATGTGATAAGTTCGTATTGAATACCACTTAATAAAGTTGTTTGCCAAAATGTACGTGTTCCGTCTAGAAAAATTACTGGCAAGTACCAGAAGTTATACAGAGAATAAGTTACTTTATTAGGCTAGCTGACAAAAATACTTCAGGTTTTTATATATAGATAGGGAATGGACAGGAAAATCTTGACTTATACAGTCAAATACACCATTTATCAAGAATGAACCTTATTACACTAGCTACATTCCAAATAAATAGCATGATGATAATTTATCCCCTCCTATATTATTGAAACCACACCATTTTTGGTAAGTTAAGCCACTATATGTATGCTTCAAACTGATAAATTAATCATCAAGTAACAATACTCAAAGCTAATTTATTCTTTGTAGGAGGATATTCTTTTATGTTTGATTTATGCATTGAAAGCTAAAACATCCCATCATTCAGTTCAAGATATGTTGTACACTTATGCTTATACAAATAGTACAATATTATAGTTGATATATAAGATGTTGGTTGATCTTAGTGCACAATAAGATAATTAGTGGAGCAGCCTCCAGGAACTACAAGAAGGTACCTGTAGATGCCTATATTTCTGGTATTATAATATAAGAACATCCTCTACCCAAGCTGTTACGTCTAGCTAGGCTCTTGTTCTTCATCAGGAAGTGTCTCCTTTTCAATGACAAGGCTGTAAGGCAAGAAAGGACTGAAAATGACATCGTGACAATGAGGCCAAACAATGTCAGAACTAAGGAATAGCATAGACTGAAGAGAATGTAGTAGTTGAATAAATAACCAACAACCAATTATATGACAATATATCTAAAAATTGAAAATTTTAATTTGAATTAAAGATGTTGTTGATATGTTATTGATATCTAAAAATTACAAGCAAACAAATAATATCATAAAAATAACAAGCAAACAAATAATATCATGATACAAACCTCAAATAAGACCCTAAATAATATCATAATACAAACCTCAAATAAGACCCTACTATGATAATATTAATCCAGCAAATAATCCATCTTCTCCATTCTCATCATAATACACCAAAGAATTTTTTTCCATGCATGACATCAAAAGGAGAATGTAAGGGTCCACCCAACAGAAAATGAGGCCAAAAAAATGATAAAGGTTAAAATGCAGGATATGCTTGCTGCTGAAAAATGAAACCCAAGTTTCCACATGTGAGAAACCACAATAAACCATAATAGAAACAGGGTAGAAGAGAGAAAAATAGGGAAAGCTAGAAATTAGGCAATTGAAAACTGATTGTTGATTCAACTAAAACACTGAGTCAGTAGTTATGCTAGCTAGTCACACAGCCAAGTATTATGATTTATGACAATTGTCTACAGTTGTATATATCACCAGTCTTAACTAGTAAAGATATGTTTGAGTTGGCCTTCAGTTCAGTTGAATCTGAATGACCACAGTCCGCAGAGACATGGATTCGCGTTGGAAGTATACTGTAAAGCAGAAAACGAGTAATGGTGTGTTTGTTTTAGGTGAATCCTTGTGTCTCCTTGAATTCACGTTCATCGTGGTTCAACAGAAATACGTATAAGCTATATGACTGATTAACTTTCTAACTCGTAGGTTGATAAACTAACCATGACAAGAGAGAATGACATACTTTTTTTTATCGACAAATGTTAGTTATCAAATTAATCGAATCCATGACCTTTATGCTCTTTCCTTCTCTCTTAAGTATCCAACTCACCTTATACCTTCATAATGACACACTCTAACACACCAGTAAAATGTAATGATGAACAACACACAAATATATCAAGAAAATATTACACTCAACTTATATGAACCAAATATATCAATGGCTAAATTAAACGCTTGGCTGAATCCTAGAAGAATCACCTCCAAAAGTTGTCAATGCACTTCAAACCCATGCACACACCAAACAAAGGTATATTTGGCCCAAGTTCCACAACCGTTTGCAATGGCTTGTGTACGGGTCATTGCAAAGACTATTCTAATATTTATAAGTAAAACAGTTAACCTTTATTATGAGAGAGTGAGAATAGAGGCCAATCATAATCATGAAAAATTCAGATTAAAAAATAGTCACGTAAATTTCTTAAGTGGTCATGTAATCATTAAATAACTTTTAATCTTATCTATAAATTCATATTTACTCTTTTTAGCCTCTCATACAAATGCTCTTGTCATTTGATGTGTCACACACACAGTCATATAATTTTAGTGAAGCTATTAAGATTTGGGAGAAGGAATTCTATGATTGAATTGAGTAATGGACTGAGTTCATAATACATGCATGGCTCATGTACGTATATATACAGATACAACTCTCGTAGTGAAAGGCAATTGAATCAAGCTGGTGTAACTAGTTCTGACCATAAAGAAACTAATGGTTAACAAAAAATAATAAAAACACCATTATTCATTTCCCAATACCCCGCACAAGCTTAAGGGTGTATTTTTTAACACGCTCAACTTAGCAAGGAAATGTGCAAAGAAAGAGTGAAGGGTCCAATCTAATGGCTTAGTGAAGTTGACAAGTTGATTGCTTGAGAAGAATGAAAACAAACTTGGACTGAAGTTTCTCCAAAACAATGTGACAGTATTTGTCAATATATATGTTTAGTCTATTCTTGAAAATTAGAATTAGAAGCAATAAATGCCTTACTGATTGATTACCACAGTAAAAAAAAAAAGCAAAAATGAAGGAGACATGAAGATTGTGCAGTCAACCACTAACCGATCATTATTTACTTTGAATTTTTCGGGTTGCGTTCGGGTCACGATTATATGATATGATCAGTCCTGCACAGAATATGTTGAATGAGAAATCTTACATCGTTTGAGAAGACTTTAACTAAGATTTTAATTAGGTTGTTATATATTTAAGTGATGTGGTCATGTGGGTACGTTAGTTGTAAACGGTATTGATTTTAACACATGACTTGTTAGGTGTACCTAATTTCTAATTGGGCACGTTTCATAAATTGAATCATGACAATTTTATAATAGAATATGAATAATAGAGGTATTGGTTTAGATCAGTTTTGAGCCATAAAGTATTTGGATCAAAAGATTAAAAAAAATTGTGATTTGATTCAGTTTGGATTGCTTTTTAAAAATAAAATAATAACAAAAGAAAAAAAAACTGATCCAATCCTATAAAATGTTGCTTATTAATTGGATGATGATTTGGTTTTTCCTGGTACATCTTTACCGACAATTTAATTTCCTATTATTCGATGTCTTTAGCTTTAATAATTGTTAAATTTTATAGCATGATCACAGTTACATTTTATATTTAAAGTTTCTAACTCAAGTATGTGATCCTAAAATGTCTGCCTTGTTTAATTTAAATCATCTATACTTGTTGATAAACTTAAATCAACATGTAATACTTTGAGCAGTAATAGAAAGATGAATGTTAGCAATTCTCTTTTTGATATTCTTTTTTTAACATTTTTTTATTAACTGAAATTTATTAAATTTATTAATCGTGTGATGAATCTAACTTTTCATTCAGTATTTTTCTCTTCAAATTTAAGAGTGAAATCTACCTTAGTGATCTATAATAAATTTTAATCAATTAAAAAGAAAATATCAAGTAGAATGTAGCTAACATTCCTCTTATTACTGCTAGCTACATGAATTCTTGAGCTAATAATATATACTATAAAACAACAAATTATTAGTTTTACTTAAACATTGTAATTTTTTTATACTCATAAAAGTAATAACTCATAGTTGTATATGTAAAACATACAAGTATTAATATTATTGGTTACGTTTTGAAATTGAAAATACTAACTGAAAATTGAAGTGAACCAATCAATTATACCAAAATAAGGTCTAAAAAATTTAAAAACAAATCAGTTTCTATCAGTTTATTAATATTTTTAAAACTGGTTTATGATTTTCTTTGGATTAATTGAATTGAATGTGAACCTCACTAAAGAATACTTTTATAGCAACAATGTTTTTTTACAATAAAACCGTTGATATATGTCTTATATATTTACAAGAGACTAAGGATAATTATTTAATAATAAAAATATTTCTATGTAAGGAAAAAGAAAGAAAGAAATTGATATGAAGTAATGTGATGAAAATAAATAAAGACGTACAAAAAATGTAAAATAAATAATTACAAAAAATTGTTATATAAATAATATTACTCTACATATAGAAATTCTAAAGAGAAGCAATAAATATTAAAAATAGGATAATTATAACGTTAAAGTGATCAAACTTTTTTAAAATTAGTAATCTATATATTTCTTGAAAATTATTTTTTTATTGGTTGTTTTGCTTAAACTTGCTATATACAAGATTACAAGCCACATACGAATGCATCGCATTTTTTTATGATATACAGGAGAATGCCAGTATTTCCAATGTAGTAATCCATTGATTGAAGTTGCATAATTTTAATATTAATGATTTTTAAATGAGTCCAACTACGGTATATTGGTTTTTCTAATTTCATGAAATTTAAGCAAAACTAATAATAATAAAATAACGCTAATGGCTCCACATACTACTTTTATTTATTTATTTTTTAGCCAAATACTACTTTAATTAAGTTAAGCAAGTATTACTTATATAAGTAACCCTTTCTATTTATATATGTGTAATGCAATTTGTTATACTAACTAACGCTAACTGCAATAACCCTTTTTGATACTATCAGCTAAAACAGAAAAAGAAAAAACCATTTTTGGTACAATTATTTACTAAAGTAGTTTAAACACATGCATGTTAGAGATGCTTTTAATTTTTAACACGTTTTCATTAGGTTAATGTCAAGGTTGTTCATGTTTGATTTCTTTTTCGATGAAAAAACAACTGGAAAAAAGTAGGAAGAAAGAGAGATAAAAACATTTAAGATTAACATAATGATTATAAAATCAATAATTAATTATCCTAACAAAGGAAAATCAATAATTAATATTATTATTATTATTTTCATAAATTAGTATACATATATTTTAGTGAAATGAAGCTGTGTTTCGAGTTTCTCCATTCGAATTAACTGGTACACAAACACAATTGAATTATAAACTTTCACTGTTAAGAGATTTTGTGGGCCTAGGATAAATGCGCAGGTTTGTACGCGTGGAAATGAATACAGTAATGTGATATTTTTTTATTCTTATTTAAATATACTTTTAATAACTATAAAATAAGGTTTTAATAATTTGATTTCGATCATTATTTTTTAAAAATAACTTTGGGTCTTGTAAATATTTTCTTAAAAAAAAGTATACTTTGCCTTTTCAGTGATGAGATAGTATGCAGTATGCATATACTTGTATTAGTGCACTTGTAATGATTTAAGTAATATAATTAGATATATGTCATGTGATTATTAAGTAGTAATTGGCTTCCGGCTATGCAGCAAACAACTCATGGTTATGGTGGTCTCAACCTGATTGGAATCACATTAATCATTTGTCTTAGCTTAGTTTTTTTTTTTGCCAAAAAAATCATCAAGTAGTAATGAAAATTATTTTAATATTTAATTTAGTACTTATTTATTAAATATTAAGAAAACTTTATTAGAGAGTATAATGTAAGTAAGTCGTATTTAAAAGAGTTCCTCGAAAATCGCAATTGATTATTTAAACCGGTAAGAATTAAGTAAATGTTTGAATTGAAATTAAAAAAATATTGTGTGTACATTTTAATGTAAGTTTAATGAATAAAAATAAAAAGTAAGAGTTTGACAAAATTATTTTTGTTTCAAAAGTAACTTTTTTTATTTATTGAAAATCAAGCATGCCCTGAGAAGGTTGTTTCCAAAGAAGCTCATGCAGAAGAGCTCAATAAGGTATGGCTAATTAATTTACTATTATTCTCAACACGGTACGAATAAATATGCGTCGTAAGCACATTAGTTATTCCTTTTATAATTAGCTCAATCACGTAGGGTAGCCTCAATTAATATTCCAATTCAAATTATATACTAGTACAAATTAGGAGTGTTTGTGATTTTAGTTTACATTTATAATTATTTAAATTTAAATTTAACTGGATTGATATTTGATAATATATGAGATAAGATAGCTTCAATTTTATTTATTGACATAATATATTGATACTAATATTATGTTTGATAAATCACAAATTTAAAAATATAAAAATAAAATTAACATACATTTAAAAATAAATAAAATTTATATAAATATTTTATCGTGTTATGTCAAATATTATTTATTAAGTGAATAGATTTTATTATTAGTATGTAATTATTAATACACATTTAATAAAAATATAGATCAATAGGTCCAGTGGAATGACTCAAAATATAACTAAAACTTATTCTCAAAACATATTGGTTTATTTATTTTTAATTCAAATATGTTAAGATTAAATTTAAGCCGAGTTAGATTAGTGAAATAAAATAGATTGTGAGTACTCTTAATATAAATATCACTCTCTCTTTTTGAAGAATTTCATCCATAAACTATAAATTATTTTATTTTAATGCTCATAAGATGTTAGTGTGGAAAGTTTTATATATCAACTAATAAAAAAATCACAATTAGGGAGATAGCCATAATGAGGTTAGTGATTTCAAAGATGAATTGCTCAAGTATGGTGTAGTTTTGGTCATGCACTTAAAATAAAAACATTAGGGATGAGGATGAGGTGTGTATTTATATACAAACTCAACTCCACTCTTGAAAAGCATGAAGAAAAAAAACATCGAAACTTAATGTGGTCAAAATGGATTTTCTTATCAAAGTCAATTCATAATTAAATGAACACTCACAAGTTTAGGTGTAATTGTCTTGCGTAAAGACACTCATTATATCCGTCTAAAAAATATAAGTTCTAATGTAAATTGCTATTGATAAATCTTTTTTTTATTATCTTTGATCGTTGGAGAATGATGCGTGGGCTTGTAAACATCTAGGAAAGAAATAGATAGAATATATATATATATATATATATATATATATATATAAAATAAATGATATGATACTATCATATGATAAAAGAAGGAAATAGCTTGTAAAAAATAATTAATATGAATAAGATGTTTATATTGTTGGAACGTTCAAATATAACTATTCTACCTTAACACCGTTCTGTATTTAAAGTCTTTAAAATAACTCACTAATTGTTTGTATTGCAGCAAAAGTAAGTACATGTGATTCCACGATAAAATAAAGTGTATATAATTTACCAATGACTTGTTGTGGCTGAGTTTGAATTCTTAAGGTGCTTGATAGAAAATATCTTACTGAAGATTGTTAGCCAGAATTGCAGTAAAAATATAGTGATTAATAAAATCGATTATAGATCACACCTACATGGTATAAAAGAAAAAAAGTATATAATTCATATATATATATATACATATATATATATATATATTTTTTTTTTTAAACACAATGCGTTCCTTCTTCAACCATACGCTTCTGTCTCTGTCAAAGCATACCAATTTTCTCATTTCTCAAGTACTTCATTTTTCTCCTTGATTTGTGGCGCATAACGAATTTGCGGAATCCAAAACCAGAAGAACCGCACCTTGATAATGGCCCTGCCCTAACTTCTCCATTCTATACGTCACGTTGAACATCAAAACTTGTCTCAACAAAAACTTAAAGTCCAGTTCGGGTGGTTTTTCGTTTTTTTTAAATTTATTTTAAAAATAAAAATCAGTTTTAAATTTTAGTTGAGTTTCAGTTTATTTTTTATTTTTAGTTTTGATTATAAATTAAAGATAAATAAAATAAGTCAACTATTTTATCTTATTTCACTATACTATCAAATACTGAGAATGGTGATGGAATGAAATAGTGGTGACAACGATGATGACAATAGTGGTAGAATGGAGATGGTGATGATAGTCGTGGTGGAATGGTGATGCTAGTATTTTAAAATTCAGATTGACTTGATCGATTGAATTGATTCGACTGTGACCTAGAGATCTGATTGGATCGAGTTGCTTAATGGATCAACCATGCATTGATCCTGGTGCAATCCAGTATGACTCAGTCAAGTTTGCAATAAAATTGTTGATTCACTGACCTAGCCTAGGTCATGTCTAAGGGAGGAAACACGCTAGTTCATACAACTCAATTAAAGTTTGATATAAAAATTTATCCTTTTCTAATAAAGATTGAGTCATGCGGATCAATTAGTGACCTAATGGTTTGATCATTGACTCAATGACCAAATGCCTTGATCGAGTCAATCATTGATTTGATTTTTAAAATTATGGGCGACGACGGGGTGGTATAGTGGCAATGGCAACAACAATGTGATGGTGGTGGTGGCGACAATGCTAGTGGTGGTAGTGACAATAATAATGGTGGTGACAACGACAATAATAATAAGATAAAATTAGTAGTAACAGTGGTGAAAATAACTATGGAGGTGACAGCGATAATGATAATGGAATGGTGGAGCCAATAGTGGGGGTGGTGGAGGTGACAACGATGGAGTATAGTGGTGACAATGATGATAGTGATAGTTGTGGTGGTGAGAATGATGACACAGACGATAGTGATAGTGGTATGGTGATGGTGGTTAAAATGTGTTTTTTAAAACTAAAAATTAATTCATGAGACATTTTTTTCTTAATTTTGATGATGAATATGAAATTATTTTGAGATTAAGTTAAAAACCAATTCAACTTTGTTTTTATTAAAAAAAAATTATTTTGAAAATTGAAAAAAAAATGTAATCACTCCAAAGAGAACCTTAGTAATATTAAAGTATCGGTCAAATGGTATTAGAGTACTATTGAATTTCTACCTCTTGCATTAGTATTTGTTTTAGATTTTTTTTACAATTTGTTTTTGATTTAATGAATATCTACAAAGGGGATTTGTAAATATTTATTATTAACTTATTAAAATAATTATTAATAAGATATAAATTTAAAACAAGAAAGACTATGCACAAACAATTTTACATTATCATCATCCAATTAGAAATTATTATTTAAAATAAGTTTATTACATTTTATAAAATTATTTTAAAATATTAAATCAACGTTTATTTATGATTTTTTTATTATTTATGATAAATTTATTAATTTTTATAAAATTATTTTAAAATTTCATATCAACACTAATTTATGATTAAATAAGTGTAAAATTATTTTATATTATAAGTCTTCTACCACTAAATTTTAAAGTTAATATTAAATCTCTATTTAAAATAATTAAAACTGTTCAAATAATTTTATATATCATACGGATGGAGTGTGCGTATCTCAACGTCAACTCATGTCTCCATTAATAAAAACGCGAAGAAAATAAAATAAACTCATAATCTCTATTTATGTGTGAGTATCTCAAACAATGCAACCCGTAATTAATATCGTGTAAAATATGACAATTTTTTTTATTGGTTAAGGCAATAACCTATATAAAAAATAATATTTTACATCAATTATAATTTCAGTATATTTTTAAATTATTTTTTTGTTTTGGCAGCATTCTAAACCTGCAATATAAAATAGACCCAAGGAAATCCGTACAAATTTATCTCTATATAAATTCAAATTATCATTAAAATAACTAATACATGATTTTATGATAATTTAAATTTATATATAAATAGGAATGGTTAAATTACATTTAATTGATCTCAGTATATTTCTTGAGAATTCTTTTTTTTTAATGTTTGGTTACAGTAGAAGTTGCATGTATAAGATTTTTTTACATAAATATCCTTTATTAAAATAGTTTTTTACTCAAATTTCATTACAAATATGATATTTAGCTAATTTAATTACAAAATTTGAATAATTTCTTTTTGGTCTGAAAATTTATATATATATATATATATATATATATATATATATATATATATATGTCGTGATTGATAATTAACGAATTTTAGTTCGTCTTAAACTAAATTCTTATAGAAACACTAACGTTTCAACGACACTTATACGTTGTTTTATTTTTTATTTTTTAAATTATGCAGTGGTTGACGTTTAGATGATAAAGTAGTTGGAAAATTAACATTTTATATATATATATATATATATTACAAATTTCAAAATTAAGGAAAGACAGAATCATGTGAATGAGCACAACAACAAACAAATGATAATTGAAACTTTTGGATAAAGATAAATCGCGACTTAGGATATTTTACATTTGAAAAGGGAGTAATGTAGTTTTTTAATTATATAATTAATTTTTTCTCCCTAATCGAGATTGGAAAAGATAATTTTTTACCTCTCTATAAAAAGTTTCTAAAAAATATTTTAAGAAAATATTTTTTTCACGAATATTATTTTTTCAAATAAATACTAAACATGAAAAATTAATATTTTTAATCTAAGTTTTTTAGAAAATTAAAAATTTCTTTCCTATCAAATCAAATGTCCTCTAAAATCAAAATTCTCATTTTAAAATATGTGTTAAGTTTTCTTTATATAAAAAAATAGTTTATGCAATACAAAAGATCAATATTTATCTTTACATAACTAAATTTTACAATAGAATTAAATTTTGTGATAAATAAATATTTTTAACATATAAATTATATTTTAAATTCATGATAAATAATTTATATTATGATAAAAGTTATTTTTAACTATTTGATACTTGTATTTTTTTTTAAAATATTGAGATTCAATTTAAAATAAAGGTTGAGAATGATAGTTTGAAAAAGATAAATGGTTAAGAAAATTAAATATATAGATGAAGATAATAGAAAAAGGGTTTGAGCATTGAGGTAGTCTATAAAAATTGTTTGAGTCAGTGTTAAATAAAATAAAATTAAAATTTTAAATCAAGAAATATATTTAAGAAAAAATGTATAATACATGATATTAGGAAAATAGCATGTATCTCAATAAGAGTATTTTTTTTTACTGCATCTCAATAAGAGTAATAACAACTCTAAATGTGATTTAATAATTTTTTTAATAAAGACTTCCATTGAAGAATAACTCATAAATGCATTTTTATTGAAGATAACTTTAAAGAGTAGAGAATTAAGAAATACACATGGTAGTATTACTTTTTTAATTGTAAAGTCAATTACTATTCTGAAAGAAATTCAAAGAAAGAAAGGTTAAAAAGAACTATAGTAGTTGTTTTAAAGGCTTAATCTCAAATCAACATGGCTAAATATAGAAAGAGGAATGACCAAAAGCCCCCATTTTCTTCCAGAATATTCTCTGTAAAATCCAAAATCAGCACCCACCAGTCCTCAGATGCACAGCAACAAATATATATAGAGAGAGTGTGTTGTGTCGTGACTTGTGAATATGAGCCACCATTTAAGACTACAACACATGCGTGATCAATAAGCCATACCCTTTGTTCCACATTCTTCATTAATCCCAACCCTAGATCTTCCTCTTCAAGCCCCTCCGTTTGCGTCATCCCAACTCAACCACCACTTCACCCTCATTCCATCACTCACCCTTTTCAAACCCCAGATCTCTCCAATTCACGCTCTTATTGATTTCAACGCCATACCCATTTCATATTATTCGTTTTTTCACTCTTTTTTGGCCTTAATCACTTCTGGGGTGGTCTTGTTTCTAAACAAAATTCCTGCTTTTTGCTTTATTTGTTCTCAATTCTGCGTTTCTTTTAGTGGGGTCCTCTTGAATTGCGCTGTTTTTGTTATAAACTCGTTGTTTTCCTTGCTTAGATCTAGTTGTGTTTGGGTATGCTTTATATGCGGTTGTAGTGTATTGTTGTAAGTGAGTTCTCATGGCAATGCCATCGGGAAATGTGGTAATACAGGACAAAATGCAGTTTCCAAGTGGCGGTGCCGGTGCCGGTGGTGCTGGCGGAGAGATCCACCAGCCCCACTACCGCCAGCAATGGTTTGTTGATGAGAGGGATGGGCTTATTGGCTGGCTTCGAAGCGAATTTGCAGCTGCCAATGCCATCATAGACTCCCTTTGTCACCATTTACGCGTTGTTGGTGATCCTGGGGAGTATGATATGGTCATTGGGGCCATTCAGCAAAGGAGGTGTAATTGGAACCAGGTGCTGATGATGCAGCAATACTTTTCTGTGGCTGATGTGGCGTATGCACTGCAGCAAGTGGCGTGGATGAGGCAGCAGAGGCCTCTGGATCCATTGAAAGTGGGTGCAAAGGAAGTTAGGAAATCTGGTTCGGGATACCGGCACGGGCAGAGGTTTGAGCCTGTAAAGGAAGGTTATAATTCTAGTGTAGATTCTTATAATCAATATGATGCTAATGTCACGGTTACTGGAGGTACGGAGAAAGGGACTCCAGTTGTTGAGAAGAGTGAAGAACTTAAATCTGGTGGAAAGGTTGAGAAAGTGGGGGATAAGGGTTTAGTATCTGCTGAAGAGAAGAAAGGTAAATAATGGGTCAATCAGTCTGTATGTATACATTTATTTGATTATGCTACAACATGGTGAATCTTGGACTGATTGACTGTCGATATTAACAGTGTTTTGTGTTCATTATAATCCAAGTAGTAGTGAAATGAGAGCAACAATTTATAGAAAGTCCGTGGAGATAATCAGATCATTTTATGCATGTGTTTGCATATAAAAATACAATTTTGATGAGGAAAGTAAAATATCTCTTATTTAAGAATCATTGTGTAAAGGCTAGGTACTAGCAGGACTTAGTGTCAAACTAGAATACATGCAAAAGACAATTCATGGAATTGTTGCCGACTAAAAATTCAAATGGTCAAATGTTAAAACTAAGGCTGTTTTTTCTTCTTCTTATGATCTGGTGCCTTCTGCTATCCAATTAATGGAAAGATAGAGGATAAGTTCACTGATCATTAATACACAAGAAATGCCTGCAGTCTATTAACTTCTTTGCTCTCTTGCTTGTGTGAGCAGATGCTATAACAAAGCATCAAACTGATGGCTGCCTGAAGAGCACAAGGAGTACTCAAGGATCTTTGTCCAACTTAGAATCTGAAGCTGTTGTAAATGATGAATGTATGTCTAATTCTAAAGGTCTTCTTCCTCCTGACAATGATGATAATGAAGATATACTATAGATCTTGTTTAACTTAAAAGAGTTTAGGGCAGCAGACTAATGCCAGTTGCATTGCATTCATGAAGTTTAGGAACTGAGAAAACAATATTTGGACTGTACCCATCACCCCCCTCCTTTTGTCACATGAATGCAATATAGTTAAAGTTTGGGTGTGAAATAACACAAATGTAGGTGCTGACTCTTGTTTGATTTAGACATACACTGAGACTCAAATCTCATGCAGTTTATAATCATAGTTTTCTGTGCTGATTTTTTGTTCAATACTAGTATTTGTTTATATCAATCCTTATATTTATAAATCAGTCTTCAATCTTGGATGTGAAGACATTTTTATTTTATTATATTCTCTTGCTCTGTGTAACACACTGACACATGACCTTACCATTATTTAGCACTTATTTTTATATTTTTGAACATTTTAAAATTATTAATTTAAAAATGTTTTTTATATTAATATTTATTTTTTATGCAAACTATCCTGGTACATTAAATTCAACTTCTCAAATCTTAGCTATAATTACTTTTAAATTTTTAATATTAATTTTCTTTTACTTTGAAATTGATTCTTTTTAGTTTTATTTTTTAAATTTGCTCGCTTTCTCTAAATATTTGTGTTTTAGATCCATACTTTTTAGTTAAATGACACTAAACTCTTGTGAAATGTGTTTTTACAGGGAACGATTCACATTCTGTGCAAAATCAACATCAGAGCCAAAGTCTTTCTACAAAAGCAAAAACTTTTATTGGCAATGAAATGTTTGATGGGAAGACGGTAGGTCCTTTAAAATGTTTCTTCACTTTTCTTGATGTCATTATTTCAGGATGGGTATATGCCTTCTCATAAGTTTTCTTTTATTTTTCGTCTATCTTTTATATTCTATATTTTAAGATGCACCTTTGTATTTTTTCACTTTTAGGTGAATGTGGTTGATGGACTGAAGTTGTATGAAGATTTATTTGATAGCACTGAAGTTGCAAATCTTGTTTCATTGGTCAATAATCTAAGGGTTTCTGGAAAAAAAAGACAGTTACAAGGTAAATGTACTATCTGCGTTCTATCTTCAGACTGAAAGATTGTTATTGCTTCCCTTTTTAATAGTACTTGATTCATAGCAAATAGGTGTGGCCATATGCATGGCAGGCCCTTTGCCCATGTTCTTAAAGCTCGAGGTTTCTGTGTAAAAAGGTGGTTGACTTGTATCTATTTTTCTTTGGTTCATCTCAGTATTTGAATAGTCATGGACAGATAATCAGCTTGCACTATTCTCTGTTAATAACAATGAGTAGTATGAGTCATGAGTTCTAATATATAATTTGCTCATGGTAAGTAATATGAATCATAGTATGTTCTTTTCCCAAGCCCAACAGGGGAGTGATTTGATAACTTGCAGTCAGGGGAGTAAGCTGGTTCTCCAATGGCATTTGTACATGAGGATCAGATTCAAGAGGTGAGGGATAGAGAGATAGCAGCAAACCTTGAGCCGGCTATGTTTAGGCCCTTTTTATAACTTCCTTCCTTATCCTTAGTCTTAGTCACTAATGTGTTCATTGGTACTCTAATTATTGTGTTGAGCCCTAGTCCAGAACAGTGCATTTCCTGATATTCGTCTTTTTCCTTACTATTGCTACCATAATTCTATGTCTGTTAATGATTAAATTTTTTTTGAAGACCCAAGAGAATGCATTAGCATACACAAGAATTGGAAATAAGGTTTGCTAGGGACAGACAAGGAGAAAAGGAGCAAAAAGAATGCGTATCACCCTAATACTGTATTTTATCCGAAATCTGCATGTTGGTTGATGCTCAATTTGATTATTGGGCACTTGTAATACATATATGCTGATGTTTCAGATTGATTATTGTATTTTATGTTCTGTGGGGAAATGATTCTTGCTTTTGTTGTCACCATAGATCATTCAAGCTTTTGTTTTAATTTTTAAAAATTGTATTGTTAGTTGCTGAATATCTTTTATAAGCAGGAAGTCAGGCATATATAATTTCAAGAAGGCCCATGAAAGGGCATGGAAGGGAGATGATTCAGTTGGGTGTTCCAATTGCTGATGCCCCAGCAGAAGGGGAAAATATGACAGGAGCCTCCAAAGGCATGTTGTATTATTATTGTGATTTTCTTTATATACCAATCTACTATAGTTTACAAAAGTTTATTATTTGCAGTCTTTTTTACCACCCTTGTAATAATGGTTTTTTTCAACTTTTACTGATTGAGTCTGGCAGATATGAATGTAGAACCTATTCCTTCCTTGTTTCAAGATATTATTGAGCGTATGGTTTCCTCGCAAGTAATGACTGTGAAGCCTGATTGTTGCATTGTGGATTTCTATAATGAGGTTGATTTTTCTATTCTACTTTTTATGAGAAAAGCTAGCAACACTAGTTAACACATTTTTTCATAACTCTATTATTGGGTGAAATTCATGTGAGTCCTACTTTCAAAACCCTATTTAGTAGGTTCCACATGGATTTTATCTAATAATTAATGGTGTGTTGAAAAGGGAATGGTAAACAGTGTATTGCTAGCATTCTAAATTTTTATTTATTGGTATCGGATTTTTTAACCTGACCTGGCATTACAATTGTCGATTGCCTATAGGGTGATCACTCACAACCCCACAGTTGGCCATCATGGTATGGAAGGCCTGTTTATATCCTTTTTCTGACTGAATGTGAAATGACTTTTGGAAGAGTAATTGCCTCAGAGCATCCTGGGGATTATAGGGGTGGTATCAAGCTTTCTCTAGTTCCTGGGTAATGCTTGTTAACCTTGTCTTTTACTATGATAATGCACCTGATATTTGTTCTATAATATTGTTTTTTGAGAAATTACAATTAATGAGTGTAATTTGGCTCTGGTGACCATGATTATATATGTGTAATGCACAAGAGAATTCTCCATTTTATACGGGTGACAATATTCGTCTTTTGTCATTAGTTGGAACTTTACAATTAAAAGGTTTTCCACTATTACTTAATCTTATCACAAGGAGCCCTCTTTGTTTGTTAAGCGGGAGTCTGTGGGACTTGAATGTTTTGGGTCATTCCATTCTTGGAGGTGATTATAAAGTTGGAAAACCTTTGTAGGGCATGCTTACTTTGCTTGTTGCTGTTAACTATTTTGGGAGTAGACTCTAGCAGCATCATGTGCATTCTGGGTGTGCAGAATTCATTGTGAGGGGAGAGCTACTTTTAATGTGCTACACTAGTACTGCAATCTGCAAACCGTTTACCTGTTATGCTGATTCTATACTTGATATCGGATATGATTTTTGGCTTTGGCTATTATAGGTCCCTTCTGGTTATGCAAGGTAAATCCAGTGATTTTGCTAAGCATGCTCTTCCTTCCGTCTGCAAACAACGCATACTTGTTACCTTCACAAAGTCCCAACCAAGAAAGTCACTATCAAGTGATGCTCAACGGCTTGCCTCGACAGCAACATCTTCTCATTGGGGTCCATTGCCAAGCCGATCCCCCAATCATGTCCGTCATCACATAGGCTCCAAGCATTATGCTACACTTCCAACAACTGGAGCACTGCCAGCTCCACCCATTCGACCACAAATGGCAGCTCCGGTTGGCATGCAACCATTGTTTGTTACTGCACCAGTTGTACCTCCCATGCCATTTCCTGCACCTGTGGCAATCCCACTCGGTTCTACTGGATGGACAGCAGCACCTCCTCCAAGGCATCCCCCCTCCCCGAGTCCCTGCTCCTGGGACAGGAGTCTTCCTACCTCCACCGGGCTCAGGTAATTCATCTCAACAGTTACCAGCAGGTACTTTGGCTGAAGTGAACCCAAGCACGGAAACTCCAACCATGCCGGAGAAGGAAAATGGGAAAACTAATAATAGTACAATTGCATCACCAAAAGGAAAAGTGCAAAAGCAAGAATGCAATGGGCATGCTGCTGATGGAACTCAAGTTGAACCAGCTCTAGAGACACGGCAAGATAGCAATGACAAGGCTGCACCATGTCATTGAGCTGTACAATGCTTACAGAGAGAAAGAGAGAAAAGAGAGATAGAGAGAGGGAAAGCTTATCACACGAACATGATAGGCGGTGAACTTGAGTTTGAAGCAAATGTAAAGCGCGGCAACACTAGATATCACTATACTGCAGGGGAGAACAAGGGAAGGAGGTAGAACTTTTGGTTCTCTCTGTAATCCTTTCTTTGCTCCATTCCTTTTTTGTTGTCTTAAAATATTAACTATTACAGGAAGGGAAACCCATTCTTAATTCTAATTTTGGCATTTCCTATCTTAATTATTTTATTTTAATGCATCTTGCTGTTAATATTGATCTTGTGGTAGTGTGTGCGTGTTTCAACTGGATTTGTTAAAACTTAACTAGTTTAAGGCATACAAAATGGCATGTTGAGACCGAATCAAATAGAAATTGGCAACTTATTCTATTGAAAATGGGTAAATCAGCTTATGATATCATGTTCAGTTCCATTTGAAACTTGTCAATTAAATAAATACAACACCAGTGTAGAAACTATTGTAATATTGCCCTACTAGTACTATGTTCCAAAAACCACTAGACATTATCATGTCCTAAACAAGAAGGAAATTGGACATCCAAACCTACATTCTTTGTCAAGGTTTGACAAACAAACCAGTCAACATTATTGAGCTCCTTAATATTAAGATTCTACAAAAAGCACTACAGGATAGAAGCTAACTCTTCAAATCTTTGGAGGACGTTCAAGCTCTTCTGAATAAAATTAGATTTCGTGCCTGTTCAATATATGAATTTATAAAATGATATATTAATTTCATGTTGTGCAGTTTATTGATAATGATATTAAACATTTTGTTATTATTTTAAAAATATTTATATAGAGACGCGAAATCAAACGTAGGCTTAAGAAGTGTTTAATAGTAAACAAACACTTATTTTTTCCCTTCATCATATTTTTCCTTCTCAACTTTCTTGTATCTATTAAGCAGATTCAATTAAAGTTTGGTGAAAAAAATGTATTGTATATATAATCAATCTGTGCAAACATTCCATTTGCGATAAATATGTTGCAAAAGCACATTTCTGTCTTTAAGTAAAAATCTTCGACTTTGAAGTAAGATATCTGAGTGAGGATGAAAGATATTTCACGTATCTATTTATATCTATTGAATTTTATATATTATTTTATTTTAATGGTGCATCCAAAATTGTTTTATCGTGACTTTTTTTTATTTATAATAATTGTATTGTGGTTTGAATCAATAATCTCATGTTAGAATTTGATTACCGTCTAGATCATATAATTTCTTTGTATTTGATGATAGGTTGATAGTTAAGTTGTATTTCATTTAAATATTTAAAATTACTTAAAACATTTTAATATAATTTTAAATGAAATACACTAATAATATAAAAATTAAATTATTATTATCTAATTATCAATTATCATATGTTTTAAAATTATTAATTTTAATTATAGTTTACTTAAAAAAATATTTTAATTTTTTTAATTAATTGAGAATATAATAGTTTTTACGGTCACAGTATATTAAAATTAAACGTTTTTAACATAGCTTGCTAATTTTGGTTCTTTTTAGTTTTTATATATAAACATAAATTTTGCACTTGAATAGCTTAGCCCTAACCCGGGTAAGAAAGGTGGGTAAAGTACGTGACAAAGCGGGTATGCGGAAGCAGTCAGCAATTACGCAGAGAGTAAAGTTTCAACTTTCAAAGACATGACATGCGAATCCGATCCGTAGGTAATAATAACATTTGAAGAAGAAACACAAACACACGACACGGAGTTCAGTGGCAATGTCCGAGGTTGAGTTTGAATCTCAATCACCACGCCTCTTCATCCCCAGCTTCCTCTCCCTCGACGAATGCAGAGTTAGTTTCTTTCTTTGCTTGCTTTAATTAAACATTTGCTCGCTCTTTTTATTCTGATTTTGATTTTGGTGAAGGAATTGGAATTCATCCACAAGAGTAGCAGCACGGTGGGTTACAGACCCAATGTCTTCTCTACCACTCTCTCCCATCTCATTGCTACCAATTCTTCCCATTTCATCATTCCTTTTATACCCATCAGAGGTAGTTTTACATCAACACTTCATTTTTAGTTACCCCCACAATTTAACAATCTCTTTCAAGTTTATTTGTTTTTATTTGTTTCCAAATTTGGTGGCAGAACGGTTGAAAGACAAGCTAGAGGAGTTTTTCAAGTGTGAGTATGAGCTCTTCGTTGAATTCACTGGTTTAATCAGGCTGGTTACCTTACCTTACTTCGCTTCAATGTTTGGTTTTTTATTCTCTATTTGATAAGCATTTTTACCATCTTGTTTAATGGTACTATGAATCAGTTGGAGCAGAGGAGCAAGCATTGGATGGCATAGTGATGATAACAGGCCCTACCTCAAACAACGTCACTTCTCAGTGAGTATTATTCAACCGATCAACCCCTTTTTAAGATATTGAATTCTTGTTATGTTATGCACTATTGATCACTAGTTTTTTCTCCCTTTTGGTAATACCATGAAAGGCGGTATGCTATTTGAACACTTATGGCCAGGATTTCAGTGGTGGACTCTTTCACTTCCAGGATGGTGAGCCCAAGTCAATTGTGCCAAAAGCCGGAGTGAGTTTTCCCTATTTTTTTTAAAATGTAATTCAATCTGCTGTTAACATTCTTACGGTGGCATAGTATGTCTTGCGAAATTCGTTATTGAACTATACTATGTTCATTTATCATTCCAAGTAGGAAATGAGCAGTCTTTCACTGTGTTTATCTTTATTAGAACTTGAGGATGATTGGTTTTTATTTCAGGATGTTGTGATGTACACAGCTGATGACCGTAACATTCATTCTGTTGATGAGGTATATTCAAATGCTCTCTTTTCTTTCGAGTGTCTATTTATTTACTTGGTTGTACATGTTCAACTTTAATATTAAATCAGAATTGAATCTTTATTGCCTCCTCCCTAACTCCCGAGTCCAAGAAAATGAATTCTTTGTAAACTAACATGATTTGGCTTCTTATATTGATTATTGTTTCTCTCATCAATCAGCCTCAATCAAAAGTTGATTTTGATTATTGTCATGCGAACAATTCATTTCCCTAATTCAAACGTGATTCATTTCCCTTAATCATAAACAGTGTATAAATATGTTGTACATCATTCATAACATACATAAGAAATTATTCTATCCATTTTAAATGAGTGCAAAGAGTAAGTACGCTGCTGTTATCTATATTTTATTTTAAATTTTTAATTGCATTTATAACCTCATGCCTTCTATTAAATTTTCAACAAATATGATAATAGAATAAAGACCTTTCTGTTTCATTTGGACAAAATATGCAGACAGAAAACTTTCATCTGTTATGGACTATCAATAGATATTGAATACATTTTGAGATTGATGTAGGTAACAGTTGTAAATAATTTTTTGAAGGACTAAATTGCTATAAAATCATTCTTTCATGGAGCGAATGATAGTTCAATCATCAATAAATATATGGCTGTCTTAAATTTTTCTGATATGAAGTTATCTTTTTACAGATAACTGAAGGAGAAAGGCTCACACTTGCTTTATGGTTCAGTCGTGATGGCTCCCATGATGAGGATATGAAGCTCATTTCTCTTCTTTCACGACACCTGTTGCATGACTACATGGTTGATTCATACCTACCTTTGCCAGCATCCAGTAATATGTACTGGTTTTCTAAGGACCAAGCTTCCGATTATCAGTTCGGTTTTAATATATGCTGGGCTAGACTGCATGTTCTTGGATACGACATATATATTTCTCAAGACAGTAGCTGTGAGTCCGATGTCTCTGAATTACTGGTAAAGCCGGTGCGCTTAGTGAGGGGGAATGAGTTGCTAGACCAGGAATTTGTCAATATTATGCATGCACTTCAGGTATTTTAAAGAATCCTATCTAAGTTTCCCCCCCCTGTTAATATTAAAGATCTAGTGTATAGCAAATGCACGTAACTATACATTGAAGGCCTATAAGAAGTAACCATGATTTTTGGTCTTCTTTCTCATCCTTCACAAAAAGCAGCTTTATAAAAACCTCTGGTACTCAATCCTTTGTTGTGCTTGGCAAAGCTGTCAAAGCAAAACAAAACTAAATAGAAATTTAGTTTTCCACTTTACCCAATGGAGAGAATCCTTTTTCCGGCGTTAGATATTATTATTATTTTTAAAAGAAGAGATTCATGAGGACAAAGAGATAATTATAAGTTTAGTAGATTTGATTGATGAAAACTATCAATATGTTATGTTCTACAATCGGACCATCCATCCATCAATTTTATTTCTTTTGATAATGAAAAGTTTATGTGGTTGGGTCCCAAGGGCTCACCAGGGTCAGGGCTAGCCTCAAGGCTCAATGAGCGCTTATAGAGGTACTTATAGATTACCCATCAACAAGGTCCTTACATTGGCAGCGGGAATTGAACCCATGTCCTTGCGGAATATAAGTCTGTTCCTTACCAATTGGACAAACCTTTGTTAGCTGACCATGCATCAATATATATGCGGGAAATTCTTGCTATTTATTATATGGAGAATGCTTTCTAGAAAGTATAGGTTAACTGTCAACCTGAGTGCATTGCATCAACTAGGACTTTCTATATCTTGATGTTAAGAATAGAAAATATAGCATATGTTTTTGGACTTTTGCTTTTAAAGTTGTCTGGATGTGTTTCTTTTCTTTTTAGTAACTCTTTCAGCATGACTATAGAAGGGATCTTAAAAAGTTAAACTGGATCCCCCAAGTTTCTTTAAGAGACTTAAAAATATATGTACCTTTGTTCCTATATTTGCATTTTATGATGTAATATGGTCCCTTCATTTTTCTTTAACTGCATTTACTACTGTTGTTTATGCATCAATGATTTCTTGCAATTTATAATCTTGATTTGTTTTGGAAAAGTTTCTGCAACTACTCTGATTCATGTTCTTTGCTAGAACAGGTTGTCCATTTTTATTGTTGGAAAGGATCAGCTTTACTGAACAAGATGTCAAATATAGACTCCATGGTAGTAAAAGTGACAGATGTGCAGAGAGAGAAAATCAGTGGTCTGAATTCTGTACTTTTGAATGATGATCATTTTGCATCCAAAATTTTCTGTAATATGCCTTCCAAAGAAAATGGATGCATTTGCTTTTGCTGGTCAGGAATTGTGGCTGCCGTTGCTGCTTGGGAAGACTATGCGATGAGTTTGAGCAAACAAATTCATTTACTGTTGCCTTACTGGAGAACACATGAATCTATATATAATGTGCAATTAGATGAGTAGTATTCATGATCAACATTTCCAAGAAAAAGTAACCACCTACAATTGTGGTTGGATTAAAAATTTGGAAAAAAGCACTGGTGAAACAACTTGAAAGTAGTTTGTGAAGGTTTGCTTTGATAGCATTATTCAAGTTAATGTGCTTTTGGAAAGTTTTAAGGCGAAACTTCTTGGGGAGACATGAGAAATGCAACTGACGGATATCTCAAGATTTATCATAAATGTAAGTGTTATGCATACTTGATGTAGATTGGGTTGCCCTGCTAAGTAGAGCACTCATGGATTTTTCTGCATCAATACTAGGTTGCAAATACTACAAAGTAGTGTATGCCTTTGTTTCTGAAACTTCTATAGCACGAGTTAGGGTGCATATTACAGCTACTGCAAGGACATTAGGACTTCTCTAAACGTTCTTTTTTCTTCTTTGCTTTGTTACAAATAGTACATTTTTAAGTTTCCCTAATTGTCAGCCAGAGGGGCCTCCATTTTCATGACATAGAGCTGGTAATGTGTGTACTTTAGCTTATTATATCCAGGCAGCTACGTTACGGTCTTTGGATATGCTCCATGTATGCAAAACTTTGCCAAAAGCATCATAAAATATGATATCTGCTTTGCTTTTGGTGATCTGCATAGACATGAATCCTTGCCCATCATAATACAACTTCAGTTCTTCTAGTTTCCACGGCTTGACATCGCCCGACCATGCCTTTGATCCACCTCCACTTGTTATAAAGTGAATTCCACTGGATTGTTTATGCAAACCACAGAAGCTTGAATGTCAGAACAGTGATGATGTTGAAGCTAACCATTTAAGAGTAAGATATATGCTTACCTATTATTGTCAATTATGTGCTGCAAGCAGTGGTCATGTCCATTTATGTATGCATCAACATCGTTCGCCTGGACCAATAATGAAGAAACTAACTATTCAGAAATTATAAATTTTTCATGCAACGATTTTAACCATTATAAGGGAATTAAAGTTTTAACGTGGTCTCAGCTAATTTATTTATGAAACTTGGTTAACTTACCTAGTTACACCATTAATATGTATCATCTTTAACAAAATACTGAAGGGGGCATTTGGTAATTATATTATAAGATATCTTGGTGTCTTAGATATGCAAATGCTTGGAAAATTGAATGCCGACATGGCAGCAATGTACTTGTCATACTAAAAACACGAGGAATGAAAATACGAGTAATTAACGTATTAATATGAGAATGTGATTTGATTACCTCTAAGATGGGAACAAGTAGCTGTTTAAGCTCTTCGGTGTTACCATGATGCCCAGCACTGTTGATGGTATGATGACCCACCACCATCTTCCATTTTGCTTTTGATTGAGCCAAAGCTGAATCAATATCCTGCAGAAAGATAGATTTCAGGGACAGTCCATAATTTCCCTCCTTTTAATGTTGTAATTAAATGAAAGATGTATTAATGCAAATTTAAAGTCTTTGATATCTTAGTAGTAATAAGTTTTTTGACTTGTTTAAAACGATGTCAAATTTTCCTAAACCATGTTATAATTTTCAATTGTGAATTATTTCAAGAAAATAAATAAGAAAATGGCCACTTATTTTATTTTTTTAATAGTTTTTGGAACTCACTAAGACATTATTTCTTGACAAAAGTCAACAAATTTGAATTTGTAAGTTGTAAGTTGTAACCAACCTTCACGAGTTCTGAAAGGTAAGCTAGGCGAGGAAGAACGCCTTCCCAGTCATAGGTATGTTCTCCTGGGTCCGTGAAGTACTCGTCTACAAATGGAGTCGTGTCCACGAAGAAAAATTCCACAATTTCTACATAAACAAGGGGCAAAAACACAATTGTTACAAGGTTTAATTCAATATATGAATACTTTTATTATGTAATCATCACAAAACATATACAACGTCAATTACATTGTTTACAACAACAAAGTCTTATCTATGAGATCCATTATATAAATCACATGACATCATTCACTATCATTAAAAACTATAGTTTCACCATAGTTTTAGAAATAAATATATTCTGAATAATTAATGTTAAGTATAATGGATTTCAAACATCAATTACATAATTTCATTTAAATTATTATTTCTTAAAATACAAATGTGTAAATTATACCTCCATCGAGAATAAAAGATCTCATGCAAAGCCATCTGCTATCCTTTTGTTTTAGAATTGGACTTAGTTGTGCCTCAACATCACCTCTGTAGTCATGGTTACCCAGAACTGCCACAGGAAAAAAAAGAAAAGAAAAAGGAAGATCAATTTCTTAATTAGCAAATAATTTTATAAAATTGGCACACCAAAAACCATGCTTAAAGTATTTGTATTTTGTAGTATTAACTTACCAGTGTACCATGTCTTTTGCAAGCTCGGGGCAGTGTACATGTCGACGAATGATTGGTAGAATGCTGGATCATCAACCCCTTTTAGTCCATCTTCGTAAAAATTGTCACCAGTGGAGATCACAAAATCTATGTCTAGTTTCTCTCCCACAATTCCCATCTAAAAAAAATTAGCAATAAAGAGTTACTACTCGATACCCCAAAAGAGGAAGAAGAAAAAAACATACTAGCAAAATGGGATTGGCTGTTTGTAAAATCTAAACTTAATTATCTCACTTTATAGTAGATGTGCATACAACATTTTTGGAGTCAAATGCGTTATTAACCGTTCAATGTTAAACCCTCGAAGCTTAAACATGATAGAAAGCATGAACTGCCACATCTAAATGTGAGGAAAAAATAGTTTTTCTTTTGTGAATAATGTAGAAGAATGTAAATGTAAGATGGAGTACATTAGCGTCTCAATTTCTTAATAAGATCTTAGAGGAATGCCATATATTATTCTGTCAAACTTGTAAGTTCGTTCATGTGTATTTTGTTTTATTCTAGATAGGATATTTTTATAAGAAAAAAAGTTCTTGTCTATTTCTGCGAAAATAAACTTCAATAATTTAATAATAACTAACTTGGTTTTGATGAATTTGAGTATAATTATTATTTTATATTGTCATCTAATATACTTTGTTATATTTTTAGAAATATTGAGCACAATACATAATTATTATCATTGTCAATTTTTTTAATAATATGTGATGATGTTTAATTTAATTATAGTTTTTTTTATATAATTACAATACACAGGAACAGTTTTTATTTACTTTTAAAAATGTATAATAAATTGTACAAATTAAATTAGATGAAGTGGGTGGATCGAAACAATTTGGCGTTTATATGTAGACTGAACAGAACACATGGGCTTATCTAGGTTCTATGGGGTTGAGTGAATCACAATTTTCTCATTGAAGGCTAGATCTCATCAAGAAATAACTTATTTGGAATTTGCTTACACCTCATGAAGAGTCAGAACTCTTGAATCATTCAAGTGTTGACTCAACAATATGTGAAATATAAAGTAAAATTTAAAAGAAACTTTTTACTTTAAATAAAAAAGATATATATTTTAGAATGAGAATTTGAATACGACTTCAACTCTAAAAACTAACTCATAACATTATATATATATATATATATATATATATATATATATATAGTGGACTTATTTTTAGTGGATTTATTTTTAGTGAATGTAGAATTTGAATTTTTTTTCAACACACCCCCTTATGTTTAACATTTTTGAATTTGGTGTATGGATAACATGATGTATGACCTTTTTAATAGATTTATGATACCGTCTTAAAATGTGAATTTGAGTTTAAATCAATCCCAAAAACTAATTCATAGAATAAAGAGAAAATAAATAATACTTAAATAAACAAATCAAGTTTACATGAGTACATTGTAGACTTATATAACAACACCTAATAATCCTAATATCCTATTATCTTCATTATGTTTTGAATTAATTTTATCCTTTTTCTTTCTTTTCTCATCTCTATATTATACATTTTAACAAGAATTTATTCTAATATATATATATATATATATATATATATATTTACTTTTAAAAATTAATAGCAGATAATTTTTTGAAAGACCTATGACTTGAGTTTTTAGATTGTTTTATTTTTAGACCGTCCTGATCATTGTGACGTGTATTTCAATTATTATTATTATTGTTATTTTTAATAGCATCATTATGTTGTATTGGAATATGCCTTGGAATATACATATCGTCTATGTTGTATTGGAATATGCGTGGGATTATCTCCACAAGATTAACACTTTAATGCTTGGCCACGTCGTTGTGGTGGGTTTAGAAACCATAGGTCTCACAGGTGTTGTCCAAATGCATTAAAAACTCTACAGTGTCTACACTATATGAAGGTTTCATATTTAGTTACTAGACAAAGGGACCATAGTTTTGGGCGGGGAGGGGGGAGGAGAGATTATCAGAGGCAGAAATTAAAATCGCGCATCCCAAATTCTAAAAGACACCACTATAAAAATTAAAAAGGGCAAAGGTAGATGGATAATGATGACATGTATGTTGCTATCATTAACTAGTGGAAGACAGGGATAGATAGATAGAAGACAAAAAAAAAGAAGTAACTGATCAAAATGGGTAATGTGTAACGTCCACTTTGTTTTGGGGGTGGATGAGGGAGTAATTGGAAGAGAAACATTTTAAAAAAAGTTGATAAATATAGTAATTAATGTGATTAAAAAATAAAAAATAAAAAACGGAAAAGAATATACTGAATGCATGTTAATCAATAATAACCTGATAAAGCTAAGAGAAAAAGTGATTGTATACATTAAGAAACCCGTAAAGCTAAGACGTGAATGCTTGAAAATGTATCAGCATCTATGCGAGGCATATGGAATATGCCTCAGATTTATATATATGTTTGATGAAATATATTAACATAAAAAAATAATAAATCAATTCAATTTAAACTGATTTAGACTAGTTAAATTGAATTGGTTTTAGATTTTTAACTGAATCAATTGGACGATATAATAAAAACTGATTAATTAATTGAATGAATTGATTTTTCTCGTTATCAATTATGCAAAAATGCTAATAGTTTTTGTACATAGTTCGACTAAACATACGGATAATAGATTAACTACAACCTTTTGTTTGAACATACTGAAAATAGTAAACTGCATGCACTCCGTATAGTTAGCATCATCATTGCTTTTAGTCTTAAACAGGGGTTATACTTATGTGATTAACTAAATATCCATAATTTAGACTTTGGGTATTTTTTTCATGTGAACTAACCGATCACATGTTATGTGCAGGTGCATGCAAATTTAATGTGCAGAACAATAATATATTCCATTGAATTATGCTTTGTATAATTATCTATTAATTATATATGACAATGAGATTGATAACCTTCTAACAAATATGTCTATGAAATTAAAAATGAAGATATAAAAGAAGAGGGAGATTAGGCAAAAATTAAACCTGATTGGCGACCAAAGATTGATTGTAGGTTCCTTTTCTTCCCCAATCTCCAAGGATCAATATATTAAGAGATTGTTGTTTTTTTTGGAGGGTGTTTGAATATGGGAAGTTCCGCAATAGAAGGAGTTACCATTAAGCAGAACATACCAACTATGAACACAAGAGGGACTAACATGCGTTGGTTTAAAGATGAAGCCATGGTTTAATTTTAAGGACCTGCAAGTTCTCCAACCCAGAGAATGAGAGAAAGAGAGAGGGAGGGATAGAGAGATTGCAATTTTACGAGAGAAGATACTATATATATACACATACATACAAATTTGAACGTAATAAATAATAGTTTTTCTTTTAAGATAGAATATTAAATAACAGCTATAAACTATACTGTATATTTTATAGAAGACATATACGCCATGTTAATTTATAAATTATAATACTTGAAATTAATAAAAAATTATTAAAATATTATTTTATTTCTCATCCTCAACACTTGATATTTTAATTATTTTATTTATAAATATTTTTTCTAGTAAATCTTAATCAAACTAAAAGTACCACATAAAATTATTTTTTTTATAAAAAAAGTCTTACGAAAAGATGTATTTTAACATAAATAATAATGCAAACATAGACAATCTTCTTTCTACGAAAAGAATAGCGTACACGATTGTTAATCCAAGAAACTTCTGATGGTATTCTTTTACACCAACAGTACAACGCATATTCCTATTTCCCATTTCCTTCGGAAGGAAGAGAGGGGAAAAGAATAAATAAATATCTGATATTCTTTATTTTTGAATGGGCTTTTCACATTTACTTTCCTTTTCAGATTTAATTCTAATTGTATAAATTAACGGCTTGCTAATTAAAAAATTTAAAGGATACAATTTTATTATAAACATCATATAGGAAAATACAAAAAATTCATGAATAGAATAATTTTACAAATTTGAATAATCTTTTTCTTTCAGTTATTTAACCAATGTCTCAATAACCTTATGGTACTAATTAATATTTGCATATAAATTAAAAGGAAAAGTTCATTTAAATTTATCAAAGAAAATTCTTTTCGAAGTGTTAAATTATTTAATGTCAATATTTAGTTTACTAAATAATCCAAATATAAATTAAAAGAATTCAATTCAATTTTTTTTAAAACAATTACTTTTTAAAGTAATTAATTATTTGTTGTAAATATTTAGTTTACCTTTTTTTTTTGAAACAGAAAGCTCAATTCATATCTGCATTAATAGATAGCATGAATACACTGGCATTCATGTGTGCATTAATAGATAGCATGAATACACTGGCACCGGTGTATGCCAAAAATTGAATTGAACTGCATTTTATATAATTTTGACAGTTTTTTTGCATATAAAAGTTCATCACTATCTTTTAACCAATTTAGAGCTTTTTCACAAACAATTTACTGAAAATGCACAAAAATTGTTTATTAGTTTGGAATAATATTTATCGTCTGACAGACCATTTTATTATTTTCTTTTTTTTAACATGACTGTTACATATGTAATATGTAATCTTTAGTAATATTTTTTTTTTCTTAACACTTAATAAAAATATTGTTAAAAACTAATAACATGACTATACGTAATAATAAATTGATGTTGAAAGTTGAAAAATAAACAATATTAAAAACCTATTTTTTAATAGTGTTTAAACTTTAAGTTTTTTTAAAAATAAGTGATTTTATATAAATATTTTTAATAAATAAAAAAGATTTGTTTTTAATAAAAATAAAATTTTATTTATTTAAATTTAAAATAGTTTAGATAAACACATCACAAAATTCTGAAATTATTTATTTTATTTAAAAACAACATTCACTTTAAAAATAAGTTTAAACAAACTATTAGAATGTATGGAGAAATTGTTTACCTGTCAAGGCTACTTATATGTTCCAAGCAGTGATCGTGTCCGTTTATATACAAATCAACATTATTTGCTGCAAATTTGCTTAAACGTTTGGAACTCGTAATTTTGTTCACAATCAGATGTTATTTTATTTTAGTATTTAACAAGACATTAACTAACTAAGTGGAATACCTTAAGAACTGGGAGAAAATGTATTAAAAGTTATTGCGTGTCGCAATGATGTATGATGGCTAATCACTACCTTCCAGGTCGCTGTTGATTGTTTTAGTGCCAAATCCACGTCCTTACCGAATTAAGCAACGTCAATTGTCAAATAAATATATTACAAATCTGTTTAAATTTATTTATTGAAATAAATAAATATTTTAATATTTATTTTAATAAAATATTTATTTTTATTTTTAGTATCTTTGTCTAAATTATTTCCTCTTTAAAAAATAAATTTTTGTTTATTTTAAGAAGTAATTCGATCTGTTTTTTTTAATGTTTATATAAAATACACTTATTTTAAAGTTATTTTTAAAAAATTAAAAAAAAAACTCACCCATAAATAAAACGATTTTCCTTCGGTCGAAGAGAATACTTAATTAAAACGATATAGTATTAATTAGGTTTTTTAAGTTTGAAATGGAAATTATATCTCGTATTTCCAAATGTCAAGTATGTATTTATGCCTTTAGAAAGAAGTTTGACTTCTCTTATTAATTAAATAAAATTTAAATATATCACAATTGATAAGAAAGGATATATCTTTTGCCAATATATATATATATATATATATATATATATATATATATATATCTTTTGCCACTACCTATATACCCAAAAAATAATAAAATTACCTTGAGAAGGTTAGAAATGTAAAGCTTCCTGGGTAGTACGCCTCTCTAGTCGTAGATATGGACTTTTTTCACTATGAAGTATTTATTGACAAAAGGTGTTGTGTTTATAAAAAAGAAGTCTACATTTTCTGCCACCAAATAAAGCAAAATTATATCAATAAATTCTAATTATAATAAGTGAATATATCATAATGTATTGTACTGGGTAATTAAAATTCTAATAATGTCCTTATCTTTTTGAAAAATGAATAACAAATTGTCTTCTGATGACTGAAAAATATGAAAAAAAATTATAAATATCCATCCTTTTTCTTATCACTTTCTTTGTTTTTTATTTATTTTTATCAATCACTTATCTCACATATAATTTTTTTCATTTCTCTTTTTGTTTTATATACCTCTTTCATCTTTAACTCCATTCCATTTTATAAATGACCTGAATTGACGATATATGATCTGAAGCACACCCATCTATTGTCTCTGTATCTAAGGACAGGGCTTACTTGTGCCTTGGAATTTCCCCTGTAGTCATGATTTCCCAAAACTTTACAAAAAGAGTTAAAAAAAAAATCAGTTATATTTGTAATCAATTTCAAGAAAGAGATATCTATGATTTTGTTTTAATTTTTCTTTTATTCTTTTTGCTTCCATCATAATCTCTATAATTATAAAATCCTACATAAAATTAATGTTGCTTGCCGTTGTACCATTTCTTCTTCTGCAAGCTAGGTGCTGTGTAGATTTTGGTGAATGATTCTTCAATTAAAAAGAAAATATAGAAATGAAAAGATAAAAGAAAAGGAGAGATAAACTAAAATTAAACCGATAGAGTTTGGAGAGGATCTAGAATTCTAGATCATGCACGTAGTGCGTCTGTTTGCGTATATATACGTAATCATGTAACCAAAATAAAATCTAATCATGTATTAATAATTAAAAATAAAATTAATTAGAAATTCCAAAAATAATTTAACAAATAATGTAGATTTATCTTTTATTAATTGTTAATTTTTTAAATGCTATAATTTAATAATTTATGTTGATAACTTTTATACTCCAAATAAATATATACAATTCTCTTGCAACCGTATTCAAATTAAAAATGGAAATTACGAGTATGAAGGGAAATTAAGTTGATGTTAAGAGATTTGTAATTTGTTGCCTGAAAAGCGACAAGAGACTGGTTATTGGCACCTTTTCTACCCCAGTTTCCAACCACCAAGAAGCTTAGAGACCCATCAGCTTTGGGTGCATGTTGGAGACTCTCAAGCTTTGCTTTCGAAGAAGAAACAAAACAACACAATGTGAGAAATATTACAATGATGGTAGAACTGGGATTGTTCCTATGATGGCCATGCTTACGCTATAGAAAGTAGAAACGATGGTAGAGGAAGCTTTTTATTGTATGAGTGATCATATTATGATAAACGTGTCTGAATTAGGAGGAAGGAAGAGACAAACAAGAAGAAAAAGAAAATGGAAAGGACAAAATGGTAAAGGAGTAAATAATGTATGTATTGAATTTTTTTCAACAATTTTATGAGTTTTCTTTATTATATTTTTAATATTAAAAAAATATGCTTTCAATTAATTAAAATTTAAATTTCTATAATATTTTTGGTAAAATATTATGAAAATAACGAATTTAAATAAATTATATTTTTTATTTAGTATTTACTCTTTTATTTATATACGATGAGGTGAAAGAAGAGAAAGATAATATTATATATATATATATATATATATATATATATATATATATATGATGTCCAGCTCATCATCTAAATAAAGTGGTTTAGATGAGTTCGAGGTTGTTCTTGTTCTTTAATAAACGTATATCACGTGTATTAATTATTTTCTTACAGTGTTAAAATTAGGAGAAAGAGACATGTGTCTCTCTGAATTTATATAAAAAAAAATGTAAAATAAAAGAAACGGTAGCTGAAGTCAGAAATTAGAAGTGTTGATATATATTAATTGGATTTGGATGGGTTTAGGGATTTGTGGGTATCTTGTCTCGAACCTGGAGGTGATAATGACATTCAAAGAATAACCCATTATTACTTAATTCAAATTGTACAAGTTTGATTCTGTTGTCAAAATCCAAATTTAACGAATTCGGTCATAAACGGGCTGCTTTAAGTTGGATTATTTGAGTTTCAACATTCAAATTTATTTTAAATTTTCTATTAAAAGATTATTATAAAACATTAAACGTTATGAAGCCAAATGTAGATTTGAATCCTCGGCAATGATCCAAAGAGAATAAAATGTTTGCCAAGTTCATGCCAATCATATAACAAATATCATATCATATACAGATTGTAATTGTTATGAATTTTTATAGGATAAGAAAACATGTTTTATATAGTTATGTAAAAAAAAACATGTTTTATATAGTATGCAGTAAATAAGAGTAACAACAACAATAAAAATCCCATCCAAGATACAATTGTTATATAATATTACTTATAGGCTAAACTGATTGCACTACAATAATAAATAAGAGCCTAAATTTTTTCATTTCAATCATAACCTGGGTAAAAGTAGAAAGATTATTAAAACAGTGAGAAAACGATTAGGGAATTTATTTATAAAAGCAACATGAAAACTGAAAATCTTATACAAATTATTGATATAGTTTGATACAAAGTGATAAATTATAAACTGTTGCTAACCACTAATATAATCTAACACAAACTAAAAGAAAATAGATTTCCTACAAACAAATTTGCTATAAACAATTTCGTTATTCACTATTATTTGATTTTTTTAATAATATATATATATAGAGAGAGAAAAAAAAGTTATATAATGATAATGTAAAAAAGTTCATACCATCATTCAATTGTAATTCATCATGTATGATAACTTTATTAATCAATTATAATAAAAGTCAGATTAAATATGATTTATAATTGTGTAATAACATAAAATATTATTACATGATCATTAAATTCTCTGTATGTTGATATTTGCTAACATATAATCCATTTTCTTAAAAGGAGTATGCTAATAAATTATAATTGTGATTAAACTTATATAATTTTAATTTAATGTCAGATTAAGAGGTTGAGTAAGATTCAACAAAAACACTAAAAAAAACTAACTCAGAGTAATTAGATTGGTATGAGATAATAAAGATTTATGATTATTCATATTCATAAACACCTTTTGTTAAATAAAATATTAAGAATACAAATATAATTTTATCATTCTTAATAAAATGTACACTTAAATAAGATGTCTCCTTTAACACAATTATAGATATATAAATTGATATTATGTGCATTTTTTATTTATTAAAGAACAGTGCAAGTAATATATAATAAAAGAGTTGTTTAGCTTGTTTTTTTAACTTTAGATGCTAGTTTAGTTTAGCCTGTTTGGTCAACCGTGTTGTTTTACTTATTAACTACTGTTTCGTTTCTATGATGCATTAATAATAGTGATTAAATTATAACAAAATAAAAATGGTCTTAATCAAGACGAGCTTTAATAGGTATGAATAAGATGAATTCAAATTCGCTTTTTGTTACTCCCTTAGTCCCAAAATATTTGGTTAGGTTATTTAACACAGATAAAGAAAAAGTAATAAATAAATGAAAAAAGAATGTTACTTTTATAAAATTAACCTTATATCATCATTAATTCATTTTAAAATTTTGTAGTTCATCATTAATATATAAAGAATATAAAGAATATAAGTAGAAAAATAATTAATGTTTACATTAAAAAATTAAAATGACAATTATTTTAGGATAACTTTTTTTTCTTACACAAAAATGAGATGGAGGAAGTAATTAAAGAGACCATATTCAATTAAATAAATAAATAGAGGGCTAAAAAAGTAGTTTAGTTTTTTTACAGAGTTATTATTCTTACTCCGAGACATCAACTAATGACAAATTAGAACTTTGTGGTCCCTGTAACGCTCCATCTACTCAACTTCTGGGTTGGCCATGATGGTGGACCGCAGCAGTGGAAGCTCGGCCCAATAAGAGTCCATGTTTTTGAACAGAATAAGAGTTCTTGTGAGTTAGTGGTGCAGGTAGTTATAGTAGACCTCACACTAAAGGGAAACTTTCGGCCCCAAGTGGTGCCCAATGCTGTTGCCTGTTTAGTAAGGGAAACTCCATTAAATGAAGAGGGTTCCCCACAAAAAGGGAACTCACAACCACCATTGTTGTGGTTTGGGTTTGAGCATGCTCTCTACCTCTCTTTCACTACGCCATTGTCATTTGGCAAGTTTGCATGTTGCAAACGTTTCACAAGGAGGAACCCAATTTTAATGACCAAAACGTCAAATGCTTTGTGGCCATTGGTTCACAATAGGCTCAATATGTCAGTCAAGACCAGAGGCATACCAAAATTATACTTAACCTCTGTTATTTCCCATCGAGAACATTCTTTTACCTCAAATTGTTTTTTTAGAAAATGTAACTCGAACTTTGTATTAAGAAATGAGTAAATCCCATTTCATTTTGTTATCAAATGAAATGGAGTTTAAAAAGAGTCATATAAAAAACAGGTTCCAGAACTAAAAGAGAAAAGTATTTAGTGTGAAAATTATAAAAAGAATGCAAAAAATATCATAAACAATGTAATTTTTTACCTTTCAATAAAAATATTTTTACTTTAAATTCTTTAATTAGTGCTTTGAGGACACTGATTAGCATTTGCCAAAATAATCATAATATTAGTGATCTGAGGTCTTGGAATGCTAACTTGGTATCACAAATGCCACTGGATGGTAAATATTTAATCAGAGGCAAATGATAACTAGTGCATATAAGATACTGCTTAAGAAACTAAAAATATAATTTTTTTTATAGAAATGCTTAAAATTATGCTGCCCATGATTTTTTTTC